>PTEX01000029.1:4102353-4152904 GCA_003342815.1 Eudromia elegans
CGGGGGGTTGCGGCGGCGTTCGGGGGGGTTCCTCCGGCGTTGGCGGATTTATTCCAGCGTTGGGGGGGTTGCGCCGGCATTGGGGAGGATTGCAGCGGCGTTGGGGGCCTTTGTACCGGCGTTGAGGGGGTTGCCGCGGCGTTTGGGGGTTGCACTGGCGTTGAGTGGATTGCAGCGGCGTTGGTGGCGTTGCAGCGGCGTTGGGGGGCTCTGCAGCGGCGTTGGGGGGATTGCAGCGGTGTTGGGGGCATTGCAGCGGCGTTGGGGGCATTGCAGCGGCGTTGGGGGGTTGCGCCAGCGTTGGGGGCTTTGCAGCGGCGTTGGGGGGGTTGCACCGGCGTTGGGGGGTTGCAGCGGAGCCGCCGGTGCCGCGCTGGCACTGGGGGGTTGCACCGGTATTGACGGGGTTGCACGGGCGTTGCGCTGCCGTTTATGGCTTTGCACTGGCGTTGTTGGGCTTGCGCCGGCGCTCACGGGTTTTGCCTTTTTTTTTTTTTTTTATTTATGGCCACAGCCCGGCGTTTATGGCGTTGCGCGGGGCACGGCGGGGTTGCGCCGCCGTTGGCGGGGCGCGCTCGGCGTTGCGGCGGCTTCGCGGTTGGGCGGCAGCGATGGTGCCCCCCGCCCCGACCCCCCCGCGGTACCTCCCGCCCCCTCCCGGCCCGGTGCAGCCGCATCCCGTTCCTGGCCCCCCTTCCTCCCCCTCCCGGGCTGAGTGACGTCACGGCGGCGGGGGGCAGCGGGGGCCCCTGGCCCGGGGGTGAATGGGGACGCCCCCCTCCCGGCCGCCGCCTGCAGGGAGGGAATTTCATGCGTGTGAAAATCCCCTTGGAGGCAGCAGGGCCGCGAGTGCCTCCAGAGCCCCCCCGGGGTCCCCACCAAGAGCTGCTGCAGCTGGTTGGAAGCTGCAATTATTTTTGCATCGCATTCCCCCCCGCCCTCGCTTCCCGCCACCTCCCTGGTGGCCGAGGCTCTCCGGGGGCTTGTGCCAAGGGCCATCCCGGGGGAGATGTCCCTGGATCCGCCCCCTGTCACCTGGGGGGGCAAAGGGGGCGGTCTGGGGGGACCCAGACATCAGAGCGTCTCGCAGCTGCAGGGGACGTCACCCTGGGCTTCGCAAAGGCTCTCGCGGCCGCCTCGGGATGCCCTCGCCGGCTGCCCTCCATTGACCTCCCGAAACGGTGTTTTGATGAAACGGAGTGGGGGGCTTTGCTTGGCCGAGCCCTCACGGAGCCCGGAATGGCATCGCTGGTGATGCCGCTGGCTTGGAGCGGCTCTTCCGGCTCGGCTCCGGCTCTCCGGCATCACCGGGTGCAGAAGGGCGCTCCCGGGGGGGTTGTTGCAGCCTTTGCTGCCCGGCCGGGGTCGCGGAGCGCGGGCGCTACAGCCGCCTTAGGGCCATGAACCGGGTGAACTTGGAGGCAGGAAGTGGAGAGAGAGCAAAAAAAAAAAAAAGGAAAACAAGAAAAAAATAAAACGAAGCCACAACCGGTAGAAACTGCAGGGGAGATTTAGGGAAGCAGCCGGGAGTGCTGGTGGAACCGCGACCCCCTCGGCTCTGCCTCTGTCTGCCCTGCGAGCCCCAGGGAGCGGCCGCACGTGGAGCGCAGGCGTCGGAGCCGCCGTGCCCGGCTCCCAGCCCTTCCCGGCGGGAGAAGCGCCCTGCGGCGTGAGGCTCCGCTCTGGACCCCTGCTGCTGCCCTGCTCGGTGATCCCCGGCTCCCACAAGGTGTTGCCGCTTGGAAGCCAAAGGCTGGGAGATGCCCCCGGCTCTGCGCCCGAGGAGCAGCCCAGGGTGTCTCTCCAGCTCATGTGGGGCCCTCCTGGCTCCAGGATCCTGGGAAATTTAGGCCAGTCTTAATCATCTCTTGCCTCTGCCTGAACCACAGAGGTTGCCGCCTCTCGCCAAGGATTTTCCAGCCCGGAGGGCCGGCTTTTGCAGGAAAACCACGGGATCCCGGCTGCCCGACTTGGGCTGCGCTGGCGGTTCCTGCGCTGGCAGCTGGGCGTTGCGCCAGCCGGAGCATTATGGTAACGGGTTTTCCCATTCCGGGGCAAATTGCCCCCAAAGTTGTCCTGGTTGGAGGTAGGCGTGCAGGAAGAGCCCGGCCTTTGCATCCTTGTGGCCTTCAGAGCCGGGCGGCAGCCAGGCTTGCACGTGCTCTGCCAGGGTGAAGCATGTCCCAGAGGAATCACATTGTCACCGTCGCTGTCTGGAGCCTGTCCTCGGCAGCCCCTTGCGTTTGACTTGTCCTTAGCGCCCAGCCTTGGGGCAGCATCGCTTTGTGTGCGTCCCTGGTGGGATGCTCGGCCGCTGCAGCCGACCCGATGGGATACGCGCAGGTCTGTGCCCTGGATTTTCCCCTTGGGAGCTTGGAGGACACTGAGGAGGATGAGGCCGGTGCAAGGGAGCTGCGTCCCCGTGAGCCAAGGGTTGTTCCCGGCCTCGCCTCCCGCTCCGCGTGCCGGGAAGCCTGGGTTTGCTCCGGCTGCGCGGTCTCCGTCGGGAGCTGGAAGTGGCTCAGGCGATGGGCTTTCCGAGTTGCTTTTTTTGGGTTTGTTTTGTTTCAAATGACAGCGTTTCCCCTTTAAATTCCCATCTCTGGCTGGGGAACACGGAGCCTGGTGCGAGAGGGAGTGCGAGACTTTTTATAAAAAGAACGAGCCGGGTTTTATTATCCCTTTGAGACAAGCAGGGAAAATCTATACCGAAGACATGAAATAGCAATAAAAATGGACTTTTTGCCAAAGCAAAATTAATTGAGTGAATCTCAGCCCTCAAGCTGGCGCTCCGAGAGGCTTTGGAGCGGGAGATGAACTGCGGTGCCTCCGGTCCTCGGCACCGGGAGCCAAGGTGGATGTAAGGGCTTGTGCTTGGGATGTTGGCACCTCCTATCCTTGGTGAGGCCGGCGTCACCGCCAGCCCTCGAGGTCCCCAGACCCAGGATGTCCTCTGGTTCGCCCTGGCATGGGGACCCGCTGTCCTGACCTCTGTGATGCCGATGATCCCACGAGTCCGGTGGTCACCGCAGCCTTGCTGCCCTCACCAGCTCGTGTCACCCCATGGAAGAAGCAGCACAGGGTGCGGGAGAAGGGAAGCGAGCGGCGGATGTGCCCCTTCCCACCACCCCGGGCGTCAAGAGCAGAATTTTGCCCTGGCCTCGTGCTTGTGGATGCACAGAGGGACAAACCCAGCCAAGCTCCGGACGCACGGCCCCGGCGGCAGCACCCTTCCCATGGCAGAGGAGCCGCTGCATGGACTGGCGAGGGGACAGACGGACAGCGAGGGGACAGAGGGACAGCGAGGGGACAGAGGGACGTCGAGGGACAGAGGGACGGCTGCTTCGAGCAGATGGTGCAGAGGCCGAAGCTGCCCAGCCCTCGCCAGCCCACTGGAGACCTGCAGATTAAACAGTGCCAGAGCTGTGAGGCAGCTCCGGGCGGCAGGAGGAAGAAAAAGAAGGAAAAATGGGGGTGGGAAGAGGATTGGAGAGTGGAAGGGGGAGAGGAGTGTTGCTTCCAACAGGAATCTCCTCCCACTCCATGCCTCCCCTCCAATTCGGAGGTCCTGGCTTTGGTGCCGTAAAAACACAGCCCTTTTCAATCCCTTATCTTGCAGGAGCAGAAACAATTGGCCTGCGAAGCCGGAGAAAACAATCCGTTTGAGTGACAAACAAAAACACGTTCTGCACAAAAGGAGGAGGAGGAGGAGGAGGCCGAGGCAGCTGTCTGGCTGCGGTGCTGCCTTCCTCCCCTTCTCACCTTCCCTGCTGTCCCCTTGCCTGGGGGACTGCGGTGGCACCGAGCTGCTGTGGGTGCTATGGAGCCGTATCCAGAGCTGTGTCCATGGGGAGACAGCTGGGAGGAAGACAGGGATCCCCATGGGGTCACAGGATGCTCTGGGTGCTGCTGGGTCTTTACATCACGTACAGACTGGGCTCCTGGGCCTCAGTATCCCCATCAGGGTGACGTGGATCTGGGACCCACAGCGCAAGTCGTTATCCCAGCCAGTTATCCCAAGTGGTTACGGCAATGCTGGATATCCCGAATCATCGCCAATGGGAATCCACTTGGATAGATGGAAGTGGAGCTCATGGGATCTTGGCGCTCTGATGCCTCTCTGGAATAAACTTCCCGCTCCAGAGCCTCTTAAAGGGAAGTGGAGCTGGTTTTCCCTGTGCAATTCCCGGATCAGTGGTGGCAACCATTCCTGGTGCGGTACAGCTTCCCAGTGGGACTGCTCTGTGCCAGTCCTCATGTGGGTTTGTCCTAGTTGCCAGTGACCCGCTGGACTGGGCTGGGAAGGTCAACCTGCTCTGGTGGGAAAAGCCCCTTTTCCCGTTATTTTAAGGAGCTGTTTCAGTGCACTGGAAGCAGCCAAGTAACGAGGGAGATCCCAGATGGCAGGTGAGTTAACAGCAGGTGACGATGACCCCGTTCACGGGCGCATCCCGCAGCAGGGAGCTTTGTGTCCACAACTTGGTTTGCCCAGGAGCCGGTACGGATCGATGGAGATGGAATGCCCCAGCAAATCCAGGAGATGCAGCCTCTGCCTCGCTCGAGTGCCCTGACGGAAGCTTTGGGGAATATTTGACCCAAAACACTGGAAGGACTTCATTTATATTTAATTTCTGCCCCACAAATGCATGGATTTCCCGCATTTTCCTTTTGCTTCCGAGGATAATGAAGTACATCCCATGACACCCTGGAGCAGCAGCGTTCCCAGCCCCTCAGGCTGCCTTTACAACTTGTGTGCCCGACTTTCCTCCCGTGAGGGGAAGGTGCCTGGTCAGCGTGTCCCATGATGAGGCCGTAACCTTTCATTACCCTGATGAGCGTCCACTGGGCGGGATGTGCGGAGCCGGCGCATCCTGGGCCGCTCTGCGGGAAGAGGCTCCTACCGGAGCCGCGTGTGCAGGCAGGGAAGAGCCAGCGGCAGCATCCCCTGGGAGCAGCGGTTCCCAACACCATGCTCCAGCCTGGCCTCATCGGCGCGATGCCGGGGTCAGTGAGCAGGGAAGAAGCAGTGGATGGATCCATGTCGTCATGAGGCTGCTCCAGCAGCACTCGGGATCCTTGTGGATCTCCCCTCCTGAGTTAGCAGTGTCAGTGTGGCGTCCTCGGAGCCGCCCGCTCCGCTGCCCTGTGCTGGCACCTTCTCAACCCCTCCGCGCCTTGGTGCCGCCTTGGATGGGATCAGGCAAATCTCCTCTCCTCCTTGCTTTGTGCATCCCCTTTCCCATGTCCCCCGGATTGATCCCAGGTCGCTGGCACGTGACCAGCTCAGTGCAGTGCTGAGCACGACAGCCCTCCGTCCGTCCATCCGTCGGTCTCCGGGGCTGCTTTCTGCATCCTCAGCCTCCATGCAGGAGCCTCCTCCTTAGCTGCTAATCGCTGGTGGCGGAAGGGACTGCAATAAGTGATTTATTCCCTGCATTTCACCTCTTTTCACAAATTGTGATTTTTTTTTTTTTTGTATTTGCATTACGTATTCCAAGTGGCTGCGATTTCCCCCATCGAATTCATTATTCAAAATTGTTCTCCAGATAATTTCGGCAAATAAGCCGCGGTCTTGGCTCTTTTGTGCATACCCGGTCTCGAGCATTAGAGCCGTTTTAATTGGGATCCTGGCTCACGTGGCGGGTCTCGGCTTCCTGATTGGGCAGGCTTAATTTTTAGACTTGACTTTTGAGAAGGGAACTGTTGCAATTAAGAAGTTGAAATTTAGTTTCTTCCCATTATCTTCAATTGCTGTTCAAAATTAACAGTCTGCCTGTTTCTTTTTCCCTTGTTTTCCTTTTTTTCCTCCTCTCCTTAGCCAGAAATCCCTGCCGGTAACGCGCTGGCAAGAAGCGCTTGGAGAACATAAACAGAAAGGTGGCGCAAAACCGGCTAAATTTAACGTCTTTAAGAAGTTGAGCGATGATTCACGAGGATTTGTTTTGTGTTATTCTCCCAGCTCTGGTAAAAATAACGAGGAAAATAATTTTCAACCACAGAAAGCCGCAGTGCTAAAGGCCCCTCGATAGCGCCCGGTCTGTAGGATCGTGTGCTGTGGTGGCCAAGGGACATGCCTGAGGATGCTGCGACCCTATGGGCACCCGGATCCGTGCCTGATTCCCCCTTCTCGCTCCAGGGCTGCCAGCCTCTCTCTGCTTCCCAGACCAGCTTGGGATTCCCTGGCATCCTTGCGCTTCCCGAGTGGATCTGGGCCTTCGCGCTGCCCCTTCCCCTTAAATGCGCCCCCCGCCAGCGGAGCGGCAGGGACACCTTAACCGCGGCGCGGTGGCGGGCAGTTAATCACAGCCTCTTAACGGGTTTATTCGCTCATTAAATATTTAAGGCTCGTTTCTCTTTATCAATAGTGTGGAGGCGTGCGGGCCCGGCGTGGAGATTTATGCACACAATAGGAGCAGCGCGCTCCCGCTCGCTTGATGGGGCCTCTGAGCCCTTTGGAGAGGGGGCCTCGAGCACGGTGTAGGTTGGGGCCGCGAGCTTGGCTTGCCCAGCTCTGCACTGCATGCAGTGCCTGCTCTCCGTGCTCGCTCCAAGCAGGCCAGGGCAAGGGGAACCTTGTGCACGATGCGGGTTGGGGCTGTGAGCTTGGCTTGCCCAGCCCCGAGCGCTGCACGCTGCACCCGCTCCCCATGCTCGCTCCCAGCACGTGCACATGGAGCGTCGCGCTCCCGCTCGCTCCGTGGGTTCCCAGAGCAAGGGGAGCCTTGGGCACGGTGCAGGAGGGCGTCACGAGCTTGGCTTGCAGCCGCTGCCCAGCCCGCCGTGTCTCGCGCTGCACCCGCTCCCTGCGCTCGCTCCAAGCGCGCCCCAGCACGTGCCCACCCGCCTTGCCTGGTGACAGCAGCAGCTGCCCGCGGGTTTGGCCACCCTTGGCTTGTCCCTGCAGCCTGGGACATTGCAAAACCCCTCCGTCCGGGCGGGTGCAGCCGCAAGAAACGCCCGCCCACGTTATCCCCCGGCTGGAGCGTGCAGCATGCGCGCGGCCAATATTCCTCAGCCTCGCCTGCTTTGCACCGTACGCAGCAATAAAAAAAAGGCATCTGACAGCAGTAAAACGGGCGGGCGGCTGCTGCTGCCGCTGCTGCTTTTTTATTTTTTTGAAGTTCAGTGATAGCTTCCCCCTGCCCCCTTTTTATTTTGGTTTAAACAGCTCGTGCATCTATCTCCGCTTTCCTAACGAGCTTCCCAAGGAAGCGCTTGGCGGGCAGCGTCCCCGGGGAGCCGGAGCGGCCCCGTCCCTGTCCCCGCTGTCCCCTCCCCGGGGCAGGGTGTCCGAGGGAGGCGTCGGCGCCGTGCTCGGCGCGCTGGCTCGCGCGCCCGGCGATCGCAGCCAGCCGCGGCAGAGCCGGGGCCGCTGCCAGCGATAGCGAGCGGCGCTCCAAGCGTTACAGCAGTGTCACAGCCCTGGGACTGCTGCTGGCTGCTACCAGAGAGACGTTTCCTCACAACAGGCAGAGCTGCAGGAAGGAGCCATTGATTGCATTCAAAAACACCCTCCCCGCTTCTCTTCTGATTTTTTTTTTCTTTTTGGCATGGATTTGCAAGGCTTTTTTTCTTTGCTTTTCCCTCTCTCCCTCCGTTTGCCATTGAAGTTGCGCCTGATAAAACCCATTGCCCAGGTGGACGTTCTCGGCAAAGGACCACGATGCCCCTGGCCAGGGCCGCTTGTTGTGTTTTATCTTATTTTGCTTTCCTTTACTCCATTGTGTTCTCTTTTCCATATTTCCCCCCGCACCCGTAACGACAAAAGGCGCCGGGGAAGGGGCTGGGGGCGCCGGGCCGCGGCTCGCCGGGGGTCACGCTCTCCATCCGTCATCCTCGCAGCCTGTTGCTGGGTGAAAGCGCCGGCCTCTCCCTTTATCGGAGCCGCCGCTCGGTGAAAGCCTCCTCGCCACCCCCGTCCCCCCTGCTCAAAAGGAAAAATAAGGGAGGGAAGAAAGAAGAGCTGTTTGGGCTGCATCAAAGCAAGGGGCTTCCCTTGAAGCCCATGGGAGGATTTTCCTTGGCTTTTCTAAATGGGGGTAAACAAGGAGGTTTGGTGGCTCAGAGCATCTCCTTTGCTCCCATGGAGTTGGCACATTCGGGGTCCGGTTCGGTACGGGGCTGAGCGCCCCATTCCCGCGTGCTCCCAGCCACATGGGAGGATGCGGAGCTTCCCGCTGGAGCTGCCTGTGCCGTCCCTGCCGAGCGGGAGCTCACTGGGACACCTGGAGACCCTGCGCTCCCAGGACGGCCGTGAGCCCTGCCGTGGCCCAGCGGCGCTGGGGACCACGCGAGCCCCGGCTCTGTCTCTAGGAGGGATGTGCCCAGGAGGTAGAGCCAGGGCTGGCTCCAGAGCCCCTTGAAGCTGCTTCCCAGTGGGAAGATCCGCCGAGGGTGTTAGTTCTTCCTCCCAGGTGGGATCACCGTGGTGGCTGCAGGGACAAGCGCGTGTGGCTCTGCTCAGGGTTCCATCACCCAGAGCCTGTGGTTTATAGCAGAGGAATCCAGGCCAGGAATTCCAGGGCTGTTATCAAGCTGCATGCGAGGGCATTGTGTTTGCATGCAGGTTTTGCCAGGTACATGCATCCCGCCTGGAGCATGCGTCCGGAGCTGCCCTGGAGCAGTGGGTAAGCATGGAGGAAACCTGGACTGATGGCCCTGCGTGCTTGGCCTTGCCTCCAACGGCGGTCGCTTCCCGCAAGCCGCATCGCTGCGGGATGCCCTTTTCCTGCCTGGTTTGACACCGGCACAAGCCCCTTCCTTGCTCCACGACTCCGGCCTGGTGCTCCAGGTGCTGCGCATCCCCGGCCGGCTCGCCTGGGCTCGCACCCCGGCTGGACAGGACAGTGGTGCTCCGTAGGCAGGGAATGCCACAGAGCCCCGGGAACGCGGGCGGCATGCTTGCAGCGAGCACCGCGCTCGGGGACCAAGCAGCGCTCCCAGCACGGCTGGCCCCTCCGGGTGCTCCGGCAAGCTGCACACTCTTCTCCCAGGGACCTGCACCGGGCCATGCCACATCGGTGTCTTTTTTACCCCCCATTTTCCTTCTCTCCCCGTTTTTCCTCCCCTCTCCCGCACACTTCACTTAGGTCCTTTCTTCCCCCTCGTTTTCTCTGCCGTCAAATGAAAGCCATTCAGGCCCAAACGGTTCAGGCTGCTCTTTGTGTCTGGAAAACAGAGCGGCACAGACAGCTGGACCTCCCCGCGATGGCCACGGCCCTGGTGGCAACAGTGGCTCTTTGTTAGCGCCCTTGTCACTGCCCCCGTCGCCAGCATCGGGGGCCCTGTCTCTTTAAAGCTTTAGTGCGCCGTGTCAAAGCCAGCAGAGACTTGGGCTTATTAATGGATTCGCTAGGTTAATATCCCAACAGTTTTTTCCCTTTTTTTTTTTTTCTTTTTCCTCCCTTTTTTTTTTTTTTGGAGAATTTATAAAGAAGGGGGAAGGAGGATGGAGAGCAAAGCCCGGCCCCTTCCTGGCACGCAGGGCACGGATGCGGGACCGCGGGATGCTCGGCGCAGAGGTGCCGGCCGGCCCGACGTGCAGGGCTCGCTCCAGCTCCTGCTCCTGCGGGGTTCCCCGCATCAAAGCGTCTTCCAGTTCTTATGCTAATGAGGTGCATTAATGCTTAATGACTGTGAACAGGCTTGTTTAATTGCACCTATCTGAGCAGGAGGCACGTTGCTGTATAAGAGGGAACGACCATGTAAGCAGCTGCATGCCCTCCTGGACAGTCTTAATTACATGTAAAACTGATGTGATCTAAACCACCAGGCTGGTGATTAGTTTAGTGAGGCAGGTGGTACTTTGCAATTCAGTGCCTCGGAAAGTCGAGCGCGGGCGAGATCAGATCCTTTTGGAGGCTGCGGAGGATAAGGCAAGCCCTGATCATCCTTGAATTTGATGTTGGGTGGGGACAAGCACGGCACAGTAGATTAATTTAATTAATTTATTGCAGTTAGTTTGCAAAGACATTATCCGCGAGCGGCTGTGCAGAATACTGAGCAGGCCCATTAATGCGATGCTATTTCGCCCGTAAATCCTCTCTCCCCCCTCCGCGCCGCCCCAGCCCCCTTGCAGGAGGAACGAGCTGCGGCGGTCTCAGCTTTCGGCGCCGTTATCTCGCGCCGTTTGAATACGCCGGATTGTCTGAACTACAAAGGGGCCCGGCGCGAATGCAAAGCCATCCCTGTTGGCACCAGACCGAGATTAATGACTCCGCATGCAGCGCCCTGGCTCGAAACCGGGTTTCCCTACAGCAGCGCGCGGGGCTGCGGCGGGAGCGGACAGCGGTGGCCGGGGGCATCTGGGGGTGCTCGGGGGGGGCTGCACAGGTAGAGGGTGACTGGGGTCACTGTCTGTCTCGTTGCAGTTGCTTGCTTTGCTTTGCTTTGCCTTACTTTGCTTTGCTTTGACAGAGAGGGGTGAAAAGCAAAAAAAAATAACCTTTTCTAAGGGGCTTTTGGGGCAAAACCTCCTATTTCAAAAGCAGATCCCTTTGGGTAGGGGAATAAGCCGAATGCAGCCGTGCAGCGGAATCCGTTGGGCCCCTGGGAGAGGCTTTTTCCAGTCTTGTGATGCCTCCCCACACAGGAGCCTGGCTCCAGCGCTCCCAGGGCCCCATCCTGGGACCGGAGGCTCTTCCTGGTGCCGCTCCCACTGCAGCCGCTCCCCCTGACTTGGCTGCTCCACTCTCTTCCAGCTACCCCCAGCTATTTTCCGGAGGCTTTTCCCGCTTGGAGCAGCACAGAATGCTCTGACCACGAGAGCCTTGCTCTGGTGTCCCCATCCTGCTGGGAACCAGCCCCTAAAATGAAGCTTTTTCCCCTAGAGACAGCTTTTCCTCAGGGAAGGCCCTGGCACCCCAACCTTTCCGCACCGCGTGCTTGGGGCTAAGCTGGCATCGGAGCGGCCGCCAGCCCTGGTGTGACGAGGGACGGGATGTGTGAGGAGCTGCGATGTCCAGGCCGTCCCGTCAGGGCTCCCATGGCCCCATGCACCGGGGTTTGCGCTTTGCCCCGCAGGCAGGTGCAGTTGGTGCATCCCCATGGATGCAGCTGGTGCATCCTGGTGCATGTGGCTTGTGCAAACTAGTGCGTGCATCCCAGTGGATAGAGCTAGTGCATCTCTGTGCATCCCAGTGGATGCAGCTGGTGCATCCTGGTGCATTTGGCTGGTGCATTCTGGTGCATCCTGATGCATGCAGCTGGTGCATCCCAGTACATGCAGCTGATGCATCCCCATGCATTCAGCCAGTGCATCCAAGCAGGTGCATCCGGTGCATCCCAGTGGATACAGTTGGTGCACCCCAGCGGATGCAGCTAGTGTATCCTGGTGCATGTGGCTTGTGCATCCTAGTGCATGCAGCCAGTGCATCCCAGCGGATGCAGCTGGTGCATCCCCATGCATGCATCTGGTGCATCCCAATGGATACAGTTGGTGCATCCCAGTGGATTGCAGCTGGTGCATCCTGGTGCATGTGGCTCGTGCATCCTGGTGCATCCCGACGGATACAGTTGGTGCATCCCGGCGGATAGAGCTCCCCTTTGCAGCAGGACGGTGGCGGTGCCCCGGGTTGGGTCAGGGGCCGGTGCCGGTGCTCGGCATCGCGGGCAGGAGGGCAGAGCCTCGCGGCGCTGAACGCGACCGGAGCCTTTTCTTAGCGCTCCCCGGCGTGCCAGGCGTACTTCCTTTCTTTTGATTCTTACCACCTACATACCGTCTGACTGCAGCGGCACCGAGAGGGAAAAAAGAACGGAAAAAACACATTGCAACATTCAGTAGAAGGCTTTTCTGTCTAATGACGTTAAATTTATTAACCAAAACTCCAGCTGCACCAGGCTGGGATCTAATAATATTCAGGCTATGGAGACATCAAGTAGAAAGAAGCTTAAAGCCCTTTTTATTTCACAGTAAAACTGTCAGTAAATAACTGGATTGTCTTGAGACTGAGAAAATGGGGATTTATCTTCCCGAACATGAAAAGTGTGCTTATTTTTTTTTATCAGCTTCAAAAAGCCCCAGCAACCTTGATTTTCCTTCCACACCGTTCTCAGCAGCAATGCCAAGCCCCAAAACCACACAAATCAAGAGACAGGCTCTAAAGATATTTTTAATTAAATTAATTCCTTTCCCTTCCTTCCCCCTTTCTCCCCGGTCCCCTCCTCCATCCTCGCTCTTGCTCTCCCCGTGTCCCCGGCTAATGACTTCTAAGCACGGTGACATTTCAGCGCTGGCTGTCACCAGCACCACACCTCCGTGCTGCGTATAAATTGGGCACGGAGACATCCAATTCCCCGCAGAAGGTCCCCGTTTGACGATATTCCCGGAGGTAAACCTCCAATAGCTCCCTGTTTTCTTTAATAACGCTAATAGGCATAGATTAATTAAACTGTTATATTACTTCCTCCTTTCCAGCAGCACCAGTTAGAAATCTTATTACCTGCTCCTCTCTGGCTGCCTTTTCCCCAAGGTGGTTGCGCTCCAGCCAGTTTCCAAGGTTTCTTGTCGGCACAGCCACATCCTGCCCCTGGCACAGGCTGCATTGGGATGGGAATGGAGATCCCGCGGGATGGCCCCTCGCTGGGATCGCTGGCATCCGTTAGCAGCTCGGCTCTCCCGCGGCACATCTGGCTGCTCTTGCGTCTTAGCCGGACAGCGGGACCCACCGGGCCAGGCCGGGATCCGGACTCGGCTCCGGGCGCATCCCGGCGGGAAGTGCCGGAGCGCCGTGGCGGAGGCGGGCGGGGGGAGCGCGCGGCGCCGCGTTCGCGTCCAGCGCCGCGTTGCCATTTGAAATCCACTCCGGAGCCTCCCGCTCTAATTAAATTTGTCGCCATCGTTACTCTAATGCCTGCTGCTCCTCCAGTGCTTTCCGTTCTCGAGATGCCCAAACGTGACGGGAGCCGGGGCAGAGAGGCCGAGGCCTCTGCGTTTCCTCCGCGGGAGCCTTTTCCTGAGTGAGACCAGGGAAATGCAGCGGGAGAAGCTGCTCCATGCTGGGAAAACTGCCGCTTTGGTGGGAACCATAAGCCCAGGAGGTCGGGACCATCTTTGGGTTTCAGTTCTGGCCCAGATCGGAGGCAGGGAGGGCAAATTAGGCCTTAATGCGCCTCTATCTTGGGCTGGGACCTGATAAGGGAGCTCTCCTCTGTTAATTTACCCGAGTTATTTACTATACTGATTGCTGGAGGTACTCTGATTAGCGCGTGAAATATTTCTATACCTTCGGTCTGATTAACCCATATCTGCAAAATAAATATTTGTCTCATTACAGTTAGGTGATGGCGCAATCAAAGCCCCGCTCGGAATGGGGAAGGGGAGAGGGGAGCCGGGCGGGAATGGCAATGGGAGCGTGCAGGTGCCGGCTCAGCGTGGCTGCCGGCTGGGAATGCCGCGGAGAGCCCGGCACGGCCGCTGGGATCGGCACTGTTGGGTACAGCCTGGCATGGGGAGGAGGAAGAGGAGGAGGAAGGCGAGAGCTTGGGGTGAGTCCCGGCAGGATCCTGCTGCTTTCCAGCACCGGAGCTGGGAATTCCCGGCAGTGCCGCGTGTGCGCCAGCCTGCTGGGCCAGTGCTTAAAATAGCCCCATGGGCCCCAATCCGGCCCTGCTGTGTCCGGCCCGCAGGAGCGGCGCATCCCTGCGGATCTCCCTCCGCCTGCATCCTGCACGGAGCTGCAGATCGGGGCCGAGCCGAGTGTTCGTTCTCCGTGTCGTGGCTCCCGGCACGGCCAGGGAAGCATCCCGGCCACGGCATGCGGCGAGCCCGGCACCGCTCCGCAGAGGAGCCCGAGTCATTTTTCTTCCAAGGGCAGGGGGTAGCGGGGAGGAAATCTGAAGGCAGCCCCGTTGCTAAGGAAATCTGCTCCTTGCACGCTCGTACATTTAGGTAATGCTAATGAAAGGCCATATAGTAGCGAGGTGCAGATGTCAGCACTGTGCGCTCCTGGATATTTGATTAGCAATCCTTCGGCTTTGCCTCCTCCGGCAGCAAGCCCGGAGCGCACGGATATCACCAAGATAAAACCTCCCCAAAATAAGGTGCTCCGGAGCGAGGGGGTGTTTTATTTTTTCCCTCACCCACGCCCCGGAGAGGCTGAGTGGGAGCATGTGACGAGGACAGAAATAGGCACGTCGCGTAATGCGCCGCTGGACCGGCCCCAGGCGGCCTGCGCTCCACCTGGCGCGTGGCCGCTGGCCCGTGGGCGCTCCCGGCCTCGCTCGGAGCTTCCCGGCGGCCTCGAGCGGCAGCCGGCGGCTTTTGCCGGCAGGGATGGGGATGCTGCGGCTGGGATGCTGCATCCCGGTGCCCGAGCCCAGCTGCAAGCGCCGCGTACCACTCTCCATGAGAGGTTGAACAGAGCCCTTGTATCAGCCAGGGATGTGCGGGAGCTGGGGGTGCATCCGGAGCCGATGGTGCATCCCGAGTCGATGGTTCTGGAGCTAATGGTGCCTCTGGAGCCGATGGTGCCCCCGGTGCCGTGCACCGCAGGCCTGGGCTGCTCTCCCCGCCGCCCTTGTGCAACGTCCCCGGGGCCGTTCCCGCAGCGCGTGCGAGGAGCCGGCTAACGGGAAAGCTCTTAGTCATGTTAACTCTGCGCCCTGTGGCTCCTTGCCTTAAGGTGGTTCCGGCTTCTCTTCCCGCTCCTGGGCCCTGCCGGCTCCCGCGCTCCCGGTGGTGCACGGGAAGCAATCCGTCTGTCTGTGTGCGTGTATAAACCGGCACCCATGGGTGCCGCGGGGGCTCTCCGCGGGCACCATCTCTCATGCAAGCGAGCACAAAAGCTCTCCAACAGCACAGCCCGCTGCAGGCTTAGAGGGAGACATGGAGAAGGAATATTTCCCTTCTGGAGACTGCCAGAGAACTTGCATTTTGCTGCACGCCAGCGAAAACGGGGCGGACTTGCCGAGCCCCAGGATGTAAATTCTTTCTTGGCTTTGCTGGGGAAAAACAATGCGCTCTCAGTGCAAACCTGCCCGAAATCCAGGGGTTTTACACCAGCTCTGGGGAGAGCAGCTGAGGAGGCCGGTCACGGCAGTGCCGGAGTTTTCCTCGCAGACAAACCCGGGAATGGTGTCGGAGCAATGGCTTCGGAAGGACGAGGCTAGAGGGGGACGTGTCTAGCAGAGCACAGAAGGCAAAAAGCCACGTTGAAACTTTGCGTTTAGCTGCGCGCAGCAGCGAGCAAGCGACGAGCTTTCCATGAGGACCAGCAGCATTCCTGCCTCGCAGCGCCTGCTTGGGAAGCACTCATAACTACACCAGCCACTGCTAACCGTCCTTTTCTGCAGGGATTTGCCATTAGCAGCTAAATTCAGCGTTTTGCATAGAAAAAGCGCTGAGATTTAGCTCTGTGCAGTGCTTGGTTCAATGTCCTTGCCAAGAGACCGCTCCAGCCCGGGGTTCAGCGAGGGGCAGAAGCGGAGTGGGGAGCACGGAGGCTGCAGTCGGGCTCCGTGTTGAGCGCTGGGAGCGCCTTCTGCTTCCTTGGCTGCTTGCTGCAAGGCACCTGGACTTTTCCAACTGCGATTACATCCATGCAGGAGTGAGTCTGGAGGCAGCATCCTTGAGGAACTGCTCTCTGGGAAACGAGGAGCCATCGGGTGCCCTGATCTGCCGAGTGGTCCCCAAGCAGTGGGAGTGAGGAGGGGATTTCGATGGAAGCAGCAGGATGTCCCGTTTCTCCCTGTTCCGATGCATTTCTTCCACTGGAGCAGCACATCACAAGCCGTGGGTCTCATCCAGCCTGGCAGCTCCAGGGGCTCCCGTGGAGCCAAAGCCAAAGGGACCGTCCTCGTGCTGCTGATGTGGCTCCACTGTGACATTGCAGAGGGAAGAGGTGCCAGGAGCAGAAGGTGACCATGGAGCTGCAGGGCTCCGGAGGGAGTCCGGACTCCAAAGGAAAAGGGAAAAGGCTGGAGAGGGGAGGACATGACCCAGCTGGTTCTCTTTGGCTCTGGTGCCTAAGGGAGAGGGGCCAGTGATCAGGGTGGGGAAGGAGGAGGAGATGACTCATAAACACATGAGTGTTTCCATGAGGATGGAGTTACCTGAGGATAGGAAGGAGGCAGGAGTGTCCCAGGAGAAGGGCAGAGCTGGGGGAAGAGGTTCCGCTTGCGCAGAGGTCTCTGCTCCGGGGCACCGCGCCATTCCCTTTGGAGCTGGGTCTGTGATGGTGGGTCGTGGGCTTGCTGCTTTGGGGCCAAAAAGGGGAAAATGAAGGCAGAGCTGGTTTTCCTGGAGGCCTGTGCGGTGGAGATGCCGGTGGGAGAGGGCAGGGAGGATGGATAATGCGAAGCCCTGAGCAAAGGCCAAGCTCGCGGCTTCCCCACAGAGGAAGAAGGCGCTGGGATTGATCCGCCAGATCCGCTCCTTGAGGCGAGAGCGACACGGAGACACAGCCTGGACATTGCAGACCCATCCCTTGCCCTTGCAATCCGGGCGAGGAAGCACGGCGGCGCGCGGGATGCAAGCGCGCGCCGCGAACGCAAGCGAGCGCTTCCTCCCGCGCGCTTCCGCGCGCTCTTCCCTCCGTTAGCCCCGGGGTGATTCCAGCTCGCGGCAGCCTCGTACGCGCCGCCGGACCCGCTCTAATTTTTCATCCCGCAGGCAAAAATCGCTGGAAATCAGGCTTCCTCACGCTGAAGGTCCTGACACCACCCTCAGCCGCCCCATCACGAACCTCCTGTCGCAATTGCGATCTGCGTATGTGTCAAACCTTGCCTTGCAGATAAAAGCTGCTCCGCGGGCACCTTTTGTACTAAAATACGAAGCCTTTTAAAGGGAAAAAAAAAAAGGGGGGGGAAAAAAATGGGAAAGAAACAACAAAATGTAGGACGCGGCACAAAGCTGACCCACGGGGGATTCGGGAGGAGGGGGGGAAAAAGGCGCGAGAAGGAGGGCTTGACACACAAAAATTGTTTTGTTAACAAAGCATCTTTGTTCCGGCCTGAATCGGTGGGACCGGAGCGGTAGAAACAGCCCATCTGGAGACAGATGGAGGGGATGCCGGTGGCGGCGGGAGGCGGGAAGCTGCCGGCCCCATGGATGCCATTGTCACCGCTGCCTTGGCAATGGAGGCTCCAAAGGGCGTCCTTTCCAAGCGGCCGCGTCCTCGGGCTCCGGGGGATCACAGGAGGCTCCCGGGTTGTGCCGCGTTGGCTGGGCACACGGGGCATGGCCATCAGGCTACCACAGGGCACTGCGGGCTGCAGCGCAGCGGTTTGGGCTGCAACGTGGTGTTTGGGGCTGAAACATGGTGCTTCAGGCTGCAGCACGGTGTTTTGGGCTGCTGTGCAGTGTTTTGGGCTGCAATATCGTGATTTGGGCTGCTGTGCAGTGTTTTGGGCTGCAGCATGGCGTTCTGGGTTGCAACGTGGCATTTCAGGCTGCAGCAGGGGGTTTGGGGCTGCAGTGCAGTGGTTTTTTTGGATGCAATGCAGCGTTTCAGGCTGCAGTGCAGTGTTTTGAGCTGCAGCATGGCATTTTGGGCTGCAGTGCTGTGTTTCGGGATGCAGTGTGGCGGTTTGGGCTGCAACGCGGCGTTTTGGGTATTACCTTTCAAGGGCTATTCCCATGCATGCTGCAGCATCCCTTGCACTTTGCACCAAGGCTTGCTCCCTGTGCTGTTAGCTCAGGGACCAGGGCTGGAGGTGGGAGCAGCCTTACAAAGAGCTCCCACCAGCATCCCCTGCTTGCTGCAGCTCTTGTGCATTGGCTTTGCCCTGACTTTTGGCACAGCAGGATTTAAGCTGACGGAGGATGCCAGGTGGAAAGCAGCACGTGCACAGCTGCAGGCGATAAACCGGGTGATAGCAGGAGTTAATGCCACGTCTGAGCAGAGAGGGAAGGGACAGCAGTGGGACACTTGGGTGTTGCCGGGTCTGGAGGAAACCTGAGGACCAGCACTTTGGGAATGCCTGGCCCACTTTGTGAGGTTGGGAATGGGAGGGAAAATCAGTGCCGGGATGCCTGGGGCCTCGGAGCTCCAGCACACGCTGAGCAGGAGCTGGTTTACGGCAGCAGGCCGTGCTGGCACCGTGTCCGTGCTCCCTGTGCATCGCTCACCAGCAGCCCCTGCTCCCTCTGCCGCCTCCTTTCCCTGCCTGATGGGAACTCTGCGATGGATTTCGCTCCTGCCAGGGCTTTGAGGGATCGGCTCCTGCCCACCATATCTGAATTCCTGATTACTTGCTAATTGCTTGACACACTCTACTTGCAATGCAAGAGACAGGCTCACGTCATCCTCTGTGGTTTGCCAGGGGAGAGTGTGAACCTCTCTCTGACTCGCCTTGAAATAGATGAAAAAGAATAGAGCTTGATATGATTAATGTGAAAACTTGAGCTCCGTTCCTTGCCTCGCGAGCTGGGCCTCAGTCCTCTTGGCACTGCAGGGTCCTGTTTCCCAAAGGCTGGATGCGCATGGAGGCGCTGGGGACGTTGGCCCTGCAAGGATGCAGGTGGTTGTCTCGAGGTGCCCACGAGGTCGTACCCCTTGCTGCTCATGCTGAGGGCATCGCGGCTTAGGAGGAGCCCTGTGAAGGGAAAATGAGCTAAAAAAGGAGCTATAAAGCAAAGGGTGGACTTGGGTTTGGGGGCCTTGGCGTTGGGAGTGTTTTGCAGAGGGGGTCACTGCATTCGCCAGGCAGCATTGGGGGAAATGTGGCCCCAGGCAGGGGAATTGAAAGGGATGCTGGATGCGGCTGAAAATGCGGGAT
This sequence comes from Eudromia elegans, assembly GCA_003342815.1. Classification (NCBI taxonomy): domain Eukaryota; kingdom Metazoa; phylum Chordata; class Aves; order Tinamiformes; family Tinamidae; genus Eudromia; species Eudromia elegans. The sequence continues at coordinate 4,121,071 of PTEX01000029.1, forward strand.
GGCTTCCTGTAGGTCGGAGGTGTTTACTGGAAAGTGGCTTGGGAATCTTAGCAGGAACAAGGCCTGGACTTGCCAATGCTGGGAGGTGTGGACAGCAGGTCGACCTCCTCTGGGCTGTGCTGATCATGGCTGCCCGGGGCATGAGCCCCAAAACGGCTCGCTGAGGGTCCTGGGTGACCTGGTGGCTGCCCGAGGGCCCCCGCGTGGGTCCTTTCCAGCCCTTCACCTTGCTTTCCCCCATGCAAAACGGCGACAAAATTAGCGAGCTCGCTCTGCGGGGGAGCGGGCGGGGATGAATTAACGTTTCTGGGAGGCGAGGGAATGCTTGGATGAAAGGCGCCGGAATGAGCGCGGAGGGGATTAATCTGCAGCGGCTCGGCAGCGCCGTGCTGGCACGCACACGAGGCAACGAAACCGCTGCGAACCCGGCCCTGGACAGGCCTGGGGCACCCCGGTCCCCGGAGATGCCACCTCCTCGCCGTGGCACGGCCAGCTGGCAGGAGCAGCCCTTAAAGGCGCTTGCGGTGACGTGCCAGCATCCCACAGTCTGCTCTCCCGGTGCCCGGAGCCGCACGTGGGATGGGGATCGTCACTTTTTCCCCCGCACAGGGGCTCCGTGGTCCCGCGCCGTGGGAGGCTGCTGCTGATCGCGGCGGGATCCGGGTGATTTTGGTGATTTTATTTTTATTTTCTGTTTCTTTTGTCCAAGCGCCACCGGGGCTGGAGCGCGCAGATGTGCATCCCCGGCGTAATGCAGCAAGGCTCCTGATTTAAGGGCTGTGATTAACCTCTTTCCGACGGTTGCTAGCCAGGTGCAAAATCGTAACAGGATGAGGAGAGCGCGCGCTGCAAACAGCCAGTTTTCCTCTGTCACCTGGAAACGCGTATGGATGCCATTTTCTGCCTGGAAATCTGGCACAGAGCAGGGCTGGGATTCGGGAAGGGGAGCTGGGTCGCCCAGTTAGCAGCAGCGCTGCCCCAGGGGCTCCTCTTGCGATGCTAATGAGAAACCAGGCGGAAAATCCTCCTGGATTTGCTGACCTTTTTGGCGTGAATCTCCCTTGGAAAAGCCCCCCTGGGCAAAGCTCGTGCGCTTGAAGGGAGCGTGGAGCTCGCGGGTCCGTTCTCCTCGTGTGCCACCATGGCCTTGGCTGCGCCACCAGTTTAAGGCCACCGTGGTGATGCACGCAGGAGGCTTTTCCTTCAAAAACTGGGCATCGAGATGAGAAAAGTTGCCAGGGTTTTCCATGATTAATCGTGCAGGGAGGGAGGCTCGTGTTTTCTCTTCCCGGTTTAAGCCAGGAGCTGTCCGGCTTCCCCATTCCAGGAGAGCTGGCGCCTGTATAAATGAGGGCACCGTCAGCGCTTGTGCTGCTCGCGGGGCCTCCGGCTCCTCTGCCAAGGACGGCCGCAGCCTTCCCGGGATGTCCTTTGTGTCTCCGTCGCGAGCGCCGTATTTCACCTCTTCCCCCAAACGCCGCTCCGGCGGCGGGGTCGTCTTGAGCTCAGCCACGAAGCTCATCTCGAGCGGCGATATTTCTGCTGGAAAGGCGGCTGTAGGCGTGGGTGACACCGTGCCGCCTTCAAGGGCGATGTCTCACCCGCCTTTGGAGCTGGCAGCAGCAGCTGTGCCTGTTTGGGAAGGTCGGGAGCATCTTTGACCGCATCCCTTATGGATCCAGGCTGAGCATCCGACCTGCCCAACTCCCATCTCCGCTGGTCCGGGGTCCATCTCCACCTAGGGCAGGAGGTGACGGGACCTGGGGACCAGTGCGATGGAGAAGGGGAAGAGCAGCAGGACACCGGTGATGTTCTCCCAAGCATCTCCTTGGGAAGCCAAAATGCTCTGGGGTAGAGGAGAGGAGGAAAACTGCCAAAGTGGGCAAGTATATGGGTTGGGAAAACGTGAGGAGACAGAAAAATTTATTAAAAACAATTAATAGCTGCTACAACCAAGGATTTAAAGTGAAACCGAAGCCTCGGGGAGAGAGGAAATGAAGTGGCTTAAGATTGTTATTTTATTGCTTAATATATTTTTTTAAAAATACGATATGCTAAATGCAAATCAGCGTCCTTACTGCGCAGGAGAGGGAGGGGATGGGAGACATGCCGGGAAAAGTGAGTGGGCTCTAGGTTTTGCATCGTTCGCTGAATTACTGGCAGGTCTTTTGTAACATCTGTTAAAAATAAAACAAACATTCGTTTCCACTGCTCGCTGCCTGAGATGGCTTCTGCAAAAAATTTCAACCTGTCCAGGAATTCGTCTTGAAAGTTGCCCTCCCTCTCCTCACGCCTCCTCTTCTCCAGGGGAGATTTCCTTCCTGGACTTCCCAGGGGCTCCATTAGCCCCACATTAAAGCCTTTCTACTTTGCTCTAAACTCCCCGTCGGAGTAAAAGGAATTCTAATAAACCGCTGGGAAGATGCCGCTCGTCGCTCTTTCCATGGAAACCCGGAGCAGAACCCGGCTCGTGGCGGGAGGAGAAGCCTCAGCACCGCGGAGATGGTTTCCATTAGCGGGGGCCTTTGGAAGGCGCCGCTCTCCGGATGTGGGGACTGGGCACTTTGCGGGAGCGGGAGCAGCGGCGGCCGCGATGGTTCTTGAAAAGCTCATTAAGATCCCGGGTGAGCAGAGTTAAGGTGCCCGTTCCTGCATCCATAACACCCGGTTCCTATGCAGGGGCTCCCGAATTCATCCTGCACCGCGTGCGGGAGCTGGTCCAAGGCATCTGGTGCCGTTGCAGGAGCTGATGTGATGGCAGTGTTTGCCCAGAGGGCAACGTTAGGAGGTGGAAATCGGTAGGATCCGCTTGGAGCCTGTCCATGGCGCTGGTGGAAGCCTGGAGAAGGTTGGATTCTCCTGCACTGGTGGTGATGCAGGAGCACCCAGTGTGGAGCATCCTTGGGATTGCTCCTCTGTCCATGGTGGATCATCTTTGGGTTTGCTCCTCCATCCACAGTGGAGCATCCTTGGGATTGCTCCTCCATCCGCAGCAGATGTGCCTGGAAATGTGGCCAGCTGGAGCAACGGAGGGGAGAAGGAATGAGGAAGGAACGGCTCCAAGAGCAAGGAGACGGTCCCAGCACAGGAGCCACGGGAAGTCCCTGGATGCGCGAGGACAATCCAGGCCAGCGGAGCGCAGCTGGGGCGAGCAGGAAGGGAGGAGGCCGGAGGAAGACTCTGCGCCGAGGAGGAGGAGGAGGAGGAAGCCTTATCTTTGTAGGTCACCGTGGCGTGACGCTGCCGACACTCAAGTGGCTTCATCCCAGCTGCTCTGGCAATGACATTGCCATGAGTCATTATTTTTTGGTTGCCAGAGGGGGATTCCTCCAAGGGAAATAGCTGCTCTGAGGAGCACCGGCCTCCCTGTCCACGGGCGTCCGGAGCATCCATGAGGTGCAGGGCTGCAGAGGAGAGAACATTGGGGCCTTTCTAAAATGGAGGTGTTTGGCAGCGGTGACGGATGGTACCGCGTCCTGGTGTCTATCCAAGGTGGCCCCTTGTTTTAGGGTCCTGCAGAGTGGCACTTGTCGTGTCCTAGCTGGCCACGAGCGTCTGGGAGCGTGTTAAATATAAGTGATATTGATGCGGCTGGGAGAGGTGTTGGAGGATGCGATGGAGAGGTGGACGAGCTTGTTCAGAATGCCTGTGGAGTCTCCATCCTTGGAGATACTCCAAAACCACCTGGACGAGGGGCTCCAGGTGACCCTGCCGGAGCAGGGCTTGGACCAAAGGCTCTCCCGAGGTTCCTGCCAAGCCCAGCCTGGAGCTCCCGGGGGAACAGGAGGGCCGAGGGAAGCCGGGATAAGGTGGGATGAGATGAGGCAGTCCTGGTGGGACTCCAAAACCTGCCGCCCCGCGGCGTTACGGAGGTGAACGGCTCGAGTCCATGAAAGAAATCGCACAAATCGGAGCGGTTAATGCTATGGATTGCATCCCATGGGAGCGAGCGCCGGGCGTCCGTCCTGGCTGGGGAAGCTGGGCAGAGCTTGGGCATCTCCATCCTGCTCCCTGTGCACGTGGCATCGGATTCTCCCTATGGAAAGCAGTGCCCAGGGTGGGACGATGCTCTTCGCTATGGGGTCCCCCCTGCTGCCAGAACCAGCCCCGTGACGGGGCTGCCGCTGCCCGCGCGCTGCAGGTGCCGGTCGTGCCCGGGGCTCTGGGGTCGGCTCCGAGGGCTCGAGCAGCCCAAGGTGCTGGCAGTGACACGGGGTGCCTAATCCGGCAGCGCGAGGCTGGAGAATGAGGGAATTTAGCAAAAAAAGAATAAAAAAAATCCCTAACTCTGAGGAAGAAGCCGGCAGCCGCCTCCTTTTCCTGCTCCCCCGCTCCGGAGGATTAAGCTTCCCCAAAAAAAAAAAAAGAGGGAAAAAAATGTCTGCAGCTTTCTGTTGACCCTGCATGATGGCATTTTTGCGCTCTGTGTGCTGCCGCTGCTGATTGCTATTCCTGGCACAAGCACACGCACACACACACCCCCGGCAGAGAGCACACGGGCACGGCAAGCCTGCGCCGGCGAAAAAACAACAAAAACAGGAAAATAATAATAAAAATATCGAAAAAAAAAACAATAGGAAAAGACCAAGACGCCAACGCGCGGCGCGGCGGCCCCGCTGCCCCCGGGCGTCCCCGGCCACCCGGGCCATCACCCCGGCGTCTGGGCTGCCGGTGGCCGCTCGCCGTGGCCTCCACCCCGGCGCTCAGCTCGTCCCCAGCCCCGCGAGCGCTCGGGGCCGGCTGCAGCGGCAGCCAGAGCCCTCCACCACTCCTACCGCGGGCATCGCGTTCGCAGGCTGGATGCTATAGGGCCGTTTCTAATTACCTTATATCCCCTAGTGGTCTATGAATAATGGTTAGTGAAGGAGCTCGGAAGGGCTGCTGAGAAAGGGAAGCGAAAAAGAATAAAAAAAAAAGGGGGGAAAAAAAAGAGAATTGTGCTATTTCTCACATTTTTTTTTCTAAGGATCTAATCTGGCTACTGCGTTCGGGAAGAGGAGGAGAGCGAGACAGCAGGAGCAGGAGCGAGAGGCGAGCAGGAGACGTCGCAGGTATTGTTGCACGCGCTATCTTTGTGCTTTTTGCCTTTTCCTTCTCTCTTTTTTTATTTACACTGCAGCAGTATTTGGAGGTGGCGGAGGGGGGGAGACGCGCGGTGCTTTTCCCGGCTGTGTTTTCTCCCCGTGCAACTCGTGTGCCGCTGCATCGGACGCGGCGCGCGGCGCGGGGGGTGCGCGCGGGTCCTCTTTGCAGCCGCTGCAGAGCAGGGGGTTGCTTCGCCTTTCTGGAAGCAATAAATTTGCAGGCAGTCCAAAAAATCCCTCCCGAGTCGCCGACGGACGTGTGTCTGAACAAAGATGCAGCCCAGGCTCGGGGTATTTATATATCTGCGTGCAGAAGCGATTGATTCGGCTTGCTCATCCTGCCTTCTACTTTTCCGGAGTTAAAATACTGCAAGCATGGGCTGGTGGGAGGCTCCGCGTCCCACGGAGGGTGGATTTTGACCCGGGCGGCGTTGGGGTGCACGGGTTTCTACTTGGAAAAGTTGCGGCGATCCGGGAGCTCGCTGTGCTCGCGGCTGGGGGCACGTGAGAACCCACCGCGCTCTGGTCTCTTTATTCCGTTTGGTGGGTCGGGAGGCTCAGGAGGCAGCAAAAAAATCCGGCAAAAGGGTCTCGCGGAGACGCGAGGACTCGCAGGGTGGCACATCTGGCCGTCAATAAACAAATAAACCCAGCAGCGAGCGGCAAACCCGGAGAAAGGGATGGTGGCTCCCAGCCGGAGTGTGCGTACGGGTGGAGATGGGGACCCGAGGGGGGGGATCTGCGCACGTTTGTTTTAAATCAGGAGACGGCGGTGATTGGAAACACATGTGGAGGATGCAGTGCAGCGTGTGGCGGGGGGGCTGGAAAACCACGCATGGAAGCGGAGGGATCCCGGCCCCGCGCGCCTGGGCCCCCTTCGCCTTGCGGAGGTGAAGGCGGCTCCGAGTGCGCTGGGAAGGCAGCGCGCGGCTCCCAGCGAGCAAACTTTGTTGGCCAGGGCATTAGTGGAGCCCTGGGGAATAAGGGGACGGAAAGGGACGCGCGCCCTGACGTGTGCACGTGGGGTGGGTGCCGATCCCCAGGGAGAGCTGGAGCGGGTCCCGGATCCGCACGGGCGGCCGGGAAGCGGCGGCGATGCCGGTGGCAGCATGGAGGCCGGGGCGGCTCCACCGTCGCGGTTATCCGCACGGGAAGCGGGATGCAGCAGCCGCTCCGCAGGGAGGGAAGGGGCCGGGGCGGGGGCGATGCCGGTGGCAGAGCTCTGCAGCGGGGAAGCGGAGCCGCGTGCCCGTCACCTCGGCTCCCGCCTGGCCTCGCTTTTGTGTGCGCCAGCTCCGGAGGGGAGCGGGAGCCGGCGCTGGGGGGGGCCGGGGAGGCGGGCAGGAGCCGCGAGGGCGGAGAGCCCATTTAAATTGGACTTAATGGATTCCCAGGGCAGCTCTTTTAGATGAAAGTCAAAATAAGAGCCCGAGTGAATCTCAGCAGACCTGTCTGCTGCATTAGAGATGCAGCCTCCCTCGCCCGCCCGCCCTCCCTTTTTTTCTCTAAAAGAGAGGGGAAAAAAAAAAAAAGAGAGAAAAGTGTTATCGGTGCAGAAGACAGAGCGGAGTTTCTCGTTGCTATAATGAGAGGCTCTAATTGAAGAACTTAGGGCCTCCTGGGAGCGTCTTTACTGATCGCTGCTTTTGTTATTCACGCCGCGCTCTGGTTGCGTGTTTGGGGGAGACGCGTGTCTGGCTGCGCCGCGGCTGGACCGGGAGGGAATCCCACCCGGAGCGGCCTCGGCAGCGCTGGGCACGTGTGGGTCCCCTCCTGTCCTGCTCCGCCGCATCTGGGGGAGGGATGTAGGGATGAGACCCCCTCCTTGGCGGGTTGCAAAGCTGCAGTCTGGGTGCGTGTCTGTGGTTGGAGCGGGTGCGAGCGGGGATGGATCCTGCTCGGGAATCCTGCCCTGGGATCCGTGCTGGCCTCTGGGCTCACATCCCATAATTGCAGTGCGGCAGCTGCGTCTGGAGGTGGTCAGGATGTCGCAACAGCTCCGGACACAGGAGGAGGTTTCACCTGGCCAAGCAGCCAGTGCCAGGTCCCTGTTCCCACCCTGTCCCAGGCCTCACTCCCAGCACGCTGGAATCCTGCCCTGGGGCTCCCTGCCTAGCTGGGAATGTCGCCTCCGGTGCGGAGCCTGAGCTCAGGACCCAGCAGCTCCCGTTTGGCCCATCCTGGCTGGGAAAACCCCCTATCCTCTCCACCGGTCCCAGCAGCACGGAGCAGGGAAAGGTGGCGAGTCCTGGCCGCTCCAGAGCCCCTATTGCTTGGGGCGGCTCCGGAGACCGGGAAAACTGCTGGGGCTTCAGCATCGGCTCCTTGCTCAGCGCCAGGAGGAGGGGTTTCCAGCTCCGCTCTCATTCACTCACTTATTTATTTATTTTCGGCATTCGTTGGGCTGCTGTCATTGGAGCAGGATGCTCCCCCCTCTTTTTTATTTTTTCCCTTTTTTTTCTCCTTTTTTTCTTTCTGCCAGGGATCATTAAAAGCCGCGGGCAGCGGGTATCTCGACGCCCTGTCAATCTCCGCCGTTTCCAGCAGCCGTCTCCGCGGGCTGGCGCGCGGAAAACAAGCGCGGAGCCGGGAGGGGAGGCGCGAGCAGGGCCCCCCGCTCCATAACCGCCGTGTCGGGCACCGTCCTGCTCCGCTCCGGAGCCCGGCGCGGGCAGCGGGGGCCTTGGGGACGCTGCGGGTTGCAAGAAGGTGGAAAAAAAATAAGAGCAGGAGAGGCAAAAAATCACTCTGCACACTTAAGCTTTGCAGGGGTTATTTCCCCTTTCCATTCTTTTTTTTTTTTTTTCCCTATTTTTCTTCCCCACTTTGTGCATCCTGGAGGGGGGTCCCTGATGCTTTCACCCGCCCCTGCTCAAGCTCCCGCTCTGTCTTAGCAAAAGCCAAGGCGACGGATCCAGGAATTCTTCCTTTTGTGCAGCTTTGGAGCCCAAAGATGCACTGGTGCAAAGGGGAGGCTCCGAGGACCGGGCGCGCGCGGCTCCGCAAGGAGAGCGTCCCTTTTGTCTCCGAGGCGATGAGGCGGCGACGGGACCCACAAATTAATTAAAAATTGCCGCATCTTGATTGAGTTATTCCGGCTCGCATCCCACTTGCCGAGCAGAAGGGCTGGGAATGGCAGAAGGAAATTCCTGTGCCTTTCCCGAGCAGAGCAGGCGCGCAAACCCAGACGCCTTGCTCTGCTTTTATGCCAGGCAGCGGCGGAAATGAGAAGGGAAAGGCTGGTGCTGCATCTGGAGCGGTTTCCCCGCAGGACGAGGCCCTCTCCCATGTTAACACCTCCTCCCGTGTTATTTGGATGATCCAGAAGGTGAATTAGTGGATTTGCATGCCCAGAAGCACCCAAATTGAGGTCTCAGAGCCCTGCCGTTGCTGGAGATCCATCAGAGATCCATCTGGCTCGAGGCGTGGGGTTTGCTCCATAGGGAACACATTGGATCCTTTGCAACAAGGGTAATTCCAATGGCTTTGTGGCATCGCAGAGCAAAAATCCTGTCTGGTTGTGTCCAAGTGCCACAAAAGCTCCTGGAGCAGCTGAGTCGCTGGGTGTTTCTCCCCAGTTTCCCGCTGAGGACGTTGCAGCCGGGTGGATTTGGGTGGGCGTCTCCGTGTGCCGCTGGCTCCCGCACTCGGTGCCCGGAGCCCTGCATTGGGAAACCTTCCTCCAAAGGGTCCTTGCGGCACAGGGGCAGGACAGCAGCCAGGGCTTGGTGACAACAAGACGCTAAGTGAAGGAGCAAAGAGTCACGGAGCGCGTTGGGGGTTGCGGATGGAGATGGAGCACCCGGATTGCGGCGGTGACAGCCGGGTGGCTCTGGCACAGCCGTGTCCTTCAGCGCGGCTCTCGCTGCCGTGTCCTTCGCCGGGACTGTCGCGTGTGATCTATAGAGCCGCGCGGGGCTGTTCACACCGCGGCCGTTCCCCGGCCGGCCACCGTGTCCTCAGACGGAGAAGCGTCGTCCTGTTGTGGCGTGTCCTTCGCCGTGACCGCTGGGGTCTGATACCTCGTGATTCACCGCGGCGGCAGGGATGGGATGGGATGGGATGGGACGGGATGGGGCAGGATGGGACGGGATGGGGCTGTGCTGGAGCGGGCACAGATGGGGTGAGGTGCAGCCTGCCCTCTATGAACCACCCTTGTGGCCAACTCACTGCCGGGGGAGCAGAGCTGCAAGGGCTGCCGAGCGCCTTCGCTCCGGGAATGGATGTCCCTGGGGGAATTAAGGGTTCCGCGACGCCTCCCTTGCTGCTGGTTAGAGGGAAATTTGGCTGGCATCCAGGCAACCCCAATGGAGGCTCCGCTGGGTGAATTGCCAGGGCTTTTTCCCCTCCCTGAGCAGGGCAGAGGGCATCGCTGCCCATCCTAAGGAGTCGGGGTTGCTGCTCTGCTGGGAGCCCAATTTGGGGCTCTGCAGCATGTGGGAAAACCCGGGGCCAAGACCAGGGCCGCATCTCTTATGAGATCGTCCGTCCATGCGGGAGCGCAAGGGCAGCATCCCTGGTGCCCCGTGAGCATCCGGCATCGGGAAGATCCCGGGGATACCAGCGTGTGAGAACTCACAGCGTCCAGCATCGGGAAGGTCCCAGGGATGTCGGCACGTGTGGAATTTGTGGCATCCGGCATTGGGAAGGTCCCAGGGATGTCGGCACGTGTGGGATTTGTAGCATCCTGCATTGGGAAGGTCCCAGGGATGTCGGCACGTGCGGGATTTGTAGCATCCTGCATTGGGAAGGTCCCAGGGATGCTGGCACCTGCAAGGTTTGTAGCATCCGACATCAGGGAGATCCCAAGGTGCCGGTGTGCGTGGGGCTCGCAGTATCTCTTCCCTTCCCAAGCTGGGCTCGTGCTTCCCGTGCTTCCCGCCGTGCTCCATGCTGGCGAGCCGCTGCCGGGCCAGCGTTATCCCGTAAATGTCACCGGTGTCGCAGGCCGCCGGTGCACACCGGGACGCGGCGGGAGGCGCCGTCTCGGCTCCCCAGCACTGGCTACCATTTTAGAGGAGCTGCCGAGCGGCGGGTAATTATTTCTCCCTCTTAATTGAAATTTCAGCCTCAGTGATTTGCGAGCGCGCGCACCAGGAGGGGCCCTGGTGAGTGTCGGGCTCCGCGCTGGGCTGGGGGGCACAGCCTCCCTTTGCATCCCATTCCCTGAGCATCCATCCCGGCCCTGGGGAGCAGTTTCCATCCCCAGAATGATGCTCACGTGAACAGGCAACTTGTTTTTTCCCCAACCCAGAGATTTAAGAGAGGTTTTTTTTTTTTTTTTTGGCAAGGAGGGAGATGGGTTGTTTTCATGTTTCCTCATTTATTTTGCTTGGGATTGGGAGGGCCAATTAGTGGGAATTCCACGTGGCAGCCGGCACCCTGTGCCGGCTGCAGCAATCAGGTGCTGTGCGGTAGGGCTGATGAGAGCCAATCAAGGTGGATAAATGAGGTGTTGACACAGCAGCAGTGGGGATTTGAGCTGGTTTGTGGTGGTTTTGTTGAGCCTGGGATGGTCCCTGTGGAGTGGGGACTATTCTGCTGTGATCCTGGCAGTACCTGGATTATTCTCCTTGTCCCAGGAATGTTGGGCTGAGTGCAGTGCTGTGATTTGGGGGAATGCTGAGAAACTGAGGCATGGGACATGTTGCTGCCTTAGTGTGTGGCCTGCTCATCACTGCTAGGATGTAATAGGCAGAGAGAAGGGAAAAGGTGTCCTGACCTTTTTGGATGTGGTTTTGGGGACAGAAAGAGCAATTATGGGTCTCCCCATGGAGCAGAAGTGCTGGGAGACATCCTGGGGAGGGCAGAGCCAGCTGCTCCCACGTCCCCCCACGCGGGAGCCCTTCCCTGTGGCCAGCAGTGCAGCGGTTGCAGGGCAGGAAAGCCAAGGGGAAGGAAAAGGTGTCCGGAGGGGAGGCCACGTCCCTGGGACCCCCCCCGCCCTGCCGCAACGGCCGCGCGGGGCAGGAAGGAGGCCGTGTCGCAAGCGCGCCCGGCGCGGAGGCCGCCCGGGGAGGAGAAAGCGGCTCCGCGGCGAGGAACCTCATCAGCATTTCCTGTCTTACGGCGGCGAAATCGCATGCGGGGAAAGGCTCTAAAAATAGGATCAACAGACTCGTAACCGCCCGCGCAGATGTGAAAGGTAACGGCGGAGCAGCCCCGCGAGGCGCCGGGCGGGAGCGAGCGGCCCCGGGGCCGCGCTCGCTCCCGCTGCCCCGGGCCGGAGCGGGAAGCGCGCCGGGAGCGCATTAGGATCGGCGGCACGTACGGCGCAGCTCTGTCGAACAGCGCTGCCGCCTGACCCTGATTTGTAGCAGGGCTCGGCGCGGAGCTCGCCGGCGCGCACGCGGTGCTCCCCTGGCCACGGCGGCGGGAGGAACCGGGCAGCGCCCGGGATAACGCGGCAGCTCCCAGGCACGGGAATCGGCAGCCCGGGATGGCTCCGGTGGTGCCCGGCGTGCCGCTCGGCCCCAGGTTCTTGCTTCCTTCTGGAGCCTTTCCTCCTGTGTTTCCCTGCGCGCTCCGGGTGCACGAGGGATGTGGCGTGGTTCCAATGCAGGGAGCTGGTGGCCCCTGTGCTGTCCCGGGACTGCATGGGACAACTGGGACATGGAGGCGAGTGGCGCGTCCCCGTGTGTGCCGCTGTTTGGGATGTGCATCCGCCTGCTTCCTTCCTGCTGGCCTCCTGGCTGGCGAGTGTCTGTGTGGCTGTTGGAAAGACGAAAGAGCATCCAAGAGGGAAGCAGGAAAGGGAAGGCAATGGGATTTCCCGGGTCACCTGAGGCCTGGGCTCCACTGGGAGTGGATCGAGGCGTTCAGGGCTGCCATGCGTTCCCGGGAGGGTTTTAATGGTCGCTGCTCGCGCGCTGGCTGGGGAGGAACCTGTATTCCTGTGTCCCTCATCACCTCTCTACCTGTCCTGCCTCTAATGGCCACAGCAGCACCGTGTGGGTTCAGGGGCTTGTGTGGAGAAGCCGGGTTTTCATTTAGCTTTAAAATTAGGGGAAAAGAAAGGGGAAAATTAGGGGAACACATGGGTGCCTGGCTGCACCACAGCAGGCAGATGAGTCCAGGCGCTGGAGCGTCGGGAGCAGCGCCCGGCCCTCGGCTGCACTGGTGCCCTCCTGCTCCGGGGCTGGTCCCAGCGCCTCTCCCAGTAGCGTTGAAGTGGGATCTGTGTTTTGGCTTCCTGTCGCTACCGGGATAATTCCCGGTGCGGGGTGGGGGCCGGGGCAGGCAGACGAGCAAATCCGCGTTATCAGACGCCACATATTTCATGAAAGCGCATCCCGGCTCTTCAGCCTCGGAAAGCTTTTCATACCCTTTAATTTTCTAATAAAAAGGAATTACGTTTGCTGAAAAGCCTGTAACAAGATTCGCTGTCATTGTCTTTTGTAGTGCCTGTAATTCCCGGCGCGGGCGCCTGCCGGTGGCCCCGCGCTGTGGTCCGAGGTGGCACCGGCACGGGTGGAGCGCGGGGGACCCGGCGGCAGCGGGATGCTCGCCGCGGGCCTCGGAGCATCCTCGGCATGCAAAGATGCCACGTTTTGGGAAATGCCGGAGCACGAGGGGCATTGCGAGGCGCCGAGCTGCGCGGGGACCCTGGTGTTGTGTGGGCAGCAGGGCTCAGCCTGGACCCTTGAGTGGCTCCAGGCACCCTCGGCTCTTGCCACTGCGTGGGCCGGTTGCGCTACGGTGGGGATGGGGATACCGAAGGTGCATCGGGGTGGTTGGGGCGCTTTGCCAGGCTCTGCATTGGGGGGCATTTTGCAGCAATCTGGCTATGGCCTCGTGGGCGCTCCTGGTCCCGGGCTGTGCGCCCTATGCCCAGGTTGCTTGCAAGCTGGTGGCCCTGCAGCTGCAAGCGCCGTGTAGCAGGCTACCAAAGCGGCTCCTTTCCCAGGGCCCAAAGCCCCTCGGACACGTCCAGGCGGCAGTTGCGGCACCGGGCTCGCTCGCTGCTTGCTCTCGCTCCAAGCTCTTCCTGCGCCGCGCGTGGGATCCCTTCCCGCTGCCACGTGGCGCTGGAGCGACGATGCCGCGGCCGCCGGCGCTCGCTTTCCGTCCGAGCTGCTCTTTTGAAGTTGGAGCTCGCGTCCTGTTTGCACGCCGGCCGCCTGCCTGCCAAGCGTGCTCCCCTCTGCTTCCCCCCCTTCCTCTTCATCCCGACTTCCCAGATGGTTTCACGGGGGTTCGGGGTTTCAAAGCCTTCCGCGAGCGTCGGTAACACACAATGGGAAGCGTTGCCTTTTAGCCTGCGGCCGGCACAGTTTTAAATGAGGTCCCAGGTAGTCATGGTTACCTCTCCTCTTCACTAAGAGATGACTTTTATTTCCTGCCTTTTGTATTTGCACATCGCACATATACATTCTCCCCCAGCGTAATTGGTATTCACGGAGACACGGGATGCGGGAGGCATCCGCCTGGAAAGGGGAAGAGCCAGATGGACACCGGGGGTGCCAAGGTCCCCGTGCCCCCAAACATCAGGAGAGCTCCTTGATTTCAAGGCAGCCTCCTTGGGAAAGCAGGGGCAGAGCTCCCGCCCCTCCAGGCAGGGCTTGTCCTTGTCCCACCTCCCTTGTGGCCTCTGAGTTATCCCAGCTTGGAACCCGAATCTGGACTGGCTCCTGTTGCTGCCTTTTTCCAGTGCCCTGAGTGGCAGCTGCCTGGCCCAGGGTCCTGCAGTGAGTCCTTGCAGGGTGGTGGTGGCCGTGTCCCCTTGTTCCCCGGTGTCCTCGGAGCAGGGGCAGAGACGGGTCTGAGCAGCACTCGCTGCTGTGCTGGGGGATGCACAGATGGCCGTGCCATGGGGCACATGCTTCATCGTGCTGCGGGATGCACGCTTGGATGTGCCATGGGGTGCATGCTTCACTGTGCCATGGGGTGCACGCTCCTGGCCGTGCCGCAGGTCGCATGCTCACATACCATGGGGTGCATGTTCGGCCGTGCCATGGTGTGCATGCTCGGCTGCATGAGGTGCACGCTCGCATGCAGGCTGCATGCTTCCCTACTGCTGCAGGATGCGCGCTCCGCTGTGCTGTGGGATGCGTGCTTCACCGTACAGCCAGTCCCCAGGCCTGGGTGCTGCCAGCCACCCGTCTTCCTCCCTCCCTGGCTCCCCTGGCATCAGGGGTGACGGTTTAGGCTCGTGCCCGTTTCGTTTGGGATGAGGGGAGGCCGAGGCGAGCGGCGGGCACGGCGCGGCGAGCGCCCGTGCGCAGGAGGGAGGCGCGCTCGGCAGTGATTGATGAAAGATCATAGCCTCATTCCACAGGATCATTGCTCGGAGTGCGGGCAAAGCTGCTGTTCCCGGGGGAGCAGCGCGGGGACGTGTGCGCGCTTGTGTTGCAGGGCAGAGGGGATGCAAAGCCACCTATTTGATGCATCCTTTTTTTATATTCCCCCTCCTCTAAAGCAAAAGGAAAACAAAACCCCAAGCTGTCTAATCAGAGGCGAGCAGATTCCACCCGCTTCCTTGGAAAATTGTGTTTGCTGGGAAATAGCTGCAAGCCGAGTGCCCCGGCGGCCGGCTGATAACCGCGGCGCGCGCTTGGCAGCAGCAGCAGCAGGGACGGTGCAGGAGGCCGTGCGCTCCCGTGCTCGGCGTGCCGTGTTTTGTAAGAGCAGGGCCCAGCTCTGCGCCCGGGAAATGCCACCGCTTGGCAGCTCTTCTCCTGGTGCGAGCTCCAACGCTCCAGGTGTGCGAGAGCCCGTGGGGAGAATGGGGAAAAGTTGTTTGCTGCTTTTTTTGTTTTGTTCTTCCTAATGAGGAAAACATGTTCTTGTTGCCGAGGCTGGCCTGGAGAAAACCCAGCTTGGGGAGGCAGGCGGGCGGCGCGGTGGCGTTTGCTTCTGTGTGACCGCATTTGTCACACGGCACTAGAGCTGGCCCCACGCTGCCGGGCCCTGATGGAGCATCCTGGGGCGAAACCAGCTCAGTCCCAGTGCTCCAGGTGGGGGGACAGCCGGTTCTTACTCAGGGCTGCACTCATTCGCTTCCCTTTGCAGCCTCTGCTGTGCCACAGGATGCACGCTTGGACGTGCTGTGGGATATGCGCTCAGATGTGCCATGGGATGTGTGCGTGGCTGTGCGATGGGATGTGCACTCGCACGTGACATGGGATGTGCACTTGGATGTGCCATGGGATGTGTGCCTGGCCGTGCTGCGGGATGCGTGCCTGGACGTGCCATGGGATGTGCGCTCGGCTGTGCCATGGGATGCGCACTTGGAAGTGCCACAGAATATGCTCCTGGCCATGCCATGGGATGCACACTCCAAGGCTTTGATGAAACACTTTCCCTACTGCTGATCCCGCTGCCATCCCACTTCCCAGCTGGAGCATTTTTGCATCCAGTGGGAAACGGGGGGCTTTGGGGCCGGATTTGCACCCTGCCTGCAGCACAGGGCTCTGCCAGCCGTTGGGCGCTTGCTTGCAAGCGAGGGCAACAGGAGCGGAGCGAAAAGCGGGTGCAGCAGGAGCTCCTCCAGCTCCTTCGCCCGCGGCTCTTGGAGCCGGCACCAAGCGGGTTTGGGCTCGCGCTCTGGCCCGGCTCCGCGCGCAGCCCCTACAGCGGTTGCAACAGCAGCTGATGGCAACTCCAGTATATTAGCAGCATTAATTAAGTTACAAAAATTATGCATGTTATCAGTTATGAGACGACCTTTCATAAACTCAGTTATTAAAGCAATAAAGCATGACCCGCTGCTCCTAACCAGTTTAATGGCTGGCTAAGAGTGCGGTTTTGCACATAATACTTTTAGCAGGTCATTAGCCCAGCAATAAGATAACGCGGAGAGGCGACGCGATGCGCCAGGGTGGCACTGGGGACGGAGGCACCGCTTGTCCCCCCGTTGAGGCCAATGACACCGGGGGAGGCTGAAGCTTCTGGGAGCTGCATTGAGTCCCTGGGGGGATCAGGGATGCTCCAGTCTCGCTCTGGGCTGGGAGATGCTTCCCGGTGCTCCCGGTCAAGCTTGCACAGAGGTCGCTTCCATCGTCGTGTGGGGCACATCCTCCTATCCCTAGCACCCCGGCACTCCCCCAAAACGCCTCATTTTTCCCCATCCCGGCAGGCTCTGCAAGCGCTGACCCTCTCCATAAACAAAGGAGAGGCAGCGGGAGGGTGGCTGGCATGTTAATATGTTCTTCCTCCCCCCCCCCCTCCTCTTTTCCTCCCTTCATCCCTCTGGGAAAGGCCTTTGCAGATATAAGCAAACCTTGATTAAAAGCTGCCTGACAGGCAACGGCAGCGGCAAGCAGCAGGCAAGGAAGCGCTCCAAGTCCAAAGGGAGCCGCCGCCTCTGTGCTCAGATGTCCCCCGTCCTTTAATCAATCACAGCCGCGGAAGAAGCGAGCAAGCGCGCGGAGCCGGAGGTATGTGCGCGTATCCGGCGGATCACGGCCGCGGATGGGGGGGTCCTGCACGCACGGAGGCCGCGGCCTCTTGCAGAGGCCGCGGCCTCCGTGCGTGCAGGACCCCCCCCATCATGGAATTGCAATGGGAGACGGTGCCGCGTTGGTGATTTCCCCCACCCCGTGGTTTATTTTTGCCGTTGCTGGGGTTTGGTGCCGCCTCGTAATGCACAGTGACAGGGCCCTGGGACACGTGGCGCGGCCGCATGCTTGCCAAGGTGGCTGGGGAAGAGCCGCTCGCTTGCTGCTGCATCTCATCCTATTGCTGGTGTCGGTGCTGCTAATGAGGCCCTTGTGCTAATGGGGGGTCCCAGGAGGATGAGGGGGATGCTCTTATGCCCCGCTGTTGCACTGAGGTTGTCTGGGTTCAGCTTGCAGGCAGGAAGGGGTTAAAGCCCCAAAAGTTGAGTGGGGAGCGCCGGGTCGGGTGGGATGTCGTGGCGGGACAAGCGAGGCTGTGGGTTGAAGCGGCTCCGGATGAGGATCCTGGCAGGATGCACATGCTGTTTGGGAGCAGGCTGCAAAACTCCATGAGTCCATGAGCTTCCAATTGGAGCCCTTGCAAGGATGCTGGGAGGGCCAGACAGATGGACATGGGCTGCCCCGTGCCCACCAAAGGGCTCCATGCGTCCCTGGTGCTGCCGAGACCGCGGAACACTGTGGCCATCATGCTCTGTGCTGGCGGTCTCGCTTTGGCTGGAGGAGAGGGGACATGGTTCCTTTGGCAAGGCTTGGCCGCAGCCTCGAGGATGAGCTCCCTGCCTTGCACTGGGATTTGCAGCCGCTCATTGGGATGTGCTGGGATTTGTGGCTCCCGGTGAACGGGAAGCTTTGGACGGCAGCGTGGCGCGTGCCGGGTGAGAAGCCGGGCTCCTCAGCGGCTCAGCCCAGCACTGCCCTCCCAACGAGGAGTTTCCAGGCCTTCCTTTCCCGCCCCGAGCAGCGTAGCCTTGATAGTCCAAGCAAGACGGGAAGGAGACAGGCAGGGCTTGGCCAGCAGCTCCGCACGGCCCAGGAGGGATCCCGGTGCTTCCCATGGCATGGTCAGCGCTTGGAGCAGCCGCCTCGATGGAGCTGTATCATGGACACAGTGTCATCCTCGATGCAACAGCATCCTCAATGCAGCAGCAGCCACGGCAGCATCCTCCTCCTCCTCAATGAAACATCCTCCTCGGCACAGCAACCTCCTTGATGCAGCTGCATCCTCGATGCAGCAGCAAGCTCCACACAGCGGCATCCTCATTGCAGCAACATCCTCGCCACCCCTGCACCCCAGATCTATCCTGGTCCCCCAGCACCAGGACCCCTTTGCACAAGCCTCTCCGGCAGGCAGCCAGGCCCTCCCTTGGTTTCCCTCTGCGGCGTTTCTCGGCAGCAGCCCCGCCGGGTACCCGCTCACGGCTGCTTCAGGAGCCTCCTTGAAGCGCACCTGGAGAGGCGATGCAGCACGCGGCAGCCTCCGGAATAACCCCGTGGGGGAGCACTGCGCAAGCAGGGAGGATGCAGCTCCTTAAAAAGCAAAAAAACACCCTGGGAGGTCGAGTTCGTCACTGCTAGGAGTGATTTGAGGGTCGGCCCCCTTCTGCACAGGGATGCAGCCTCGTCTCCCACCGGGATTTGCGTGTGTCCCATGAAGCAGCGCGGGGCTGTGCTGCTGGTGCTTGGTCACGGCGCGCTTAGCGCGTGCTGCAGTACAGCCCCTGCCTTCCTTGCCTCCCTCTCTCCTCCTTTCCTGAAACATTATAAATCAAACGGCTTAAAATGTAAAGCATCAGAAATTCTAAAACCTTCATCTATTATTAACTGTGACAGTAAATTCTCCCTCCGAATGTTTTACATAGCAACTGTTACCAGGACTCCCCGCATCCGGAGCTGATGCTCCAGCAACTTTAAATCACCGCAGCGGATTCCAACAGCGAGGGACGAGGACAAGACAGGCCCTGCCAGTTCCGGAGCAGCTTCCTGCCATTGGGAAACGATGGGAGAAGATAGTGGCGCACAAAGCAAGTGCAGGGTGCATTTGTTGCTCTGACTGGATGCATGGCTGCAGATTTTGGGCCACCCCAAAATTCCTGCTGGGGCGGTGCTCCGTGGGGGAACCGCGATGGATGCAGGCAGCTCCAAGCACCTATTGCATCTCAGGGAGCTGGATGATGCACAGGGAGCACTGCAGATCCCGGAGCATCCTGGAGCCCCGTTCCGGCATCGTGCACAATGGGAGGCCCTCACTCCCCCACGCGACTCCCTGTCGCTTTTGCCAGGCGTGCGCCAGCACGCTGCATCACGGGGCATCCTAAGTAATGAAAACTAGGCTGGAGTAGTTAAAAGACGTGGCGAGGTTGATGGGAAATAGTTTATTCCCCATTGCAGACTTTGTCCTGCTGTGGATTTTGTGTTTGCTGCTCCCGGCTCCTGCAGCGCCCATTGGGGACGGTGCCGTGTGCTGTCTCCTGCGCTGGGGCACCCTCACCATGTCCCCTTGGGCGAGCTTGGGCTCCTCGGCCTTCGCAGCTCGGGGAGGGTCGGCTGCAGGCTGGGAAGCAGCCGGGCTCGGAGTGCGCGGATCCCGGCGGACCCCCCCTCCCTCCATCCCTGGGGACACGCAGCAATTTTCCTTCTCCGAAGACGCCGGCAGAGGCTTGAGTGAATCTAGGAAGCAAATCTAATTGGCAACCTCGTAATTCCTCGGGGGAACGTGTACTTTGGTCCTATCTAAGCACATTCCAGCCAGTGTTTAAGACACGCCGAATCCCAACTTGGACAGTGAAATACCGGCAGCTCTAAGCTCCTTATCTATTTCAGGCAGATTAACTCCTTAATCATCCCTTTTGGAAGTTCCCTGCCCCAAATTCCTCTCCCTCTCCTCCTCCTCTACCCCCCCTCCCCTTTTTTTTCCAGCAGGAACAAAAGGAGCAGCCGGGATTATGCCGGGCGGTAAAGGTTAGGATCGGCGTCGGAGATGATTGACAGAGTCAATAACCGGGAGCTAGCGGCAAGCCTTCCCAAAGCTGCTTTCCTAGTTAACCTGCCCGAGTATTTGTCTTCGGGATTTGGAGACAGGCGCTGTGTAATACTGAAATAATTTATCATGCGACATCAAACGTGGAGGCCTTTTTTTCCCCTCCTTGTTCCTCCACAATGTTGTTGTTGTTGTTTGTTTTATTTTATTCCTTTGGGATGCTCCTTGGTGTCCGGTTATTTGTGTTGAGGCCAGAGCAAGGCTTGGCTTGCTGGTGGCTACCTGCTCGCCCAGGAGTGCGCGGGGGGACGAGGGGACTGTGTCCAGCTGCAGATCCACAGGGAGCAGCCCTGGATGCGCAGCTGGGACTAATGCCCTTGCCTGGGCCTGCAAGCGGTGGGGCTGGTGCCTCCTGTCCCCTTTCCTGCCTGCAGCTCCCTTGGAGCTGCCCAGGGAGGAAGAGGAGGGTAAGGGGGACATGTGCATGCACACATTCCTATGTGCATGCATCTATGCATTAGTATGTGCGTGCAGAGATGCAGCTGTACGTACATGCATGCGTAGGTGCATTAGTATATGAATGCATAGCTGCATGCATGTGTGCATGCCCGTGCTGGCATCGCCATGCAGGGCACCTGCAGCAGCAGGAGGCATCGCTCCCGAATGCCCGACCCCTGTTGTGTTGTGTTTTGTTTAATTTTGTTGTGGGAACTCGCAATACCGGTGAGAATAGCTAATCGGCACTGAAGAGAGTGGGAAGGGAGGGAGGGAGGGAGGGAGGAAGGAAGGACGGAAGGAAGCAGCGGAGCGACCCGTCAGGCAGCAAATGAGCGCAGAAGAGAAGCAGAGGCGCGCTGTCCCCGCGCGAGGCCCAGCGCCCGCCCCGCGGGTTAGCTCAAGGTCACTGCGGCGGTGGCCGAGCCGCCCTCTGCTCCGGCGCTGGCACGGCCTCCGCTCGGCCTCCACCCCTGCGGCCTCCATCCCACGGCCTCCGCTAGACGGGGGGTTTTGCCGTGGGGAAATGGGGTGACCGTGGGGATGCCGAGGGTGGCTGAATCCAGGGAGCGTGTGCTCAGGTGGAGCAGCTGTTTTGTACTGACGCTCACGGCTTTTCCTCCTTTTTTTATCATTTTTTTTCCTTGCTAAACCCGTCTCGCCAGCTGGCGTTTTGCAGCGGCGGGAGGAAACGCGGCCGCCTGATCGGGGTTTTAGCCTTTTGCCGACCTGCCTCCAGCGCAGCATCCCTCCTCCTGGGCCTCCTCCCCCTCCTCCTCAGCCTCCTCCTCCTCCAGCCCCCTGCAAAGCGCCGGGCAGCGCCGCCAACCCGGCCTTTCTGCCCCATGACACGCGGGAGCCCCAAACTGCAGCGGGAGTGGAAATGGAGACGAACCGGGAGGGCTCCGAGGGGCTGGGGGAGGAAGGCCAGGGTGCCGGCGGTGCCGCCGAGCCGCGCGTGCCGTTCGCTCCCAGCCCGCGTTTCCTGACCGGAAAGAATTCCTCACTGGGGAGGAGCAGGACGGCGAGGGGGTCCTGTGTGCATGGGAATGGGGGGCGGCTCAGGGGGGCCCTGCCCAGGGAATTCCCCGGCAGCCGGAAGGGAGGAGCAGCCGGGAGAGGGGGGCGCGGGAATGGGCTGCGCTCCCCATCCCTCCTCCTCCTCCTGCTGCTGCTGCTGCCGCCCGCATCCGCCCGCCCCCGCGCCCGGCCCCAGCTCCATTTATCATCATCTGCGGGCAAGCGGAGTTTGCAGGGAGCAGCTGCTCCGGGCGGGCGCGCCGGGGGGGCCGCCGCGGTGCCCCCCGCGCCGCTGCATCCACCGGGCCGCACGGGCCTCCCCTTGGGCCAGGGGGCATCGGGGCAGCGGCTGCGCGGGGGCAACCATGGGGAAAGGGGGGCAGGATGGATGCGAAGGGGGAGGATGGATGCGAAGGGGGCAGGATGGGTGCAGAGAGGACAGGATGGGTGCAGAGAGGACAGGATGGATGAGAAAAGGAGGCAGGATGGGTGTAAAAGGGGCAGGATGGATGTAAAAGGGGCAGGAGGGGTATGAATGGGGCAGGATTGGTGCAAAAGGAGACAGGAGGGGTGTGAAGGGAGCAGGATGGGGGCAGCTCCCTCCATGCCAGCCGCATCCATCCTGCCCTGCGGATCCCTCCTCTCTCCTGGCACGGCTGGAGCTCGTTACCAAGTGAGGGGGTACAGGGGGATCTGTCCATCCACAGTGTCTGCACCCTGGCCCCTTCCACGCTCCGGGCCGGGCAGCAGCATCCAGGCGCACGCCCGGAGCCGTTCCCGGCCGGCGGCTCCCGTGCGCCCAGTCCGCTGCCTCCCTGCTCCCAGCTCCCCTTTCCTCCCCTCCCTTAATAACAAAACGGGAGGCCGCGCTCGCGGCGTGGCAGCCGGCCAGCGGGGCTTGCTTTAACCGCCACCCGCGCGCAATTAAGCGAGGCCGGCGCTGACGCTCCTCCAAAGGCGCTCGTTCGTGTTGAGCACCGCGCGGGGGGACCAAGGGGGTCAGCACGGCCCCGCGGGGCTGTTTTTAGGCCGAGGTAGCATCGGAAAAGCCAAGTGAGCAACTGGGACGCAGCAGGGCTGGGCTGGCTGAGCCGGTGCCCTCCGGCCTGGGGGGCCCTGGGGGGTCTCGCGGTGGCCCAGGGGCACCGTGTGCTGCTGGTGCTGCTGGCGGGGCTGTTGTTTGCGGCCGTCTGGCTGCAGCCCGGCGCGCATCGATCGCCGCCAAGCGCGCACAGCTCGCCCTTAATTGAAAGCACGGGGGCCGGCAGGATCTCTGAGACAGGAGCAGGGCTGGAGGGGGGCCTTGGGGCCGCCGCCGCCTCCCCCCGCCTGCCGAGAGCCTTAACCTTGCTGCTGTCGACAGCTTGATGTGATGCCATTAAAGCGCCTGCTAGGAAGCAGCATCTGCGAGCGCCTCGCGGAGCCACCGGCGGGGCCGGTGCGGCCCCATGCACGTGCAGCCCGGTGCGGCATCGGTGCGGCCCCATGCACATGCAGCCCAGTGCGGCATCGGTGCAGCCCCATGCACGTACAGCCCGGTGCGGCACCAGTGCGACCCTGTGCACGTGCAGCCCGGTGCAGCCCCATGCACATGCAGCCTGATGCGGCACCGGCGTGACCCCATGCACATGCAGCCCGGTGCTGCACCGGCGCGGCCCCATGCACATGCAGCCCGATGCGGCACCGGTGCGACCCTGTGCACGTGCAGCCCGGTGCAGCCCCATGCACGTGCAGCCCGGTGTGGCCCCGGCGCGGCCCCGTGCCCCAGTTTGCCCAGCTGCACATTGGGCTGGGGCACCAAGGCCCAGGGCTTTGGGCTGGTGCATGGGGTGTGCACACGCCTGGTGCACGCTGTGCATATGCGCCGTGCTGCATGTGTGTACGCCTGGCACACGCACCGCCCATGCATGTCCGCTGTGCATGCAGACCCCCCCTCCCCTCGGCCTGGCCTTGACCCAGCGCGCTGGGAAAGCGGTAATTATTAATAATAAAAGAGGAAGGGAGAGGGCTCCCTTGGAGCAACAGCCCAGTGTTTTCTCAAGCCGATTTCATTTCTCAAACCTGCTTCATGTCAGGGGCCCTTTCCTCGCTGCCGGGGGCCACCCGGAGCCTTTCACTGCCCGTGTTGCTCGTGGCCCCGACCTCGCTGGCCAGACTGGGTGGCTTTCGGGTGTCCCTCGGGGCTTTAATGCCGGGCTGAGCACATTGCAGGTGACTTGTCCTTTCCCTTGCAATATCTGCCCGGCCCTGTGCTCGCTTTGGGCAGCGGAGAGGTCGCGTTTGCGCCGCGCGGCCCGTGCACACAGTGAGAGCGGCAGCCCCGGGACTCGGCACTGCCCTTTGTAAGAAGGGAAAGAGGGAAAAAAAAGCCCAAAGCAGCGCCAAGGCCAAGGCAGCAGAGCAGGCGAGGCCACCCGCGAGCCGGTGTAACGTGTCGGACGTGGTCAGCGGCGGCCGCTGGGGACAGGGCCACCTTCCCCTCCCGATGGCCGTTCCCTTGGTAAATGCGGCGGGGAGGGTGCTGGCAGCTCTGCAGCGTGTGGGACCCCTCGAGGGTGCCCCATCTGTGCAGCCCCCCGGCCGCCAGCGCTGTCCCCTGCCCAAGCAGCCTCCCCTGCGGCTGCCGGGGGCCCTCCCTGCGAGCGCCTGGTCTACCTGTTGCAGTGCAGGGGCCATCCAGGTGCCTCCCTGTGCCCAGCGCAGTGGGGCTGGGAGTGGGGCCGGGGGGCAGCGCAGGGTGCCCTGTCCCCAGGGAGGGTGAGCGAGGCGGGTTGTGGCGGTGAGGGGCGTTGGGGATGCGAAGCAGGGGGACACCAGCATGGGCAGGACACCATGTGGGGCGATGGGAGGCGATGCAGGGTGACGCAGTGCGAGGTGACGTGGGGCAGGGTGACACGAGGCCATGGAGGCCATTCCCAGCCTGGCGAGGCCGCGCCGGGCGCCGTGAGCTGGGCAGGGCGGCGCGGGGGGCTGCAGGGGACAGTGGGGGGCGGCGGGTGGCATCCGGGGGTGCTGCGCGGCGCGCTCCCGGCGCGCTCCCGGCGCGTTCCCGCGTTCCCGGCGCGCTCGCTCCCGCCGGCGCCGCCTCATTTGAATTCTCGCCTCTCTCTCTCCCCCTCCCGCAGCTGACGAGCGCGCGCCATGCAGTCCTTTCGAGAAAGGTGTGGTTTCCATGGCAACCAGCAGAGCTACCAGCCGGCTTCACAGGATACATCACGCCTGGAGAATTACCGGCATCAAAGCCAGGCAGGGCCCAACTGCGAGCGGCAGCGGCTGGTGGCGAAGGAGTACTACGGCGCGCCGCCGCTGCCGTACGCGGGCTACGAGAGCGGCGCCGCGGAGAAGTACCACCGCGGAGGCAAGCAGCTCGCGGGCCAGCAGCTGCCGGCGCGGCCGGCCTTCCCCAACTACGGCGGCGTGCAGGAGAACAGCCCCTACCCCGGCCGCTACTCGGGCGACGAGAGCCTGCAGGCGTGGGGCGGCCAGCCGCTGCCCGCCGGCGTGGCCAAGTATGAGGAGAGCTTGCTGAAGAAGCCGGCGGCGGGCGGGCGGCCCTTCCACGAGCCGCCGGCGGCCCCGCTGCCCTTCCGGACTCACTTCCAGGAGCAGCCGCCGCCACCGCAGCAGCAGCAGCCGCAGCAGCAGCAGCCGCCGGCTCTGCCCTACCCCAAGCTGCAGAGGCCGAAGCTGCCCAACGACGTGTCCTCGCCCATGCCCTTCTCGCAGACGCCGCACTTCGGGCAGCACTCGCAGTCCTTCCCCGCGTCCTCCACGTACTCGTCGGTGGCGGGCGCCGGGCAGCCGGCGCACTCCTACAAGAGCTGCACGGCGCCCTCGGGGCCGCCGCAGCACGAGCGGCCCCTGGGCAGCGGCGCCGGGCTGGCCCCCGCGCAGCGGGTCGCCAACCTGCACGGCTACCAGCCCAACCGCCTCGGCTACGAGCAGCCGCCGCAGCCGCAGCCGCCGCAGCAGCCGCCGCAGCCGCCGCCGGCTTTGCAAGGGAGGCATCACGGCCCAGAGACGCTTCACTACCAAAACTTAGCCAAGTACCAACATTACAACCAGCCCGGGCAGAGCTACTGCCAGGGCGACGCAGCGCCCGTGCGCACTCCGGAGCAGTATTACCAGACCTTCAGCCCCAGCGCCAGCCACTCGCCGGCCCGCTCCGTGGGCAGGTCCCCGTCCTACAGCTCCACTCCCTCGCCGCTCATGCCCAACCTGGAGAACTTCCAGTACAGCCAGCAGTCCCTGGGCACGGGCGCCTTCCCGGCTGCCATCACCGACCACAGCCATTTCATGCCCCTGCTCAACCCGTCTCCCACTGACGGGACGAGCCCGGACGCTCAGTCCGGGAATTGCAAGAACTTGCAGAAGGAGAAAATCCCCGAGAACCTCCTGTCGGATCTGAGCTTGCAGAGCCTGACGGCGCTCACCTCCCAAGTGGAGAACATTTCCAACACGGTGCAGCAGCTCCTGCTCTCCAAGTCGGCGGTGCCCCAGAAGAAGGGCATCAAGAACCCGGCGAGGACCCCCGAGCAGCTCAAGGGGCAGCACTGCAGTCCCGAGAGCAGCACCTACTCTGCGGAGCAGGTGGGAACCCCGCTGTCCGACCCGCTCAGCACCCCGCAGTCCGTCCATGCCGAGACGCAGGATGCCGATTATCTCAGCGGGTCGGAGGACCAGCTGGAGAGAAGTTTCCTCTATTGCAACCAGAACCGCAGCCCTGCCCGCGTCAACAGCAACTCCAAGGCGAAACCGGAGTCGGTGTCCACCTGCTCCGTGACCTCCCCGGACGACATGTCCACCAAATCGGACGACTCCTTCCAGAGCATCCATGCCAGCCTGCCCCTGGAGACCTTCACCAAGTACGTGACCAACGAGCGGGACTGTCCCCGGCTGCTCCTCAGCGCCCTGTCCCAGGAGGAGCTGGCCTCCGAAATCATCGTCCTGCAGGACGCCATCAACGAGAAGGCGGACAAAGCCTGGCCCAACTCCCCCATGCTCAACAAGGACGCCGCCAAAGCTCCCTTCCACCTGGAGAACCACAGGCCGTGCCTGGACTCCATGGTGAAGGGCGCCTGGCCCAGCCAGGGCGACTCCAGCACGCTCACCGAGCCCCTGAAGCTGGACAAGGCCTCGGGGGGCAGCGCGGGGAAGGACTTTGCCGAGGAGGTGTACGAGGGCACCCAGGTGGAGTTTGCGGCCACCGAGACAAAGGATGCGCTCAAAGACGCGGCCTCCCTGGCGTACGACTCCAAGCCCAGCATCCCAGCTGCTACTTCCAGCTCCGGGGCTGCCGGCTACAGCTGCTATTCCAACACCACTGCCAACTCGGTGGGTTCTGACAGCGCCATGGAGCAGTTTGAGTGGCCCGACGAGAGCCTCGGCGAGTCGTGCCTGCGGTGGAAAGAGCTGGGCACGGGCCTGCAAGCCTCGGACCTTCCCAAGGGCTTGTTCCCGAGCAAGTTGGAGGGGTCCTGCAAGGAGAAAAAAAATGCCTGCAGCTTGGATCTGTGCGACGGTGAGCAGCCAGCCAAGAGCGAGCCGGCCAGGGACTTCAGCCAGGCAGCGATGGAGGAGGACGAGGAGGAGACGCTGACATACGACGAGGCCACCAAGGCGGACAGCGAGCGGTGGCTGCAGGACACGCGGCACTGCTGCCCGGGCGGCGACTTCAGCGAGATCCCCATGATTTCGTCGCCAGATCTGAAGGAGTCGGACCTGGAAGCGGAGGAGTATTCCTCGCTGTGCGAGCTGGCGGAGCAGAAGGCAGTGGCCTACGACGCCTCGCCAGCCAAGGCGCCGGAGCTGCCCGCCGTGCTGTCCTCCAGCGAGGTGCCCGTGTCCGCCGAAGAAACCGTCGGCGCGGTGGAGAAGGAGAGCTCGGCCCCTTCGGCGCGCTTGTCCGGCCAGTCCGTGATCCTCCTCGGCCCCGCCGTCGGCACCGAAACCAAGGTGAAGAGCTGGTTCAAATCCTCCCTGCCCCACATCAAGCCGGAGGAGGAGGAGACGGGCGGAGAGGAGAAGCCCCCCGTGGAGACGATGGACGCCGAGCCGGCCTTGTCGCTCGCCGTCAAGAAGCAGCTGCTGCCCGAGAACGCGCTGGGGAAGCCGGAGCCCGTCTCCAGGGGCAAGAGCCTCCGCAGCAAGCGAGTCCACTGCCGGCTGTCGGAGGGAGACGACTCCGGCAAAGCGGTGCCAAGCCCGTTTAATGATGTGCCGGCAGCTGGCGTCGTGGCCGGCACATGTGTCGGGCCAGATGGCCAGATGGAGACACCGAGCAAAAGCGCCCAGAGCCAAACGCCGCGGTTCGCGGCCGAGGGGCTGCCGGCCCGCATGTGCACGCGCTCCTTCAGCGCGCTCGCCGAGCCCCGCACGCCGGCGCCGCTCGAGGCGCTCAAAGCGCCCGCGCATCAGGAGAAGCTGGGCAAGAAACCCGCCTGCGGCGTCAAGCAGCGGGTGGCTTTCAAAGCCAGGAAGCGCAGCGGCAGGCCGGCCCCCAAGGTCATCCCCGGCGACGCCACCCTCTTGGTGCCCGGCTTGGTGCCCGCCGAGGAGCCTGCGGAGCCGCCGGTGCCCGACGGGGATGCCCCGGACGCCGAGGACAGGGACCAGCGCTCCATGATCCTGCGCTCGCGGACCAAGACGCAGGAGGTTTTCTACACCAAGCGGCGGCGGGGCAAGCGGGCGGCCGACGTGCGGCTCAAGAACTGCAAAGCGCCCAAGAAGCTCCTCTCCAACAACCACCTGCCGGCCGCCTTCAAGCTGACGCCCCAGGGCAGCCCCCACAAGGAGGGCAAGGTGGGCTCGCGCATGAAGCTGCCCAAAGTGGGGCCGGCCATGGGTGGCAAGATGTCCGAGCGGCCCCTGCACTCCCTGAAGAGGAAGTCGACCTTCATGTCCCCCATCCCTGCCAAGAAGAGAAACCTGGTGCTGCGGAGCAACAGCGGCGGCATCAAGGAGGAGAAGGCCGAGGCCCCCCACAGCCTCTTCAAGAAGATGCCCGTGGCCAAGAAGGTGAAGGCCAAGCTGCCCCCCAAGAGCGCCGGCGAGGCCATCCTGAAGCCGCCTCCAGCCAAGGAGGCCCCCGATGTGTGCATCAAGATCACGTCGCGGGCCGCCTTCCAGGAGGCCACCAAGACCAAAGTGCTGCCTCCGCGCAAGGGCCGCGGCCTCAAGCTGGAGGCCATCGTCCAGAAGATCACGTCGCCCAACCTGAAGAAGTTCTCCTGCAAGCCCGTGGCCACCGCCGCCACTGCCGTCACCACCACTGCGACGGGCACCTACGGCACCACCCTGAGCCCCACGGCGGCAGAGAAGGAGCGGGTGGCCAAGCACGGTGGCCTGGCCCTGGCCACAGGGGACGCCAGGCTGCCCAAGGGCCCCGTGGCGGCCGAGCCGCTCTGCCGGGGCGCCGGCGGCAGGCCCTTGAAGGGGAAGCCGGTGAGCGGCAAGAAGCTGCTCGTCGAGGGCTTCAAGACCGAGCCGCGCTCGCCGCTGCCGCCCGCCAAGCCCGGCGGCCTCGTCCCCAAGAAAAGGAACCGCAAGAGCAAAGCGGCAGCGCTCGGTGTGGCCAAGGCAGCGCCGGACAAGCGGGCACCACTGGGACCCGTGTTGCTGCCGCTGCCACTGCCGCCGCCACCGCTGCCACCACGGGAGCGGGTGTCCGGCGGCCCCGGCGGGGACGAGGTGCCGCGGGACAGCAAGAAACCAAAGAGCGAGGAGAAGGAGGCGGCGGGCGGCCAAAGCCCCGAGGGGCGCCCGGGGCCGGGAGCGGGGCCGTCGCGGGGGCCGAAGGCGCGTGCCAACCACGCCAACTACAACGGCTACTCCAAGCGGCAGCGGAAGCGCCTGGCGCACGGCAAGGGCAAGGCGGTGGCGGCGCGCTGCAAGAGCCGCGGCAAGCGGCGGCGGCCGGGCCAGCAAGCGCCGCCGCTGCCGCCGGCCGAGCCCGAGATCCGCCTCAAGTACGTGTCGTGCAAGCGGCTGCGCACCGACAGCCGCGCGCCGCCCTTCGCGCCCTACGTGCGCGTGGAGAAGCGCGACGCCTTCACCACCGCCTGCACCGTGGTCAACTCGCCCGCCGAGGAGGCCAAGCTGCAGCGCGCGCCGCCCGGCCCCGTCTGCCTGCCGCCCGCACCGCCGTCCCCGCCGCCGCCGCGGCACCGCGCGGCCCTGCCGGCCTCGTCCAGCATGCGCCTGGGGCCCGTGGTGTCCAAGGCGCTGAGCGCCGCCTGCCTGGCCTGCTGCCTCTGCCGCCACCCCGCCAACTACAAGGACCTGGGGGACCTGTGCGGGCCCTACTACCCCGAGGACTGCCTGCCCAAGAAGAAGGCGCGGCCCAAGGAGAAGGCGCCCGGTGAGGAGGCCGTGCCGGCGCTCAAAGCGGCACCCGACGGCAGCCCTTGCGCGGCGCCCGTCGGCAAAGCGCCGCGCGCGGACGGTGCCACGGCGGAGGCGGCCAAGCAGAGCGCGCTGCGCTCCAGCCCGCGGGGCATGTTCAGGCGGCTGCAGAGCTGCTACTGCTGTGACGAGAGGACAGAGGGCGAGGAGGCGGCCGAGAAGCCCCGGCGGCACGAATGTAGCAAGGGCGAGTCGCTGGTGCAGGAGGCGCCGGCCGGCGACACGCAGGAGCACTGGCTGCACGAGGCCTGTGCCGTATGGACCGCTGGGGTGTTCCTGGTGGCGGGCAAGCTCTACGGGCTGCAGGAGGCCGTCAAGGCGGCTGCCGACGTGGTAAGAGGGGAGGGAGAGCGGCCGTGGCAGCGGCGGGGCGGGTGGCCGGGGCGCGTGTGCGTTTGCACTATGGGGACGGGACCTGGCGGCTCTCGGTGCCGTCCCGGCTGCTCTCCGGGGCCGCAGGGAGCTCTCAGCCGCTCGCAAGGGAAAGGGAGGCGAAGAGGCCACGTGGGTGCCAGGTCCAGCATGGCCTTGGGGCCCTCTGGTGCCAAGGGAGAACGGATGCACTCATTGCATCTGCTGTCTATGTCTACCCCGTGCCAGCCCCACGGCTCCTCCATTGGCAGCTCTTCTGCCCACAATCCACGGGCTAGTGGGGTGCCGACCCGTGAGGATCCTGGTCTTTTGGGGTGTCCTGGGAGGCCAGGCAGGATTTTCCAGAGCTTCCCTGGAGTTCTGTGCTCTCGCGTCTCCAGAAACATCCTCCTCAGCATCCCCGCCTGCGCAGGGGGATGTTGTACCGTGACACAGGGGGGTGGTGGCAGGGGGCTCTTTGGCCCCTGCCCAGGGACGTGGGCACCATGGTGGCACTGGAACCTGCGGGTGGCACCGCCTGCCCCGGCTGTGTGTTGCTTGGAGCAGCTCTGAGCGGGATGGCAGCATGGGAGAAGGAACAGGGCGCCGTGGAGCTGGATACTGAGGTGATGGGCAGCGGGGACAAGGGCCTGCTGCGCTCCTGATTCCTGGCACGATGGAGCGAAAGGGACAAGGAGCCAGCCAGGCCGTGTCCTTGTCACCTCTTGGCATCTGGGTGGGGAAAGCTGGGGCTGTGCTGGGAGAGGGGCTGCTTGGTGCCCCGGGACGGGGGCTGCGGGGCTGCTGGCTTCCGCGCGGGGCTCTCACGGGCTCTCCTGTCTCTCTCCATCCCTCCGTTCCCGTTCCGACCCCGGGCGCCTTGGCAGAAGTGCTCAAGCTGCCAGCAAGCGGGAGCCACCGTGGGCTGCTGCCAGAAGGGGTGTCCCCACTCCTACCATTATGCCTGCGCCGTGGACACAGGTGAGCCCGCCGGCACCGCCGTGCATGAGCTGAGCCTGCCCGGCCTCAGCTCGCATGCTCGCCGCGGAGTGGATGGAGCGGATGGGGACCGGGAGGACGGGGATGACGCTGCGCGGGGTGGGCCGTGCCGCGGGGGCCGGGCTGATCCCTCTGCTCTCCTCTGCTCGCAGGTTGCTTATTAACCGAGGAGAGCTTCTCTCTGAAATGTCCCAAACATAAGGTAGGACCCACGTGTCCCCGATGCCTCGCAGCCCCCGGGGGGACGGGGAGGCCCTGGGGGGGTGTCTCCACCCCTCCCTGCACCCTTGTCCTCAAGGAGGGGTTCGATGCTGGGCAGAGGTGCTGATGCCGCCTCCTTTCCTCCCGCAGAGGCAGCCGGTGTAGCGGTCCCCACCGAGGAACGGGGTGCCAGGGGCACGCGCCCCACTGCCACCGCCGGAGCCGCAAGCGCCACCGCAGGGGAGGCAGCCCACGTGGCCGGAGCCGCTGTCACCCGTCCCGGGCCACCTCCGCCGACCTGGGCTGAGGGCACCCGCCGAGCACCCAGGCCACCTCTGCACCACCGTTGTGCCCCGGAACCGCTCCAGAGCACACAGGAGATCCAGCTCCGGGCTTTGTGTTCAGCCGCTTGGAGGAACTCTACCCAGAGCCGATCCAGATGGGCACAGCAATCCAGCTCCGGACTCCCCTTACCTCCAGGGAACAGTACCCAGAGCCGATCCAGGTGGGCACGGAAATCCAGTTCCGGGTTCTCCTCCTCCCTCCCCAAGGCCGGTCCAGGCGGCCCCAAGATCCGCTTCCAGTTTTTCTCGTGCCCCCTCCTCTGGGCTCTTCCCAGAGCCAGTCCAGGTGGGCAGAGAAATCCAGCTCCAGGTTTTCCCCTCTCTAGGCCCTGCTGGCCCCGGGGCCAGGCCCTGGCAAAACCTGGCCTGGATTTGCCCCCAGGATACGGAGCCGGAGAGGGAGGCGAGGGCTGGCGGAGGGGGGCGATGCCTGCAGGACCTGGGCAGCCCCTGGCCTGTGGGCGCGGAGCGGGACGATGGCATCACGGAGCCACGGTCCCGGCCGGCACTAGTAACACATGCACGGCAAAACACAGAGACTCTATTCCAGGACTACATTAG
>PTEX01000029.1:4153004-4242796 GCA_003342815.1 Eudromia elegans
ATGTACAAGGGGTCCCGACAATGTTGTCTTACTCTGGAACCGCTGGACCCCGCGCGGGTCCCAGTTCTCCATATCTCACACTGATCTGATCTGAGATGTTGCCTTCAGCAAACCTCATGGTGTCTGTCTGTATATATGTGCGCGACGGAGAAAAGAAACGAAAAAAAAGACAAAAAAAGACAAAAAAAAAAAAGAGAAAAGCAACAGCCTGCTGTTTCAAACACCACTTTGCTTTTTCGGTTTTGTTCTTCCATCTCCTGTCCCTCTCCACCGTGCCCACCCTGCTCGCCTCTCCCGGCCCGCTCCGGCACGGTGCGGGAAAGGCTCCCGGCCGGGCCGCAGCCGGGGCCCGGGGTGGCAGGGAGAGCAGGGACCGCGCTTCGCCAGCGCTTGTGCCGGGATTCTCCATCCCCGTGGCTGTGCTGTGTCCCCAGCGAGCAAAGGGCAGGCGCCTTGGCTGTCTCGGGCTTCCCCAGCTCCAATTCCTGGCTGCTTTCCCCTGCCCAGCCTTGGCCCCACTCTGCACCCCACACCGGTGCTGCATGGCTCCTGCTTGCTTGGCTCGCAGGGACCTAATCCTGCTGTTGCTGGAGCATCCCATGCTCCTGCTTCCTGGGCATCCCATGCTCCTGCTGCCCGAGCATCCCATGCTCCTGCTTCCTGGGCATCCCATGCTCCTGCACCCTGAGCATCCCATGCTCCTGCACCATGAGCATCCCATGCTCCTGCATCCTGGGCACCCCACGCTCCTGCGTGTGGAGCCGCTCTCCCGCCAGGCACAGCCCTGCTCCCCTTGCTCCCGTGGGCTTTGCTCCCCAAGCCCGTCCTGCGAAGCAGCCAAGGGACCCGCAGCAGCCCCCAGCTCGGTGCCCAGCAGCACCTCGATGCCTCCCTCCGCAGCAGGGACCAGCAGAAGCCCAGGGAGGGGACAGAGGTGGCACTGGCTTCGCCCGGGGCCATCACGGCACGAGCTTAGCTTGGCTTCCCGGGCTTTTGCAGCTGCTCCCGGCTGCCCCGGAGCTGCTGGGCTCATCCCAGCCCCGTCCAGACCGCCGGGCAGGATTTTGCTTGGAGCTGCCGTCACTCTCCCTGCTCGCCCAGTCTGTGCCCCCCCATCCCGCGCTCCTCCATCCCCCCCAGCCCTCACCCCCAGGTTTGCTGGCCAAGAAATGTCTGTGGTTTCAGCAGCGCCCCGCGGACCCGGGAGCAGAAAATCACACCCAGGAAAAAGGAAATATAAAGAAAAAAAAAAAGAATAATAAAAAAATAATTAATAATAATAGAAAAAGAACTCTCGGTGTCCCTGGCAGTGCTGCCTGAAATCTGGCTATTTTTAGTGACATCTTGTACATATGACTGTAAAATGGTAAACCGTGTGTATTATATATTGCCTCATTATATAGTGTATATATATGTATACATATACATATATATAATATATATGAAGACTGTAAATGTTAAGACTAGTGTTCTTATTAGTATATTGCTTCACACTGAAGATTGTGTGTAACAAGCTGTTTCTAAAAGATGTTTATTTTCCTTAAGAGTAAAAAACAGGTCATTGCATTCAGAGCGTCAATAAAGATACAACGATTGTTTTGGAAGTACGTGGCGGCCCCGGCGTGGCCTGTGTTTGTGCTGCGGGCGCCGGGCGCTCGGGCACCCCCCGTTCCCCCTTCCCAGCCTGGGTATCCGTGGGTATCCCTGCCCTGGACCGCGGTGCTGCATGGGAGGGAAAGGCAGGACCTGGAGTCAGGGATGTCCCCTTGGGCAGCGAGGCTGAGGGGGGTCCCCATGCGCCCATCGCCCCATCCCTCCCCTGCTGTCCCCAGCCCCACACTCCAGCACACACCAGTATAAATAATTGGCTTTAATTGTCTGTACAAAACTCTCCAGCTACGAAAATACCGTTTAAAAAGGCAAGGCGGCCGGGGGGGCGCGGGGCTATGTACAAGGCAGACATGCAGCTGTGGGGCAGGCCCCCCCCCCCGTGCCACCAGCTCCGTGTCCTGTGTCCCCGGCTGACGGGTGGCACTGGAGCCTGGTGGCACCCGCGCATGGGGGGCTGTTCAGTGCTAGTGTTGGGGAGGGACAGGCTGTGCGGCCCCCCCTTCTGCACCACGGGCACCGTCACCGAGAGGGCCCCGGGCTGCCCCCACAGGGCCGAAACCCCTCGCGCTGCCCGGCCATGAGGGGGACACCGAGGTGGCTCCGGTGCCGGCAGCGGGGACCCTGCAGAGGGGACACGGGGGCAGCAGGAGTCGAGGGGAGGAGGGAGCCGAGCCTGTGCTGGGGACACGGGGCCGCGGCTGGTGCCATGCAATACTGTGACGGTGTCACTAGAGGTCCCCATGCCCCGTCACCCACCGGCGCTGGGGACAGCGCCCGGACCCGCGCAGGGGTCTCCTGGCTGCTGTGCAGCGCCGGGGCAGGAATCAAGGTAGGGGACCCGCGTGCGGCGCCCGGGCTAGCCGGAGGTGACGGTGGTGCCGCTGCCCAGCTTGATGATCATCTGCTGGCAGTCGTGCAGCGCGCGCGTCTCGCCCAGCTTCTCGAGCGTGCGGGCGGCCTCGGCCAGCACCCCGCCGCGCGGCCCCGGCGCCGCCGCCAGCCGGGGCGGCAGGAGGGAGCAGGCGAGCAGCAGCGCCTCGGCGTGCTCCCACGGCGTGCCCGCGCTCTCCGCCTCGCCGCCTGCAAGGGGACACGGAGCGGGGGTCAGCGGGCACCGCCAGCAGCCGCGCGCTGTCCCCAGGGTAGTGCCAGAGCCAACGGGTTGGCCTGAGCTCACTGCCACCAGGGAAGGCCCACAGCACGCGGTCCTGCTGCAGTGTCGTCAGTAGGGACCAGAGTGAACGCAAGGGATGCAGCGCGCGCGGCCACGCAGCCCTCACCCGCTTTGCTGCCCTGCACGCCTCTCCTCCGCAGGCTGCGGTCCAGCAGCTGGTGGGTGCGCGTGGGGCTGGCGCGGGCCATGAGCCTCGCGGTGGCTTCGTGCAGGAAGACCTGGGGGCAGAGGGGTGGTGAGGAGGGCGCGGGGGGCGGCGGGCGGGCGCGGGCACGGGGCGGGCGCTCACCCTGCGCATGGCGGGGCGGAAGGTCTGCGCCAGGCGCCGCAGGCCGCTCAGGTCCTGCTGGAAGCCGCGCAGCTCCAGCGCGGACGCCTGGTAGGCGCAGCTCAGCTGCTGGCTCACGCTCATCTGCTGCTGCCACGCGTTGGTGCGGGTGACGAGGAGCAGGTCGCACAGGAGCAGCTGGGCCGCCTGGCGGGGCGGGAGGCCGTGAGCGGGCGGCGGCAGCGGCTCGGTGCCCGCTGGGGCTGCGGGTGCGCCGTGGCGGGGGCGGCGGCGCTGCGCGGGGCGCCCGCGGGGCTGCACCGCAGGGGCATTGCACTCCCAGGCTGACACATGCAATGCAACTACAATGCACCCCCGCGAGGGCCAGGGTCACCTGCCACCGCCTGGGGACAGCCACCGGCCGCGGCCCCCTTCCACACGGCACCCACCCACTCGCCGCGGCCACCTCACCTTGTCGATGGTGGCCTTGACAGGGCTGCTGAGGTCGAGGCTCTCGCGCAGGTAGCCGCTCGCCTTCTCGCACTGGCCCAGGCTGGCCTGGCTGCCGTCCTGCTTGCTCAGCATGGCGCGCACGGCCTTGAGGCAGTGCAGGGCCGCGCGGGGCAGCGGCTTGCTGCGCGGGGATGGCCAAGGGGACGGTCACAGAGAGGCCTCAGCCCTGCGGTGGCCCGTGCAGGGCAGCGGGGCTAGTGCCACCCATAGGACGGGAGCGGCCGCACTCACTCGGAGCTCTGCAGTGCCCGGGGCATCGTCTCCACGAGCGGGTAGAGGCGCTCGGCGCCCTCCTCATCCCCCTGCAGCCAGTGGATGACGGTGCCGATGACGGCTGCCCACCACTTGGACACGGGGTCGGTGCCTGTGGGCGGGATGGGGGCGGAGGGGAGCGTGGCGCCCTATGGCGTGGGGCAGCACCCGGGGGTGGTTGTGTCCCCATGCGGTCCTACCTGTGACGGCGGCCAGGCCGGAGGCAATGGAGGGCGCGGGGCCGGGTGCGCCTCCTGCATCGGAGCAGCCGTTAAGCAGCTGCAGGTACTCGAGCGCGTCTGAGAACTGCCTGCCGGGTTCGGGGGGACACGCAGGGGCCGTGAGCGGCGCCGGCCGCTGTGGCCCACCAAGGAGGAGGAGAAGGAGCAGCAGCCCCGGGCACTCACCCGTCGCCGCGGGCCGTGGGCCGGCGGGGCTCGGGCATGGCCACGCAGCACAGCGCCTTCTCCAGGAGGTGCTCGCGGAAGAGCTGCGTCACCTGCGCCAGCGGGTCCACTGCGGAGCGGAGCGCGCGGTGACACGGGGCCCCACGCAGGCGCCGCGGCGTGCGGCACGTGCCCGTACCTGGGTTGCTGGCCGAGCTGTAGATGCTCTCCTTGGGGGGGCCCTTGACCACCCAGTCGCCGTCCACGAAGAAGCGGTGGCCCAAGGGGTGGCAGAGCCACTGCATGGCCGGTGGCACGGCGCCACTGTGCGACAGGGCCACGCGCCGTGCGCTGCACAGGAAGGGGCGCTGTGGGGCAGCAGGGTCAGCGGCGGGGACAGCAACGCAGGGACAGGGACGCGGGGACGGGGCACTCACCGCCAGGAAGTGGAAGCAGCGGTGCAGGCTGGCCTTGACGCGCAGCGCCGCCGCCACGTAGATCTCGGCCAGCGCGGCCACGGAGACGGCGTCGCCGGCGCACTCGGCCAGGTTGACGGCGCTCAGCGCCAGGTTGATGGCCAGCAGGTGCCCCCCGGCCTGCTTGCCTGCGGGCCGCGGCGGGTCAGGGCTGGCGGGGCTCCACTGCCCTCATCCCATCCCATCCATCCTGTCTATCTTGTCCCATCCCATCTATCCCATCTCATCCCCATCCATCCTGTCTTGTCCCAATACCATCCAGACTTTCCCATTCATCCGATCCCACCGTCTACCTCCCATCCAGACCAGCCCTGGATTTCCATCCCAGCTTGGCCACATCCATCCTGCCCCATCCATCATGTCCGGCCCGTCCCAACCCACCCCTTCCCAACCCATTCATTCCCTCACTTCCACATCACTCCGTTCAGCCCATCTCATCCAACCCAGCCTGGTCCAGCCCCATTCATCCTGTCCTGTCCCCATGCATCTCCATCCATCCCAACCAGTTCCAGCCATCATGCCCTGTCCCCATCCATCCATCTTGTCCCATCCATCCTACCCTTTCCCAGCCCAGTCCAACCTGTCCCTTCCCATCCCATCCCATACCCACTCCATTCTGTTCATCCCATCTTATCCAGTGCAGCCCAGCCCATCACATCCCCATCCATCCTGTCCCATTCCATCCCATCTCATCACTGTCCATCCCATTACGTCCCCCACCCATCTCGTCTCCCTTACACCCACATCGTGTCCCCATCCATCGTGTCCCACCCCATTTCATCTCCATCCATCCCATTACATCCCAGATCCATCCCCTCTCCATCACATCCTCATCCTGTCCCAACCCATCCCCATCATCTCCATCCCCATCATCCTCTCTCCATTTATCCCCTCCTCATGCATCCCATCCCATCACCTCCATCCCCATGCATGCCCTCCCCATTCATTTCATCTTCATCCCCATTCATCCTGCCCCACCACCTCCATCCCCATTCATCCCATCACCTCCATCCCCATTCATCCCCTCCCATCACCTCCACTCCCATTCACGCCCTCCCCATTCATCCCATCCCCACCCCATTCATCCCCTCCCCTCCCCATTCATCCCCTCCCATCACCTCCATCCCCATTCCCCGCGTCCCCGCACACCCCGGGGGCCCCCCCGCCCTCCACCCCGCCCCGCCGCC
Source organism: Eudromia elegans (assembly GCA_003342815.1). Classification (NCBI taxonomy): domain Eukaryota; kingdom Metazoa; phylum Chordata; class Aves; order Tinamiformes; family Tinamidae; genus Eudromia; species Eudromia elegans. The sequence goes on from PTEX01000029.1 coordinate 4,158,872, forward strand.
GCTCCGCCGCGCCCCGCACCGGTGAGGTGCAGCTGGTGCAGCCGGTGGTAGGCCATGGCGGCGTCGCGGGCGCTCTGGCGCACGTGCGCCGAGGAGGGCGGGTCGCGGCGCAGGCGCCCAGCGCGCGCCGCCAGCCAGCGGCCCACCCAGAGGCGCTGCAGCAGGTGCCGCAGGAGGCTCCAGAGGAGGCTGCACGCCAGGTCGCCGTGCGAGGCCGGCAGCGGCCGCCCCAGCGCGCGCAGCGCCGTCCACAGGTGCTGCGACGCCTGCGCAAAGTCCCCCTGCGCCCGCCCCGCGTCACCACGCGGCTGGGCGGGGGGACACACACCGCCGGGCAGGGACAAGGGGTGGGTGGGGCCTAGGGGGTGGGGTTGGGTGCTGGGCAGGGCTGATCATTGAGGGGGTGGGTTGAGGAAGGTTGGGGCCAATTAGGTGGGCGGGGCCGGGTGCTGGGAGGGGCTGATCATTGAGGTGGGTTGAGGAGGGGTGGGGCCAACAGGATGGGTGGGGCCAAAGGGATGGGGCCAAAGTGCTGGGCAGGGCTGATCATTGAGGGGGTGGGTTGAGGAGGAGTGGGGCAAAAGAAGTGGGTGGGGTCAGCGGGGATTGGGCTGATCATTGGGGGGGTGGGGCATGGAAAAGTGGGTGGGGCTGAGGGAAAGGGGTGGGCCAAAGGGCTGGGCTAATCCACGTGGAAGGGTTGGGGCCAGGCAGAGGCGGGTGGAGATAAAACCGGTGGGAGAAGGATTCAAATAAGGAGGTGGGGGCAGGGCATGTGGGCGTGGCAATTCCCAGGGTGGAATCAGGGCAAATGGGCGTGGTTATTCTCAATGGTGGGTGTGGCCAGGACAGGTGAGTGGGGCTAGTGTCAATGAGGGGGTTGATATTACAAGGTGAGGTGTGGCCATGACATGGGGCAGGGCTAATAACAATTAAAGGGGCGGGGCCAGGTAAGGGGTGGGGCATCACAGGGGCGGGGCTTACCCGGGCTAGGTCGAGGTCTGCCTGGCGGCGGTGCCTCCAGAAGAGCACGGAGGGCTCCGAGTGCGGCCGCGTGACGGGCTCGCCGTAGACGAAGAGCCGCACGACGGCGCCCAGCACCACCGCCACGTTGAGCAGCCAGAAGACAAGCGTGGGCCAGAGCCACTGCGACCACCCCCAGGGCTCCTCTGGGTGCGGGGGAGGCAGGCGCTCAGCCATGGCGGCCTCCATGCCCACAGCCTCCCTGTCCCCAACAGCCTCCACCCCCACGGCCTCCTCCCTCAACAGCTTCCACTCTCTATGGCCTCCACCACCATGGCCTCCTCTCTCAACAATCTCCATCCTTACGGCCTTCACCTCAATGGCCTCCTCCCTCAACAGCCTCTACCTTCATGGCTTCACCTTGCAACAGCCTCCACTGCTGTGGGCTCCCCTCAATACTTACCCTAAAGATGTCCCTGCCAGCCTCATCTGTGACAGTTTCCATCACCACCACCATTTCTAACAGCCCCCATCCCCAACGGCTGCCCCAACAGCCTTCACCCCAACGGCTGCTGCCTCCAGCAGCCTCTATGCGCACGGCCTCCACCCCAGTGGCCTCCACCACCACGGCCTCCACCACCCCGAACACCCGCAACAGCCTCCACCCCAACAGCAGCTCCGCCCCGGCAGCCTCCAACCCATGCCCAGCCTCGTGGGTCTCCCCGCCCAGACCCTCCACACCCCCCACCAGCCTCTGGCCCTCGCCCCACCTCCCGCCTCCCCCCTCCCAAACCCCCCACGCACCCTACCCAGCAACCTCCCCCGCGCACCCACCCTGCCAACCTCCACCCTGGCAGCCTCCACCCCTGCGGCCTCCCCCGCTGCTGGCCTCCCCGCCGTGCCGTGCTCACCGCGGGGTGCCGGCTCGGCCATGATGCTCCTGCCGGGCCCGGTGCCACTGGGGCTGTGCGCGGGGGCCGGGGCGCCGGCGCCGCGGAGCAGGGCGGCCAGCGGGTTGAAGGAGAGGCAGAGGAAGACGAAGGCGCAGAGGGCCATGCGGGAGCGGTCCAGCATGCCCTGCGTGCCGGGCGAGGGCGGCGCGCGCTCCGGCTTCACCTGCGGCCGGGGGCGCCGTGAGCCGCGCGGTCCCCAACGCGCCGCCTGCACCCCCCCGGTCGGGGGTCCGCCCCGCGCCGCCCACCTTGGCGTCCTCGAAGAGGGGGCTCTCAGGCTCCGAGTCGCTGCTGCTGCTGCTGGCGCTGGCGCCGCCGAGCGAGAGGGGGCTGCCGCGCGACGGCGAGCCCGCATCCGACGGCGGCGGAGTCGGCATCTCCGGCACCTCGGCCTTCACCACCTCCATGGGCACCTCCGCGCCGCAGGAGGCCACCAGGTCCTTGAGGGACTCTGCGCGAGGGGAGCAGAGCAGGCTGAGCACAGCGGGGTCTCTGCAGGCTGAGACCTGCCCAGCTCACGTCACCGGTGCCCCCTGCACTCACTGTTCTTCTGCATGGCCACCTTGAGGGCCAGGTTCTCCTGCTTCAGCTTCTGGTTGCTCTGCTGCAGGTAGCGGATGTACTCGATGGCCTTCCGCAGGATCGCCGACTTGTTCAGCTGCCACCGCAGGGGACAGAGGGCTCAGCCCCGACATCCCCCCGGTGCCTCCAGCCCCATCTCCAGCCTCGGGCATGCGGGCGACGTCCCGGGCACCCACCTTGGCCTCGGTGCCCACCACGAGGTCCTTGAGCTCCACGATCTTGTCGTTGATGGAGGAGCGGTAGCGCTTCTCGATGGCGTTGTGCGCCGTGCGCTTCTCGCCCTTGCTCTGCGCCAGCGCCGCCTTCCCGCTGGGCGCCAGCCGGTTGATGGGCAGCTTGTCGGCGTCCACCACCAGCGGCACCGTGGCCAGGATGGCGCCGCCGCTCACCAGCGCCTGCAGGGACGGGGACATCGCCAGAGGGGTCCCGCGCTGGGTGCAGCCCCCAGGCCCGCACGGTGCCACCGGGACCTACCGGCACCTGCAGCGGGGCCGCCTGCCCGCCGGCGCTGGTGCCCAGCGAGGTCTTGGTGCCGCCGGTGTCCGCCTTGACGGCCGTCAGCAGCAGCGGCTCAGCCTTGATGAAGTGCGGCTGCAGCAGCACCTGCGGCGCGGGGCGTGAGCAGGGACGGCTTCGGAGCGGGGGGACTGGGCGCCACCGGCACCCGCGGACCTACCGGCACCGGCTGGATCTGCGGCGACACGGGCTGGGCGGCGGCGGGGGCCAGGAGCGGCGGCGCCGAGACGCTCTGCACTGCGGGGCCAGGCGGCGGCGGGGCCGGGGGCGCGGGCAGGGGGGCGGGCGGCGCCGCGAGGGCCCCCGTGGAATTGCCGCCCGCCCCGGTCCTGCGCTCACCGGGGAAACCGTGCGGGGCCTGGAAGCCCCCCAGGGGCTGCGGGCTGAAGGGCCCGGGGGATGCGGGGAGGAAGGCGGGCGCCAGCCTGAGCCCGGCCTGGGAGCCCGGCACCGTCGCCGGCTCCTCCGTGGTGCCCGGGGCTGGTGGGCGGGTGGGCGCCGGCGGCAGCAGCGGGGCCGGGGACTGTGGGGCGAAGGGGGGCAGCGCTGAGGGGGCCGCGAAGACTCCAGTGGCGGTGGGCGGCTCGCTGGGGCTCAGGTAGGTGCCAGAGAGGCCGGGTGGCCCCGCGGCCTCGAAGGGCGGCGTGTCGAGGAGCGCCGCGAAGTCGCCGTCGGGCACGTTGAGGAGCTGCAGCATGTCTGTGGGGAGCGCGGCGTGAGCAGCCCGGCCCCACAACCACCCCAAACACCCAGGCCGTGCTGCAAGAGGGGCACGGGGCTGGACGCAGGGGGCTCCGGCAGCCAGGAGGCAGCGCCCATCTCGGGGGTGACTTTGAGGGTGGCGGTAGCCTCGCCGCCCTCCTTGGCACAAAAGCCACCTGCAGAGCAGGACCAGAAGGGAGGGCAGGCGCCGAGGGGGACACGTTGGGCACATGCCGAGGGGGACACGTTGGGCACGTGCTGCACGCGCAGGGTGAACCAGCGCCCGCGGCGCCGGGGGCTGCCCCGCCATGCGGGAGGAAGAGGAGGGAAGGGCTCCCGCCGGGGCACCCAGCCAGGCAGGGCGGGCGGCGGGCGCAGGGCCCTCCCCGGGCGGCGGGGCCGGCCGTGGGGTGATGGCTGCTCCGCCAATCGCCGCCCGCGCGCCCGGCCCGCCGCCCCGGCAGCGCCGAGGGGCAGCCCGGGGTTACTCACGGGCAGCCCGCCGTAACCCCGCGGTTACTGCGGGTCAGGACGCGTTAACCCCTTCGCTGCACGAGCGGCGCCCGCCGCCCGTCCCTCCCTTCCCCTCGCGCCCGCCGAGGGCGGCCTGGCCCCCCTGTGCAGCCCCCCACATCCCCATGGATGTCCCCACGTCCCCACGGATGCCGCAGCAGTAAATCCCAGAGCCAAGATGGGTGGCCGCGACGGGGGTCACCTTGTTCCCCATCCCAGCCCTCCTCTTCCTCCCGCCTGCCGGGATATTTATATCCCGCCGCGAGGCTCCCGCCCCGGCGCAGCTGCGCTGGGCGCTCACACGGCGGGTGCCACTCGGGGCTCCCCACGTGGGGACACGCAGGCCGGGACACGGCCCCTGCCGCCGTCCCAAGGCGTCACTGCTGCGGATGCACGGGAAGAGCAGGGAAAACCGCGGGGCAGGAGACGCTGTAAAGGAGCTCGGCAAACCCCCCCTGCCCTCAGCACCCAGCCCGGCACTGAGGCTGGATCTGCGGCTCTGCGGCCCCTGGGGTGCTCTGCACCCTCCTCCGGGCCCTTAGCCTGGACGGGGTAATGGGGACAGGGCGACAGCACCCGTTGCTGCTCATGGGGTGCGAGTGGAGGCACAAGGCAGAGCCGCTGCAGCACGGAACTGGGAGCTGGACGGGGCTACACATCTCTAGCCATTTACCTATCCATCTATCCATCTATCCATCTATCTATCCATCTATGCAGCCTTTACAGATATCTGCAAAATAATCCTCCCTTTAAACAGGCAGCCCCGCTCCGACCTGCGCAGCTGCCCCTCCGCAGGGGACAACGTGGGGCCTCCAGCCGCGCAGGGGACCAACCTCCGCCGCGGTCAGGGCCTCCGGCCCCCTGTGGGCGGCAGGGCCAAGTCCTGCCCTCGGAGGCCACGTGTGGCCACACGGGGACGGAGCGACGAGTCCCCGTCGGAAGCGGCTGCAGGGTTGAGGCTCAGCCCCCATGTCCCCACCGAACCGGAGGCTCCCGGCCTCTCCCCCAGCCCTGGCCTGGTGCAGCCTCCTCGGCCGCAGCCTCGGGGGGCCCAGGGCACCCTCACCGCAGCCTCTGGCCTGGGAGGCTCCTCTCGTCCTTAAGTCACGTTAATGTCACCTGCGCTAAGGCCACCTGCGCTAAGGCCACCCCGCTGGCAGCCCCCACCCCTCCCTGGTGCCCTCGGGGGGTCCCGGCCCCCGGGGGGGGGCGGTCTCTGCACACCTATAGTGTGGGTTGGGGGGGAGGGTGGTCCCGATCCCCCCCCTCCATCGCCCCCCTCCCCTCGGCGCCGCCCGCCGGCCCGAGGAGCCCAGGCGTCCTGGAGGGAATGACCGAGAGTAACCTCGCCGTGACGTCACGCGGGGCGGGGCTAGAGGCGACACCGCGCTGCGGATGGGGGGGCTCCGCCGGGGCTGCCCCGGCACCGGGGGGGGCGGGAGGACCCCAGACCCCAGGGTGCGGTTGGGGGGGGTCCTGTGTGCGGCCCCCCCCCCCTCCCCCGTGGATCCGGCACCGAGCCGGGTCCCCAGCCCTGGCCGCGCACAGACCCTCCCCGCCCGGCTTTGCACCGGCTCCGGGTCCCCAGGCTCGCCCCGCGCCCCCAACGCGGCCGGTGCAGCCAGGCCGGTCCCTCCGGCCGTGCCCCGGTCCCCGACCGTGCCCCGAGCCCGGTTCCTGCAGCCGCGGCCACGAGCCGAGCCCGGGCCCCGGCCACGCGCGCGGCCCCGCTCGTGCTCCGGGAGCGGCCGCGCACCTTGTCCCGTGTCCCCGGTGCCGCCCCGGCCCCGCTCCCGGCCCGCTCCGCCGCCCCGGCCCGCCCCGCGGCCGCGCACGCACCGTCGATGTCGCTGAGCAGCGCCGAGTCGATGTCGCTGGCCCCGGCGAGCCCCAGGGACGGCGCCAGCCCGTCCAGGGCCGGGTCGTCGAAGGCGAGGGCGCTCATCCCGGTTCCGCTCATCCCGGTTCCGCTCATCCCGGCTGCGCTCATCCCGGTTCCGCTCATCCCGGCGGGACTGCGGCTGCCTCCGGCGGCGGCGGCTCTAGGAGCGGCGGGGCCGCCCGGGCCGCCCGCCCGCGGCCCCCTGCGCCATGGCCGGCTCTGGCACCGGGAGCAGGAGGAAGAGGAGAAACGGGGGGGGCGGATGGGAATTAACCGCGAAGTCCCGCCCCGGCACCGGCTCCGGCTCCGGCTCCGACACCGCGCGGCGGCTCCGGGCCCCGCTGGCCCGGCCCGCAGCTCCGGAGCGCGGCCGCTGCAGCCCCGGAACGGGCCCGTCCCCCGGGGCAGCCCCCAGGGCTGGGGCTGGGCACCGAGTCCCGCCTGGTCCTGGTCCGGGTGGCACCGTGGGGGAGTGGAGAGTGCCAAGACCCGGCTGGAGCCCCCAGCACCTTCCAGCGCATCCCATGTCCCAGCGCATCCCATGTCCCAGTGCATCCCATCCCCAGGCTCCTGCAGTTCCCCTTGGCAGGAGATGGGACGGGAGCATCCGTGTTCCCCGGAAAGACATACATGTGGCCTGTCCCTTTCCCCAGCCCTGCAGCCCGTCCTGCTGTGCCCCCATAGCCCCCATGGGCACCAGGGCTTGATGGGGGGTCTCACATTGGGATAAACCAGAGCTGCAGGATGCTGCGGAGCTGCATGCCTTGTGTAAGCACCAGGAAATATTTGGGAAAGAAACCACAGTGGAGCTTTCCCCCCGCCCCAGAGCTGCCCTCTCCTCTTCTGCACCACCAAGCACCATCTCAATTCACCAGTGAATTTACCTGGGGGGCAGCAGCAAAGCTCCCCCCTGGTTCCCAGCCGCTCGGGGGGAGGCTGCAGGTCTCCAAGGGGGACAGCAGCCATGGGACAGGCCTGGGACAGCCCACGGGAGGCTGTGGACGGAGCACGTGGCTCTGCTCCTGGCGATGGCCACTTGCAGCCGCTTGGACTGTGTTTCCAAGCAAAATCCATGGGGACACTGATGGTGAATGGGGCTTGGGCAGCACGAGGGACCCTGCGCTGTCACCCTGTCCCATGGCCCCTGGGAAGCAGCTGGGTGGCAGGAGGGTCCCCTCCCCTTGCAGGGGGCACTTGGAGCAGCAGGACGGGGCTGGGTTTCCGAGGCCGTGATGGGGGTGTCGCGTCCCCATGAGGACCCTTGTGTGAACATGGGGATATGTCCCTAACCCCTCCTGCAACGCTGGGCAGGGGGAGAAGCGTGTGCAGGAACACGGAGCTTCCTGCGTCGGCACCGAGCGAGGCAGCGGGGTCCCGTCCTCGTCCCCATCCGCCCCCCGCGTCCGGGGGGCCGCGCGGCCCAGGGCCCCCAGACGGCGCTTTGCTGGGGGCCGGGGGACGACGTAGATGACCGGGGCGCTCGGGCCGATGCAGAATGGTTCAGCGCAGCGCGTCCGTGCGTCCCTGCGCCCGTGCGTCCGTGGGCAGGGATGGATTTGGTGGCCAATGGACGCCACGCGGGGTGGGGACGCGGGGCTGCGGGCAGGGCCAACCCCGCCTGTAGAACCAGCGCGCGCAGCCAATGGGCGCCGCGGCCCCGAGTGGAGTGATCCTGCATCACGGCGCCGGGCCCGATGACATCATGTCGCTCCCGCAGGGATCGGCCGCCCGGGCCACGTGGGCGCTCCGGAGCCGCTGAGACGCTTTTTCCTGAGCCTACAGGGTGGGAGGAAACCGCAGGGAAGAGGCGGGGAATGAAGCGGCCCGGATACAGCGGCGTTGGATGCGGAGGCAGCCGGGCGGACGCTTTGGGCGCCTTCACGGAGCATCCCGGAGCCCGGCACGTGCCGGCTGCCGCTTCCCAGCCCTGGGATCCCGCCTGCTGCTGGCTGCGCCGTGGCAGAACGCAGCGTTCATCACGTTAATGGGTTAATTGTCACCACGCTGCGAGCGCCTCTGAAGCCTCCTCTCCCCTGCACAAGCCGCGGCTCTGTCCCGGTGGATCCGGCGCAGGGCTTTGCCCTAGGGAGAAGGGAGGGGACGTCCGCACGCGTGGCCACCTCCTGCCCGCAGCGGGATGCCAATGCTGGGGCTCGAGCTGAGACCCCGTGCAGGGCAGCGTCCTCCTAAGGCCATTTGGGGCCATTTCTGCCCTGCAAGGCCGTGCTCACACACAGCAGGACGTTGCTGGGAGCCAGCGCAGAGCTGGGTGCTCCTCAGCAGCTCCCAGGGGTGCAAAACAGCTCTCGACCCATCCACGCACCTTCCTCCTCAGAGAGGAGCCTTTTCCAACACACACCATCGATCTGCAGCTCCAGTTTGGGCTGCAAGGCCAGAGCCACCCGTCCGCGGCACTGGCTCTTCCTCTGCCCCTCGAACCGGCACCGTGCAGGGCAGTGGGACCGCAAAGGGCAGCCTGGCACAGTGGGCAGCGTCACCCCAAGCCAGGAGCTGCCCCCAACCCGTCTGCCCGGTGTCAGCCTTGAGAACGGGGAGATTTCACGGGGAACGAGCTCACTGCCAGCAAGGCCCACGCAGAGACACCAAGAGCATCTTCCACCCGGGAGGCGCCTCTAGGTGAGGGCACCGGGGCCTCTCGTACGGAGGCTGCAGCCTGGGCACGTCCCTCGGGGTCCCCCCCGGCACAGAGGACGACAGATCGGTACCACGGTCCGGTTCACACTAGTAGTGCGTTTATTGGAGTATCTCACATGCAGGAACCAAAGTCGAGATGATTTCTGGAACGAGTTAAACAACGGCAGGTTAACACAGTTGTATTATCCTCACGTAAGCGCTTTCCAGGGGAACGCAGCAACGTTGCGGTGCCGGGTTGCTTTGCTCTGTGGTTCGTTTCTCTTTACAGAGTCGATCTCTTTAGACAGTCACATCCCCCTTCTCCCCCTACCCCCATTCCCAAACAAAAAAATACCCAGTATCTTCAGTAAATAAATATTATCCACTTTTATCTGGAAAGCCTAGAGCTGTAATATACAGAGAAGCTATTACACAGGTTACATGTGTAGGGTTAACAGCAGCTCGTAGCGACATGTACAGAACGAGGAGCTGGTGCTCATAAAAACACAGAGCGGGACCGGGCGCGAAACCACCCAGCTCCCGGCCAAATGCAGCCCTATCCTCTCCAGCATGGCCCCGCAGAGCCCCCCGCTCGGAAACGCTCCCTTTTACTCCATAAAAACACCCCTCAAACAACAGAAACCCCAACCAAAATCCTGCCTCTGCTTGCAAGAGCCAAAACAACCCCACGAGCACACGGGCCCCCGCTCCTCTGAGCTGCAGGATTCAGGGTTGTGACCATCAGGAGGGGAACGGGAGGCTGGAGGCCACAGGAGGGTCCCTGTACGGAGCGTTCCTCATCCCTATGCTGTTCCCTCTAAGGAAAGGCCACGCTGTGTTTTTATGAGCTCCTCTCCCATGAGCCTTGCCTACGTACTAACCACGCTAGATGTCTGTACAGCACATTGTTATCTATGGAACCCGCCAGAGAGGCAGCTGAAATCTACAGGCAACAATTAAAAAAACCCCCGAATATCTATATATTTAAATAGAAACCATTCATTTCTTACATCTCAGCACACAAAGGGTTAACAGGAGAGGTTAAAAAAAACATATTGGAAAGAAAACATATTGACAAAATAAATACTTTAAGCTAGGACAGGGTATTATTAGAACTTACAGTGGATCCCAATAATAATTTAGTGTCATTGAGCATCAAGCTGTGATTCCTAATAGGCCTAGAAAGCTTTGGGATGTCACTTCTTATGGAAAGCAGTTCAAACTGCAGCTCCATCCCTCTTCTCCCAAGCACTGGAGCCACACTGGTTCTCTGCCCACTTGCCCAGAGGGAGCATTTACAGCTATGCTAAGGAGGAGCGGTCAGGAAAAAAGCCCTTCCCTTTTGCAGACCACAGCAGGACAGGGAAGAGGAGAATCCTGATACAGGATATTAGGGGAGCTCTACTGCAGCTCTGAGGTTTAGGGAAGGCGGCACGGGGGAAACGTGGGGCTCTGCCGCGCGCTCGGCTCCGCCGGCCGTTCCTGCCCCTCCGCGCGCTCAGGCCTCGCAGCTGGGGCTCCCGATCCACCGCGCTCCAGCACCGAGCTCCCGGGAGGCCTGAAGGGAGGCCGAGTGCCCATCTCCCATGGAAAGGATCCCCCCAGCACCATCTGACACCCTCCAAAGGCCGAGGTTTCTGCTGCGCAAGGGGGCTCCTACTCCTCCCAGCACGCGCTGCCCATCTCCGCGCTGCCCCCTCGGAGCATCCGCTCTCCTGTCCCAGCTGGGGCAGCACCTGAACAACAGCAGCTCTGCAAAAGCTCCCAGAGAGGCCCAGGCTCTTCATAAAGCGACATTCTGGGGATCCAGGCCAGGTTTAGCAGGGCAGGAAGATGGGAGGCTGCGGCCCCCTCCCTCACTTTGCTTTGCTCGCGGGTAGGCGGAGAAGGGCAGTAAATCCATGGGCAGGGGGCTTTGCAACGGCCCCAGCCCTGTCTTGCCACTCAGTGTCATCTGACAGGATCCCCACGCTTGAGCAACACGATTATGTCTCGGGGCTTGGCAGGGAGGCTGGATTAACATGCTCAGAGTCACCTGATGTGGCCATTTACAGGGTCAAGGATTTAGAGATGAAAATACGCGCTTAAGACGCCCACAGAGCTTTCGGCATGGACAGGAATACCAAGAACTCGCCTCGCGCCGCCAGGACTGCCCAGGCAACCAGCAGACGGTGACCAAGCGAGCGCCACCGTGGAAGCTCCCCGGATTCCTGGGAGCACGTGGCCACCTCGGACGCGCTGCAGAAAGCAGAGCGGGGCAGGGGGGCATCTGGCAGCCGCTTCCTGAGCAACGGGATTATCTCTAGCTCACCAGGGAGAGCGCCGGGTACGAGGGCGGCAGTGAACGCCTGCAGCCAGCCAGGCTGCCCAAGGCAGACGGTCCTCGTGGTTGCGTGAGCCGCAGGGATGAGACGAGGAGAGCCCCCCTGCAGACTGATGCGGCAGAACCTCAGCCGAGAGGGAAGATGGTGAGAATGGGCAGCTTCGTCCTCAAGCCATCTCCATCCTTGCACTGTTTTTTCTTGGCCCGCTTGCAAGCCAAGCTGCTTTGCGTACAATAGGGAGCAGAGAGCTACAGAGGAGCAGAGAGCCAGTGCAGGCGTGCCCAGGCTCAGCTGCACACAGAGATGCAGGTAGGGCAGCCCAGAGCCAGGGACAGAGCGAGACTCGACCCAGGGTCGCCTGGAATCCTTGCACCAACGGCGCTCTCCTGCGAAGATGAACGTGGCAGCTCTCCAAGACCATGGTGCTGCAAACCAGCCATTTGGGGAGGGGTCACAAAGCGCTCACTAGCCTACGGAGTCCATCATGAGCTGAAATAGCTGCATTCAGATAAAAGCATCCATCACTTTTATACCAGCCTTTCAAAACTAACACTCAGAGAGCTGGTGCAGGGAAAAGCAGCATCAGTTGATTCTAAAAACAATTCCCCATGAAGGCAGCTAAAAATGTGGCTTCCTCATCTGGAACAACTTGAGAGTGCCCGAGACGCAGCAGCATCCCAGGAAGCTCAGCCCTGCCGAGGGAGAACGGCGTGGCCGGCTGCCTCGGGCAACTCGTGCCCTGGGAGATGAGCTCTGCCCCGCAGCGCCGGTTCATACCCCATGGGTAACCCCTTCCCTCGGGGTTCTCATACAAGCCCAGAGAAGGTTTTGTCCCTTTTTCTCCTACCTATGACCAAGAATGAGCGTGTGAATCCTGCCAGGCATGGCAGGGAATCCGGGAGCCTCAGTTCACACCATGAGCAAGTCCCATCCATTTGCACAGATGCTATTTACAACCGTCGAGACAAATGCTGAGCTGTACAGTCACTAAAGAAGGAATCTGGGGTAAGGACAAAATAATCTAGCTATTTTAAAAGGCAAACACACTAGAAAAAATCCTCATGTGAGTATGCTCTCCCAAAGAGCAAAATGCTTCATGCACTAGTGTTACAGCATCCGTTTAGCCCAGTGCTTTTCATTCCTGTCAACTGCCAGAGCTCCCGGACATGGCCAACAGACTGCTTTCAAATTAGAGCAAGCCCAGATAAAACACAAGGAGAAAATACCCTGTGAGATTAAGAATACAAAGCGCTGCACAAAGTGGGGGGAAACGACCACCATATGGTACGAGGAGATGTGCGAGTGGGAGAGTAAAGGATTTTGACTTGTGAAGCACATGTTGAAAGGGGAACAGTTGTTCCTTGCTGCCGAAACCGACACGAAAGCCAATACATTACCATTTTATCTAAAAATAAAGACACACTCCTCCGGAACGCTCCAGCTCAGTCAATTACATGCTGATCGACAGAGCAGTCTACTTGGCAGGACCTGCCTACAGAAGAGGATGATCCCTATATAAATTGAAGGGCAAGGCTGCTCTCTCCCCTCTGGGCTTTTGTTTCAACACAGTGTGACGTACTCATGCATTCTAAAGGGGTTTTCAGCATCAAGAGCTGGTTTTGTGCAGCTGGGATAGGAAGGAGGGGATTAAGCGAGTGCTGGAGAATCGTGGTCTGGCAGGAATAGTGTTGGACTTAAATAGAAAGAGTGAGCTTGTGGGGATGGATTGCTTGAAAGACAGAGAGGAGGGGGTAGGAGAAGCAATCTATGAAACCAGGAGGGGAAAGGGTCGTTGTTAGCCAAGTACTGTGAGAAGTGGTCGTACAGCAACATTCTTCTGCAGAGCATCAGCGGGAGCCAGGAGCAATCTTCACAGTGCAAAGAGGGCATCCTCCGAGCGCTCTTGCTTTTTCCTACCGGAAGAATTTGTTGGAGGGGTGGGGGCTTCCAGGGGAGGGGATGGTAGATTGGGCACCATCTCCGCCGCTTTGGCTCGTTCTTCTAAAAATTTGTCAAACTCTGCAAGGTAAAAACAAAGAAGACGGGTAAGAAGCGTGGCTGTGCGTCTAGACCCAAGGAGAGTGGTCAGCAGAGTTTACAGGGTCTAAAAATCTAGTGCCTGGTTTCCTACTGGGCTGTATTCTCAGGCACACACCTGTGTATAACCTGGCTCGGAAGAGGGTACAGATGTCCCTTGAGATACCCTAGTTCAGTGAGCAGAGGCAATCAAATCCCACACTACCCCATCGGCTGGGGCAGAAGCAGGGAAACATCATTCCAAAGGGCTGAGCAGCCCAGGTATGTGCTCCTCTTGGCACAAACAGGCTGCACAGCCCAGCGGAGAGGGTAGGAAAGCACATAAAGCTGGGAGGACACAATGACTGCTAACAGTTTGATCTGAAATACTCTGTTCCCTCTGCAAGTGCAGAAGCATTTGCTGTGGAACGTGGGCCTGGGAGCAGAGGGCATCTCAGCAGGGATCATAACTCAGCCTGCCCACAAACAGCTCCCAGCCTCGGGGCCTCTGCTTACCTTCACTGGTCACTCCTTCTTCCAGTTCTTCTCCTTTCTGCAATTGGAACAAAAGGGCACATATGAACACACAGGCTGCACTTCGCTATTATCCTCTACACACATTGAAAGCAACTGGACAGTTTCCATCATCTGTTTTTACACAGTAACCATTTGAGCAGAGTGACCTAGAGAAATCACACAGGTCCCATGTCAGGATGCCAACGGTGACTGACATTTTGCTGCACTGCAGAGTGAGGGGACAAGTGCTAGAGGCGCTTTTCTGTCATACAGTCCTTTAAAAAGACAGGACTGTGGCTGGAGGCAAGAAGCAGATAGGCAGTTAGCATATGTCCATGGGATACAAGGGCTGGGAAGCCACAGGGTCACTGCACTTCTCCCAGCTGTGTGCGTTTCCACATGCGAATTCACAGCAGTTCCCTAATATGGAGATTAAATTTAGTCCAAGGAGGTGGCATAATGGTCATCCTGCCAGGATGTTAAAAATGGACTATAACACTGCTTAAAAGTCTCAAGCTGAACCTATTTTGATATGTCCTGGCTTCCCTACCAGGAGAGTGGGAACACAGTGATTGGCCTCACAAAGGTGTTTAATGCCTGGGAATTAAATATCACCCAGCATCTACTAGCTTTCCACTATACAGCAGTTTCCAAAGGCACACACAGCGGCCACAGCTCCCCAAGCACATGTAATGTTTGTTCCAAGGTACTCCAAAAAAGATAAGGGAAAAAAAAATAAAGTTTAGCCACCCTAAGCTGTTAACTGGTCCAGCTGGGAAGCAGGGAGCTGAAACGAACCTTTAACACAAACAGGACCAGAGGGAAACCCAGAGAGAAAACCAAAAAACCCAACCCAGTCTTTCTTGGAGGGTACATTTATCTACATACGGTTATGATGGGGCACCTGGGTGCCAGGGAGAAGGAAACCTAGCACGGTTGTGGCTGGGATGCAGGTGACACCCAGGCTTGTTTAGGTGTCTGCCCTGCACTGTGGTGCTTTGCTTTGCTATGTCTCTCTGTAAGATTTTCTCTGCTAAAATTCCCTGCTAAATTAATAAAAAAGGTGAAGGCAAAAATTTACTATTTAAGCAGAGAGGATATGTTACATTTACTGCATTTCTTCTTTTAAAAAATGAGACTGGTTTGTAATTAAATTTGAAAATGACTGCCTATACCGTGGCCTGAATATACTGCCTGCTGCTGAAACCAGTGATGTTTTAAAGACAGTCAATCTACCAAATGCAAACACTGAAAGCTGGGTTTTGTTCATGTAGTTAAAAGCCTTTTGAAGGCAGGAGCCTCTCCCCTTCCATGCAATCAGCTCCTTTGATGCCTGAACCCGGAGGAGGCTGAATGGGCAAGAGCAAAGGGCTGGAGGAGGCCTAAGGAGCAGGAAGGTACCTGTGAGAGATCTCTGAAGGTGTAAGGAGCAATGCAAGGACGTGGACTTTGCACATATGGTGACCACAGAGAAACACTTTGATCCACTGACGCTGTGTTTAAAAGAACGGTTTGAAATGCAATCCCCCACCTCTCCTCAAAATGCACCTGGTTAATTTAAGCCAAGTATCTACATTAAAAACAGACCTAAATAAATGCATACTAGCTGTACTGCTGCTTAAACAAGTGTGTATAGGTGCAGCAAAATAAACTCCAGATTGAACCAAAAAGCTTCAACTTCAGTTGGAAGTCTTTAGTTTTCTTTGTTTGTTTAATATTTGCCAGATAATAATCTAAGGAGAAACTAAGTTACAAATGTTGAAGTGATGTTGTCATAAATTTTATAAATATTATTATTACATGTCAACATTTCCCGATTGCCGGTTTGAACAGACACATCTCAGTTTGGAAGGAATCTAAGCTCTGCTACTGCATGCTCTTAAAAGCATGCCTAAAATTGAGCATGTACTTAGATCCTGTCAAAACTAATGCAACTTTAAGCATGTGCTTAACATCCTGGGGAGAACACCGGTAAACTCCAGCACATGTTTAAATGCTTGCCTATATGGCAATCAGAAACAAGGCATTTCTGCAACGCATGCAATTCTGTGATGGTAACATGGAGCAGCAAAAATAAATATCAGAAAAACAATATCTTGATTGCATTGCTGGACACAGCCCTATCTCCACCTAGTTCTATATTTTGCTCTAAGGGAAATCAGCTATAGGATTCAAAAGTTTCACTGCCTCTCTGTTAACCATAGAGAAGCACCAACAACTTGAGCAGTGTACTGAAAGTTACCCGTACAAAGTGCTATAGCCAATGGAAAAAATGAAAATATAAAGAGTCTCACCAAGTCGGTAGTGAGCCACTCCTCAATGTCATCCATGACAGAGGACTGTGCAACAGGGATCTAGGGAGTGCAGCGAGAGAACAGCAAGGCAGGCAAAAACCAAAACACATCCACAATCATGGCCACAGAGCGATGGAAAACGCCAGAAATAAGATTAAAAACAAAACAAAAACAAAGATGTAAGATGAGCTGGAAAAAAAAAAGGCAACAAAATATAAACAGCATTTCAAATAAAGAAGCACTCGGAAAGGAAATTATGAACAACAAGGCTAACAAAACCAAGAGAAAGATTATGGGGAATGACGTGACTGGATGCCAGCATAAGATGGGTAACTTTCCGACCACATATTAAAACCATCAAGATGGACTGATGATTCTAATCTTGATCGTGAAAAGCTTTTAAGGGTAGAATACTGGATATCAGTTAGGTTTTGAAGTGTTAAATTTATACACTTTTTTTTTTTTTTTTTTAAAGGGGTATTAACCACAATGAGGAGTTAGCAAAAAGAGAGGCTCAAAGTCCTCAGAGTTTGCAAAACCCAAGTGGTTTTTCTCCGAAGGTGTTTGGAGCCCCAGACTCATGGCTGTGTTCCCTTCCAGAGCCTCCTCCTCATGGTGCCAGGGCCTTGGCAAGGCCCTGTGTCTCTGCCGGAGGTGACCTGCTTGCAGCAGGGGTGGCCGAGCGGGTGGCAGCTTCTCAAAGGAGGAGGTCCGGAGGTGGCCGGGCCAGCAGCTCCTCTGGCCTCCCGCTCCAAAGCCTTGGAGCACGGGCAGCCCTCTGCAAAGAGCCGAGTGAAAAGGCAGGAGAGTTTTGCCTGCATTCAGCTGCGCAGCGGGGACGGGCACAGCGGACACGGTACGTCGAGTGCTCAAGCGTAAACACTGCCCCGAGCGCTCCAGGCCACCCATCGGGCCTGCATTGGGAAATTACTACTTATTAAATGTAGAATTTCCGGACAAACTACATGGCGTAAACATCACAGAGGGCTACGGGAGAAGTAAACAGGAAAATACCATAATGCATTCAGTAAAGACAGCCTGAGAAAAGCTTGGAAAACAATGTCAGGCATCCAGGTTCCAGGCTAGCACTCCATAGCTGCTGGACTGGGAGCAGAGCGAGCTTGACAGTGCTGGAAAAGCTTTAGGAAAGCTTTCCTAGGAAGAAAAGGTATCAGAGGTTGTCCAGAGTTTTGCCTGAGAGCTCTCCCAGGAAGAGGAGTTGACTGAGGCTTGGTTGAGGGATTTCCTGGGGGACACAATTCCCCAGGGACTGCAGTGGAGGAGGACACAAGGGTGCTGAGCTCCAGAGGCAGTGGCGTGGGCTGCAGGGCATTCATGGACCTCCACAAAACTAGTTTCCTCTCATGTAGTGGCCCTTGGCTCTGAAGATGTCACTTAACCCTCTGCTTGAGGCAAAGGCTGCTGAGGTTGAGTTAGTGGCGCCAAGAGGCTACAAAAGAAGGGCTCATCTAAACGGGGGAGAACTGCTGGACCTCTCTCCCAGGCAGCTGCCACACCGACTGCTCAGCTCCCTTAGCCTAGAAGGGGCTAGATTGGGGAAAACTTCCTTTTTATTGGGCAACGACGAGCTGAATTGTGCACATGCAGTGTCAATCCAGCGTGCCGGAGCTGCTGCAGCTGCCCCGGGTGGCCATTAGGAGGAGGAGGCTCTGTGAGCATCTTCTAACATGTCTATTTCCAGGGACAAGATGCATCTTGTCCAACTGACTCGTTAATTTAACAACTTTGGGCCTACAGAGATACAAAACAATGGATTTATTCAGCCTACAGCTATCTAAAATCTACTGCTGATGGTTCAACGACTGTCTCATTCCTGTGTTACTTAACACTGCACATGATAACTAATGCATTGGGAAGCGCAGCCTTCAGAGCTGGTGATTAGGAAGCAGCTCAGAAAGTACCTGCTCCTTTGAAGACCATATGAGAAAGTATGCATGGGAGGACAAGTGAAAAAGTGTCTTATTTTGCTTTTTTGTGGATAAGTGAGCCTGCTCTAAAAAGTGCAGTGCTCCTGCAGTCCCTATTAGGAGCAACAGGAATTCAAGTCTTGGTTATCCTGAAAACCCTACGGATGCCCTGGCAAGTAACAGAGTCCTCTAAAACACTGGAGCAGTTCAGGAGTCTAAATTGCTCTGTTTTATAGGGTTAAAAGAAAAAAAAAATCAAAGAAAGCACTTTTATTTCCAGATAGACTTGCTTTATATAACAAATAAATAAAAACCTCAGAAATGCAAGAACACTTCTTGCAGGTCATATATTAGAAGTACTAAGAGGTGTAAGATAAACATTTGAGCTTGTCAGCTATTTATTATCCAGAGCTGACCTTTAAAGACGTGCCCCCCATCTCCCAGCACTTTCTGCACGCTTATAGGAGAGCTGAGGATTTGCATCCATTGCTCCTTCCACATTCAAACTGCCAATTTACTTTCCTCACACTCTGCATCCCACTCTGCCTATAAAACAGGCATTGAATGTATCAGATTTGATTTGTTCAAGAATAAAAAGGGGGGAAAAAGTGCTTTCAAGTGTAACTAGATGTTTTAAAACGTTTTAAATACAACATTGTACTCGTTAGGTTTAATTGGGAACTGACCACACACAGGATTTTACTTTCTTGCCAGTGAGCTGTGTACTTGGCAAGTCTTTCCCTTTCCAGAAGCCCTAAATGCGGAGGGCAGTTTTGTCAAGATTAATTCCCTAAAGCACAACAGAAGCAATGCAAAAAAAAAATTAGCTAGTTTACACATTAGAAAAAAAGACAACAATTTCTGAGAACAAACAGCAGCAGCAGCCACAGACTAAATGGAAATGGCTCCAAAATGGGACAGTGTCTTGCTAATACTTTGATTATGCCAGCACACACGGTCTAGTGAGGCCTCTTGGCACGGCAGCTCCCCAGATAGTCGCTGCTGGCAGAAAGAGCTGTTTTTATAACGATATTGTTATTTCTTTTTTAAAAAAAGCTCTGCACACTTAGTATGTGGAAATTAAGTCATAAAATATTTTAGAGTACTTAAAATAACTAGTTCTAATTAAAAGATAAGGTACTCATTCAAAATTCCTTGGTTTTTCTTTTTGTGTCCCTTCTTTTTTTTTCCCTAAGCTTTTGGAAAATCTTACCAATGGGATCCACAAAGTCCTGAAAGGGAAATGGGAAATGGGCTAGGAGAACAAAGGCGAGCTTTCAGTCCCACAAAGCCCACAGGAACCTGCAACCCACGTTCATACTTATCTAAGTTAGACGCTGTTGATGTTTTCACTAGCAGTCAAAAGCCAAAAAGGTATTGCCAATGTATTTCCTCATAAAATCCAATATTCTACCCTTAAAAAGCCTGTTGGAGGTTATTATTATCACACTTTATTTCTATTAAAAATGATCCCTCTGGAAAAGAAGCAGGTATGAAATGACAATTCAGGTTTCTAGGTGAGCTCATTTGTGTTTTTAAAACGTTGAATAATGCTGATTGTTCATCATGCTAATTGTTGCTCGAATACTGCCTTGTAGTAGCTACGTTAATTCACTTCTTTCTAGATGTTTAACAAAGCTGACACCAATACTTGGTTGGCTACTATCCACTTTCCCTCTTAGTTGGCAATAGGAAAAAAATGTCTGTCATTCCTGTGGTAGCACAATTAGAGCTCCAAGACGCACGCTCCCTACTCCAGCTTCTTACTACAGCCCTATAATCTATTTAAGGCTGATGTGATCTTGAAATAGCTTCCTGGCCTCAATATTAGCACACATCTGACTTCACATGCACGGATTTAATTAGCTGCTTGATTACTTGTAACTCTGTTTACACATCACATAGATGGGGAAGGCAAGAGCTCAGGTGCAGCATGTTCCCCAACACAGCTTGATGTGCCCGTACAACAACCAGCTCATCTGGATCCGACAGGCAAGTCCAGACAGTGAAAACCTTCGTTCACGTGGGCTATCAGACTTGGTCCCTGTAGAGTGCTCCATAAAACGCAACGACTTGATGGATAACGAAACCCATGTGGCCTTCAGAAGGAGGAAACATGCCTGCTTGCCCTCAAAAAGGAAAGAGGTCCTACCACATGGAAGAAACAAGATCTTCAAACGGTTCTTTCTCGGTTCGTCCGCAATTCAAGTCATTTAGTCTCCAAGAAGATGACGTATTTCAATAGTCTCAAGTTACTCAAGCCATTTCCACATCTGAGATCCTATCTCTCTTTATTGAAGGCAGACATGGCGGCATCCCACTCTGTTCCTAATTAACAACATCTCAACAAAGGCTTCATTTAATCTTTACTAAGGAGAAAAATTTGCTCGCTGGCCAGGCAGGTTGGTGGCACTCAGAATGTAAGGCAAGATACTGGTTTTCCTGCCACTGTCCCAAATAACGTCTCTCCTGACCTGGTGAACTAAGCAACACCTGCTTCCCACTTTCAATAACAAATATCTAACTGGCATGTGAGCAGAGCAGTGGATTACTTTAGCCATGGAATATATTCACACAAACCTCTACGACTGCCCAAATTCATGACAAGAGGTAGTGGAACTACCTGCACTAAAATGCCGTCGCCCGATGTTAAAGCCTGTGACTAGGAGATGCCAGTACAGACCCTTACGGGACACCTACATGACTCAAGTCACTAGCAAGGACTCAGACCCTACAATGCAAACAGATCGTTTCCTGAAATAGCTTATACAACATCTCTAAGTGCGGTAACTCACATCTGAACCAGGAGTGATTTCCGTAGCTGTAATTATGTCTATATTAGTTTTGTAGGTATCTCTGGAGTAGACACAGGTGTAGTTTATTCCTCCACAGCCCTATCATCACACTGCTAACAAAACCGAACAGCAGGTTAAGCTGAAACAGGAACAATGCTGCCAAACTCACGAGGAGGGCACAAAGCGGGCCCTGACCTCGCCTCGCTCTGCACAGCACGTTGGAAAACTGAGATGCAAGGCAAGGGAGTGGGAAGAACTCAATCCTAGGCTTAAAAGTACGGTGGTTTGCAAGAGTATCAGGTCACAGGGGATGTGAACACCACTTTGGTGGGGTTTTGTGAGAGAAAGAAAGCTGGAGAGTATCGGTTGTCTTCCTGTTGTACAGGCACAGTGGCAGCTCACCCCTCTTTCCTCTCTCATCTTAAAGGTACAAAACGTTACCAAAGAATTTCAACATCAAGTTCATACCTGGGATGACGGTTATTCCACTTACATTGCAAGTGCTACAAAACTGTATTAATAAATATGGTTAAGAACTACAGCTGGTTAAGAGAGAAATAATTAATGATTAGTTTGGGTTTATTTTAGATATTTCTCTCTCCTATTTAGCATACAAACAAGGGTGACAGGCTTGTAAGAGCAGCGACTGGCCAGACAGCCAGATCCCCTTCCCTCCCCAAATCCATATGCCTCCGTGAACGCTGCAGTATCCTTTTTCCAGACCGAATAACCACAAGCCAACGAACGAATATTGTTTGTGCTTTTTTAATAAAGCAGTGGCGCGAATGGTGTGAACGGCAGGGGTGCCAATTTCATGCTTCCCTGCTCTTGTAAACAGGGGAAAGGCAAAGCAGAGGAACTAACTCAATCACTGGATTATTCATTATGGATGAGCACCCAGCAGCAGTGCAGTGCATCCCTGGCTGCAACAGAGCCACGGAAGAGGCAAAGCAGGCACTGCTCCTCCTACAGCTCTTTCCTGAGCTGTGGGTCTCTGCAGACACTGAAATTAAACTCTGGCTCCCAGTGCAGCTGCATTCACCTACGTGTGCTAACAGGTACAGAGCTGCTTTTGGTGCTTGAATAGGCAGGCAGGTATGACTACATACATAAAAATATATGCACATATTCAATTACTGTGCATGCAGGAGGCATATTCTTCAAACAGATCCACAAGCTGGGCCTCCAAAATAGTCTGGGTTTGATCTAAATCTAGAAGAATAAATGAAAAGTGCTTGACAGAGTTGGTGCCCTCTGATATCCTAAACTCTGCGTTTTCTCAATCTTATCTTTGGGATAGGTTTCTCTTTCTAAGCATTGGGAGATTTGGGTTGGGAATTTCAAGGTGTTCCCTAACAATGTTCCCATTCCACAGGCTCCTGACATCCAACCCCACATTATAAATGTGGAATGCACTTTTTTTTTGTAAGAAATGTTGCATTTTTAGAGATGTTGTATAAATCCAACATTTTTTCACCTTTTTGGAAGGATTTTTAGGACTTTATACAAATAAGTCACATTACTGATACCATTTTCTAACACCTAAAATGATGGATTATATAGCCCAAGAAATAAAACTGGTCTAGAACTTGGTTTTAAGGCTATTTGCTGCCTCCTGCAGACTTCTGCACCTGAGACAAGCTTTTGAATTTTTCTCTGCAGGCATGTTGTTGAGCAGCAATTTCAAACAAGGTCAAAATGTGCAAAAAAAACCCCCAAAACCTCAGCGATCTCCAAAAGCTTGAATTTTACCAAACCAATGGCATCACTCAGCATAGGAATTAAATCTTTAGAGTCAGAAGCATGATTATACCCCTAGCAGTCTGAATCCTAATGCTGGCATAATTCCTTAACTGAGGTGGAAGGTGTCAGTCTTGCTAGGAGTTCTCTCATCCTTTTCTTTTCATATAGAAGCAACTTAACACTACTCAATCCCACTAGGTATGATCCCACTATCTCCACATTTCTTCCAGACCATGAAGTTATGCATTGCCAGAAGGGGCTGGTTTAAAAGCATCTAGAAAGTATCCTCTTTATGAATAAGATACATGAGACTTGTGTTTATCCCTTGAAAAGTGGATACTGCATAAGTAAATCAAGACAGTATAAGGAAACAAAAGGATCCCCAGGTTTGTTCTCAAGGATCTGGACTCCTGCAAACGATTAATTTGGTTACAGGTCTCTGTAAACCAGTAACCAGAAATTGGCATAAATCTTTCTCTTTGTCCCAAATAATGATGGAGGCGGGAAACAAACTCCTTGTACTGTCTGATTTGAGGTGGTTGAGTAGGGTGGGATGAGAGGTGAATGCAGGGTGGTTATTCTAGGTAAAAAAGGGTCTGGGGTTGGCAGCAGGAATTGCTTCACTGGTGAAATCCTCACCATTCCTTGTGTAATTAGCCACTTGTCTATGGGCTCCATGTCTGAGTTCCCACCTTTACCTCTCCTCTGTGTTGAGAACAGAAAGGTCCATAAAGAGAGAAACCACAGCAACACCCATGATAAACGTCATACAAGAGCATCAAGTTAAAAACTGCAAATACACACACGCACAGAGCAGCTTCTGGCAACAACCACATCCCCATTTGCTGCCTCTCGACTCCCTCCATGTATAAACAGGCTTCACCCTAACCACTTCACTTTATATAGACAGTTTACAGTATTTTAGCACTTCATCCATGTTGTTATTAAAAAAAAAATACACTGATAAGAAGTGAGGCTAATGTCTGTCATCTTCTTAGAAGAAGGGGAAGTGTAAGTGTGCAACTTACTAAAACCAGCCAGACTTCACTGGAAACCCTACTATAAGGCACAGTGGAATTTTGCTTCTTTATAAAGCTGTAATTTGCAGCATACTTTACTTACCTGCCTGATCTCAACAGCCAAACTCCCAAACTCTGCCTCAAACTCTAACCGTAACCTGGACAGGGCCCTGGGCAACGTGCCCCTTCCAACCTCAGCCATCCTGTGCTTCTGCGAGTCTGTAGCACGACAGCTTTAATGCTAGAGCAGGAGGGGAAGTTATCACAGCCTGCTGAAGTGTTCTGGCAGCCTCTCAGGCTGCCTGTCTCGCAGCGTGCCGCGGGTTAAGAGGACTGCTGACGACACCGGTTCACCGCAGCGGCTGGTGCAGGTTGCAGGCTGCGTGGCACAGCGGCACGAAATGGTTTCTTGTTCCTCGTGCCATAGCCCTGAACCAGGGCCGTGCAGCAGTGTCAGCTCCGTAGCTCCGGCGGGGCTTGCTCAGGACTGGCCAAGCTCGGCAGCTCCAGCTCACTGGCCAGATCTGGGCAGGCTCCACAGAGCCACTTGTGTGTCTAAGCTCCTCGCTCCAAACATTCATTTTAGGTGGGATACCTCTCCCGTCCCCATTACAGCAGATCTTGGAGAATCAGCTGTGATACCTTATGGCTCATTTCACTGCTTGTGCTGAGGGAAAAAAAAGGGAAACCACTCCAGCTTTATCTGCTATCTGTGTAACGCTGGAGAATTGCTTCTTGGACACCTCTCCTCCCAGCTGTGATCATGCAACTTCTCTGTCGCAACAAAAGCAATTCCCAACATGGAAAAGCAATATTAAGAAAACGATGTATTTTTAGCTTGCCTTTTTTCCAGCTGCTAAATCACATTAAAAGACAGCTCATGCCACGTGACCAGCCTTCCCTCTGCAGACCTTTCTGAGAACAACTACATTAGAAACGCTGGATGTGTTGAATTTTACCACTGGAAACTGTGCTGGAATAAGAAGTGTGTGAAGAATGTGTTGCAAAGCTTTTGGCTCCTCCCTAGGGCTGTTCTTAAATTAGCTCTCTACCCAAATTAATGCATGTCTTTCATTTACTGAGCAGTGCCAGATTTTTTTTCCCACACACGCTGGGGCTGGTAACTTTAGGAGAGTTTAATCTTTATTTCCTTTAAGAAGAGACACTCACAAGCCTCACGACACTGGATAAGAAGAATTATTTATCAATTACTGAGAGATTACATTCCAAAATAGTCATCAGGGCCTTTGTAAAGAGGTTGATAGTCTGAGCTCCATCTCAGATCCCAAAGTTCCACAATCCATAAAGTGTCAGCTCCCAAATACTTTGACCATCAGATTAGCTTAGACACAGCCCTTTGAACTGACAACACCTCAGGCAGAGTAGCAGCTATACTGGTGTGAATGACACGTCGCAAGGGTGCCCCAAGCAGAATTGCCGGAGAACAAAAGTGTTAATAACTAAGGACATGACCCCAAAGCCACTGAGGGAATAGAGCCTCCTTGACCAGTCGCTAAATGGGAGCCCCTTCAGTGCTTGTTTTGGTTAGCTAGTAACAAAGACCAGCATCTCAAACCCTTTCCAAGGTCCTCCCAATAACACAGCTCCGGGATACAGGGGCCCTGGGCTGCAATGCTGGCTTCACGAGCTCCTGTGTCACCCTCCTAACGTACTTCTGCTGCCACCTCTCCAAGCCTCCCCCTTTGCTTAGGAGTGTTGACATGGGCATCTGTGGGGCCATCTTGGAAATTGGTCCCAAGGTTGACAGGAGTGGCAAATTACCTTTTTTTATTTTTCCTTTTTCCAGGATACCAGGGACAGGATCGAGCAGAGAGAGTGGCAGGGTAGGAGATGCTCCATAACAAGACATTGCCAATGCCGTGTTGTTAGTGAAAGGTGGCCAAAGCAGGCAGGCAGCTGTGCTGTGACCCCAGTTGGCTCTGCACACACATTCTGCAGGGCTCAGAGCATAGGCTGCCAGCCATGCCAGCTGCCCAGAGTGCTCCCACTTCAACTTATGAAAGAACCAGGCCGGAGCAAACAAGGGATGGGGAGGCAATTCTCCATGGCGGGAGGAGTGTGCATCCTTCACTGGCTCTCCCATGCTCCCTAGTGGTCACTACAGAGCAAAATTAGACTAGGAGGAGGGTCTGAACTTGCTCGGTCATATATTCATACAGTCATATAAATATTTGTACGGGTTATAACAGATGAGAACAAAAAACTAGAAGAAATTTTAAGAGCTTGGTAGTAAAAAGGAAGTGGGAGATGATCTGCAAACTCCTTCTACTTCTACCATCTCCTAGATGTGCAGACAAAGCTGGCCAAGCTCTCCCTGTTTGACAGGTTTTCAACTGCTCTCAGGTGACTGCTCAGGAGCCTCTTTTGCCCATTGGCCACACAAAGTAATAGGGAGCCTTCCCAGGGAAAGAACAGGCTGCACACAAGGGCAGTTACAACCAGTCATGGGAAGCATTATAATTCTGTATCATTTCTCTTGCTGTAACTCGCCCATGCATCCATGTACTTAGAGCAAGGTCTAGTAGATTTGTAACAGCTTTATCAAGTTTCATAAGCAAAAACCAAACAAATGCATACCAGTGCTCAAAGGCCGTTCACTACTTATTCATTTCAGTAAAGACTCTAGCCAAACAGCTGAACCCCCTGGGTAGACTGTGAGAGCACAGGAGCACAAACCCACTATGATTTCAAAGTCTTTTATGCTGGTGTGCTAAGCAGCAGCTCTTTAGAAACCTTAACCGAGCAAGTACTTGCTCCTAGATAACAGTTTCAAAATAGCCAGTACTAGCATGTCTCTTGAATACAGATGTCTTAGTTTAACAGCTGTCTACAGCTTGGATTCCACACGCAACTTCAGATAACAAAATGCAGAGCAATGACCTACCCCTCCTGTGTTCTGTTTTCGAACGTCCAGGGCAGACGCTAGTCCTTTGACAGCTTGCGGATCCTCATAGGTCACACTGCAACACAGGAACAAACCACAGAACCGGACAAAAGTTCAGCCATCACCCATGCCGAAAACACGTGCTGCTCTGACTTATTCCCTTAGAAATCAGAAAGTATTTCTTTTTTCCTGCTGACGAGCCTTAGAGTGCGTTAAGTGCATTCCAAACAGAGGAGTTGTTCTGTACCAAGATTGTCCATCAATTTAAGACCTGATAAAAAAGCATGTTTATAAAAAGACAGGGGAAAAAAAGTAAGACCGGCTTACCAGAGAGGTAAGCAAATAGGTTATGAGATACCATTAGTATGGCCAAGAGCTAGCAGGGGAGTATGAAAAGAAGCCTGATTAGAGATCAAGTTTTGCAGAGCTTTGATGATGACATCTGGAATCCTGAACTGGATGTGTGTGGGGAGGAGGCAGAGGGAGATTCGAAAACAGTAACTATGAGCTAGCGTAACTAAGCAACCACAGTGAAGGGTCCAAAAAAGTGCACTCAGTTGGTTAATCACTGTCTATTTACAGAAGCTGGATTTTTAAAAAGCTTCTTAAATTGCTAACGCAAAGGGACATAAAGTAGTCAGGTGACAGAGGCAATAGCATCATTTTTCCTCTGAACACAGTGGTGAGCCATTAGCTGAAGCAGATGCCGGCACCTGCCCATACACCAGTCCCTGGGAGGAGCTGCATGTGGGGCAGGAGGAGAGCTCTTCGCTTCCAGCCTTCTGGCTTCTCCCAAGCTCGGAGCACAGCACCCAGAGGCTCTTACCTCTTACGCATTACAGCGAGTCACACTCATGTCCTGACTGCCCTGCTGTTGCTCCATTTATAGTGTGTGCAATCCACGGCAGACATAGTGATCTTCCCTTATGAAACGGAGGACTGATGTGTGCTCCTTGTTCTATTAGCTTGCAGAAGGAGATAGAGGTGCGGCGTGGGAAGACTAGTTTTGTGCTCCATTTAGCACAAGAGACAGAGGGACCTCCGCTAGATCTCTCTTCGATGCATCTCCTTTCTGGCTATACCTTAGGGCTCTCAGACTGAAGTCTCCAGTGGTAATGTATTCCTCTACACGACAACATATCTTTTCAACACTGACATTACAGCTGAGGCAGCACAAACAGCTGTATTGATGGTTGGAAATGGAAGATCCTAATCAGCATGCTGGGTGAAGATTTTCAGAGCCGATCCTCTACACAAGGCTGATAAGTTTTTGATAATCTGTTATGGTCTGTGCCAAACTAATTAACATTTCTTGTTTGAGAAAAGATATTGATAGTGCTCTGCTTGCTGGTAGCCACTACATCCTCTTGGATTTGAAACCAGGAGGCAAGCAATGATATATGAAAAATACCTGAGAGTGTCTTTTAATGAGTCTCACTTGAGAGAGATCAAAGGATTTCTAAACACGAGCCTGGATTTATTTTCCATTAAAATAATTGGATCTATTTTAATGCCCTTGAAAGTGCCAGATTTGTAGCTCTAGAGACTCAAGCCCTGCACGTATAAACAAATTAGGGAGAGCGTGGCAGTTGGACAAGCTACACTGCCTTCACAGCCCAAGAGCATCACTGCTGGGCCATAGGGAGAATTTGACTGGATGGTAATTCCATTCCCAAACCCTTGGTGACAGTAATTCAGTCACCAAAGAACTATATCCATGACCTTCAGGTGAAGGCCCATTTTGTTCCTATATCTCAAGCACTGACTAGGCAGATGGGAATACATGCCTTTTTGAAAGGAAGCATCTGCAGAAATTAAAGCAAGTTCATTGCCGAGTTTCCACTCAGCTCATTAACCAAGAAAGTCGAGTGAAATTACTCAGCCAGTCAGCCCTAATGTGGCAAGAACTTCCCTGCCTGCTAGTGCTAATAAAGCCCAACAGCACAAGGCCTAATTAAAAGCACAAAAACATACATCAAAACAACTTTTCAGTCTGGAATGAAGTTAAGAAGTCTCAGGTTTATGCCCCTATAAAATGGTAATGTCATGACTCAAAGAGCACTAAGGACAAATCCAACATACTTCTTTCGCTGCTCAGCCAAGGAACTGCCTCTTGTCTGTGCAAACATGTCGAAGTCATCACGGGGATTACAGTGGGGTAGAGAGCTGAGTGTGCCACTGACGCTGTTTGTCCCCAAGTCTGCAAACAGAGGCAAAAAAGTGACACAGTGAAACAGGTAGCCATACAAGAGGGCCACTTTCATGACTGTATAGGTTAAACAAGAAGTTATTAACACTACAGGATAGATATAGACAGCATCTATTTAACACTGGTGTTGCACTTAGCATCAGGTGTGAACAATTCCCTACCTCTGCCCAAAATAAGGCAATTGGCTACTAACCATCATACTGTAAGTATTTCTGACCAAGAAGTCAACATCTAGAAAGTGGTGTTCACCTGCTGCCAACTTCATCCTGACATATTTACCATTCACTAACAGGGTCCAAAATTTGGGGAATAGATTCTAGTCTTCTCCATATCAGTATCTTCCAGCTATTGATTGCAAAAGCAACAGCTTCAAACTAAATGATCTGGATATGACACT
The DNA here is from genome assembly GCA_003342815.1 of Eudromia elegans. Classification (NCBI taxonomy): domain Eukaryota; kingdom Metazoa; phylum Chordata; class Aves; order Tinamiformes; family Tinamidae; genus Eudromia; species Eudromia elegans. The sequence continues at coordinate 4,187,763 of PTEX01000029.1, forward strand.
GTGCCACGTGCTCTGGGTGTCCCTGCTTGAGCAGGGGGATTGGACTAGACGATCTCTAGAGGTCCCTTCTAACCTCAACCACTCTGTGATTCTGTGATTCTGTGGGCGCAGTGCTGCAAGAGGTGACAACTTTCAAGGACATTAACTAAGCTGATTTCACAGAGAGTTCTACTTATAGCAAGTACTCACCAAGCCCTGCAAGCTGTGAAGAAAGTGAAGATGGAGGTGCTGAGTTTCCAACCATCGGGCTCACTACAGCTGGAGAGCCAGGACCCAAATCTATTAAGTTATCTTCTGTCACCTCATTCAGGACCTGTTAGGAAACAGAAAACATGGCTCGTTATGCATGCCGGAGCTCTCCTCCTGCAGTGTAATAGGCAACACCAAACGATAATAGGTGGGGGTTTCCTAAAAACATCTCCTTACAAAATGCCAAACGGCCTAGTCACTTAGATCATAGGGAGCTGAGTGCAGAATAAAAACATATTGTCCTTTTCGGTGAGCCTCTAAGAAACCCAATGGATTCCATGGCCAGCTCAGTTCAACCCCTCAGCACAGCAGTGCAACTCTCCTCTACGTTACCTACATCTCTCTAGATTGGGCTAATATGTCTCCAGTTCTGCACCTCTTTCAGCACTGGATCAATGTCAGACTTAAGTCAAACTTAATTTGCTACCTTCTTTCACATTAGAAATAAATTGTTTACAGAAACAAAACTTTTTTGTTGTTGTTGTGATTAAAGTTATAATGCAGAGCCCATGCTGAAGTCTGCATCCAACTACAGCAGAAGTGGCACTCAGGCAAAGTAAATAGAGAAAACTGGGAGAAGAGTGCAGAATAGAACATGTCATAGTGCCATGTATGAATTCATCACACACTCAGCTTGCAAAGACTCTGCTTGTCCCTATTCTTCTCCCTGACAAAGAGGAGAGGAAATTAAAAAAAAAAAGAAGACTCAATGAAGACTGACGGAAGATCAAAGTATAAAATAGTCTACAGAGAAGGAACAACTAGAACTGTAACACTTCAGCCTGGAAATGGGCTACTGAAAAAGGAGATGACAGAAATCCCTAAAATTATGAATGGCATGGAGAACATAAATCTTAACTACTCTATTGTAGGACATAGTGAACAAGAATTAGGGGGAATCAAACAAAATCATTAAGTGGCTTTTTCAAATGTAAACCAAATATTACACACAGATACACACATATATACAGTGTGCATCTGTATATACACACATATATAAATATATATATGTGCTACTTATCTACTATAAGCCACTAGAGGCAGGTTATGGTGCTGGACAACCATTACCTGACCCAGCATAGTATCACTTCTCAGAAGCTGTGGGTGTAACTGCTGATAAAATAACAGAGTTAAGCACTTACTCCATTGCTGGCATTTTGCGTTGAACGTCCTGACCTGTATCGTTCAAATCTGTTAAAAGATATACATATTAAAAAACAAAACAAAACAAAACAACACTGACAAGGCCACCAATAAATAAGGAAAAATACAAGTTTATAACAAAGTCATGTTATGCTTGCCACTGAACTTCTATTTCCTTCGTTCAAGAGGGAACCTTAAAAGCTTTAATTCCAAGGTAGTATGAAGGGAGGATAGTGTTACAGAAGTTGCTTTTCGGCCACAGTGAGTATTAGGTTGATCAATCTGATAACACAGCACAAAAAATATTGTTGGGTTTATATTTTTCCATTAAGTGCTTCTTGATTGCCTATCCTGCTAGTCAAGGCACGGGAGGAACTGTAGCAGGGAGGAACTCCAGGCTAGAGAAGCTGAGCACCGCAGTGACTCTTACTCCCACTTAACAGCTCCCCCTTGCTGCAATAAATGTAAATTAGAAGCCATATGCACACGAGCACAGCTATCCAGGCAACACTTGGCAAGAGAACCAGTACTTAGCAAATACATCTCTTAAAATATTCTAGGTCAGCTCAGAGATGGTAAAAGCCCGTGCCCAAATAGACTGGTACTTTCCAAGTACCTAAAGTAATGATGTAGACTAAAATTTCACACTTAGGGAAGAGGTCTGGCTTGTCAAGATCTGGTATCTTCTCTATTTCTCCCCCAACCAGTCATGCATCTGGGGCCCCAAACCTAAACCCAACTTTCATGAACAAAAAAAATCATAGGGAACCTCCTCCTCCAAAGGCCTGTCTGAGGCATCACAACTTCTCTAAGTTAGAACTTTTCCTCAAGTAAAACTAGTCTCACATTTAAGTTCTCTATTCAGTACAAACCCAAAATATTTGTATTACCCTGTGAGTTTTCTCCAGCCGAACAAAATACAATAGGGAATTCCAAGCATTTTTTCTTAAATTAACAGAGGAAACTGCAGATTTAAAGGGTTGCAAAAATAAATTCAAGATCAAATTTCAATTTATAAAACTGTGGGTGTCTAGTACCACTGGAAATCCATCTCTCCTAGTTGGAAACATTAGACACCTCCCACCTAATATATCTCATCAGAAGGCTTATGGTTTGCTAGATGTGCTAGAAACAAGTGTGATGAACTTGAAACTTAAGGAAGGAAGGGAGGACTTAAGGGAGGAAGAATCAGAATTTATTGAAACACTCAGATCAGCACAACTATTCCATGATACTAAGCTTGCTAATATTGTTCAAGTTCATCTTTAAGTGTATAAGGCTTAGGTATATATTAGCCCCTGTCAGCAAAAGTTGCAGATGAAAAGAAGGGGGAAAAAACTATTAAGGGTGACCAGGCAGAGCCTCAGCGACAGATTCCCCCTGCAACTTATAGAATCACACTCTCACACGAGACATACTGTTTCATACAGCAAGTCAGCATTTGTTACCAAGTTTGCCCCAGTCTTCTCTGAAGGACCAAATCAAAAATGAAATTGAGGCCACTGAGTCTTCTCCCTAGTCTTTGCTGTGACAGCCCAGATTCAGAGATCTGAAGTCTAATTTATTTTTAAAGGGCTTTAGAAACAAAGCTCTGTGCCAACAGCAAGGAACAAAGGGTGCTCTTTAGTGCTTCTCTCCCCAGGCCTGTCATTAAGGCGAAGATTAAACTTTCCCAAGACTGCTGCATCACGTGTCACCTCCTGCAGCAGATGTGGCTGACAGCGCCTTTGTCTAACGCCTTGCACATCCCGTGACCCAAGTCCCGCCTCTGGGGACCATCCCCGCAGAGCAGCTCTCCAAAGGCCCAGCTCTGCTAGACTTCTCCAAGATTGCAAATGTTACTTAAAAACAAAACCATTCTGCATGCTAAGGTCACGGCCTCCCCAGCCAGCTCCCCTTGCACCAGTGCTGGAACTTGAAACCTCAGAAATCAGAGGACAGAGGGAGCTCAGAGGAGCCTCCCCATGCCAAGAAGCAGCACGAACATTTGTGCAGAGCCTGAGAGAGAGAGCGGAGCTGGACAACTGCAGCTCCACTGCTGTCAGGCTCAAGCACTGCACAATGGGCTCACAGACTCAGCTCTCAGGCAATTCAGAGAGGTTTTTACAGTGGTGCTCTGCATTTTACAGACATGCCCTACAAAATTTAGTGGCTATGATAAAAACAAAATCTTAGTATTAAAAATGAAACTTGAAATTTACTGTAAGACACCACATGAAGACTTTGTAAATGCTTCTGTGGTTTGGCTGCTCTACATTTTGTTGTGTTGGACTGTCGGCCCAGATGGCTGATTCTGCCAACTGATCTTTTTTACACTTATGTGAAAAACCCAGAACAAGTATAACTAGTTGATGTAGAAGGTGTCTCACCTTTCATATCTGAGGAAGACATTATTTAAATCATCATTTACATGCAGCAGTTCCTCTGTGACTTCTTCATTGGACACTCGTGAGATAAGCTCCACAATTCTCTGCTGCATAGCTCTACAGGTTCGGTTCAGCTCCTAGGAAAAATACATTGTGTGCACATGTTTCGATAAGCAGCTAGCAATAAGTAGATTTAGCTCAGCTCTGTTCACAGCCAAATGTGCCCCTCAACTGAGAAACACTATGACAGGTCTACCTTTGGATGATTAAACGTCACCCAAAAGCAAAACCAACCTGCAAGCATCCGCACTTCCAGTTCAGTACTGAACTAGACACAGAAATGCTCCCTTCAACAGAGGAAGTCCACAGACAAGGGACTGCAAAAAGGCAGTGGGGTATATCAGAAGAAAACTTTAAAGAATACAAAAGGCAGGGATTTATTTTAGAAGACTCTCATGTCAAGAAATCTGGGCTTAGGTTGTCTAAATAAGGAGTTCTTGTGCTTCCAGGACATCTCTTCCATCATCATTATTTGGTGGAATTCTTCATTCCTGTTGGTCTGAAAGGCCTCAAGACCAAAGATCAAAACTGGTACGTTGGGGAGAAACTACAAGGAGAAACGTGACATATGGCATGGCACCTGATCAGGCCCACAGTTTTACTTCAATAAGCACTGACATTTCATCTAAAGCATGTCCCTCTGTCATCTTCCACCCCCTAGCTCCACTTCAGAGCAAAAATTCACCACTAAACTAGGATGACTTGTTGGTACACAACCTTCGGGATGAAAGCAAAAATGTGTTTGTTTTCCTTGCTTGGTCTGACATCCTAAGCTCTGGATAAATTTCACCTAGTGCAATCCAGCTGCCTTAACAGCTTGAGGAATGTGTTCTCCAATGTCAGTTTTGATCCCATCACTTTAGGAGCAGATTGTGACATTTCAGGGGTTTGTTTGCTGCCATTCCGAGAGGGCTGACAGTACCTATCTATTCTGCTCAGAGTTGGCTCTCTAGCAAGCTGTTTACATTTGATTGTTGGGGAAAATGTCAGGAATTATTTAAGGAGGATGGCTATATAAACCTCTAAGCAAGGAGTTCTTGCATACAAGTATGAAGCTCACAGCTTTCAAAAGGCTAACCAGCCTTTGTCATCAAAAAAGGGTTGTCCCCAGCTCTGTGATCCAGATTTAGGATGCCTTAGTCAAAGAAGGGACTGAATTGGAATAAAGGTTCAATGCTGTCACTCCACTTCATGGTTAAGTCCTTCTACCTGAAAGCTACACTGTAAGGTTATGCTGTCAAGATGTTCATGGTCATTTCTGAATATAAGTGAATTGTTCTGCACTGTTTTGGTCCAGCTTGGTTTCCTAGAAGCTTCTTTTGTTTCGATCAGTCCAACCCAAATGGGCAGTAACTGAAAGGCTCTTTATTGCAAAGCCTCTCACCACCTGCCATGATGGCTCTGAAAGGCACGATGCTGCTGCACGGGGCAGACTGATTTTTGGATTGATTTCAAAACCTGACGCATCTCAGAGAGCAATTCCCTGCCTTCCTCCAAATGTAGGGCTGTGGGAACCTATGCGTCCTGCTGGATGATCAAGACAACAACCAATTTCTAAAGCTACAGAAAGACAAATTAAAAGGTAAGAGCAGCTGCTGGCATGCTAGATCAGAGCATTCCTCATCTCTTATGTTTGGTACAGATCCTTTTTTCAGCCAGTGGCATCCCCATCTATCACTGGCCTATCAGAAATGAAGTCCAAGATAGGAGCTCAGCTAATGAAGTCATCTCTTTCCGGATAATAAATGCATCACTAAATTAAGACTTTTCAGAAGACAAAACTCTTCCAATTATGCAGTCAGACTCTCTGGACCAGAGTCAACACTGGAAAAAAAATCTGCTTACATGGACAAGGGAGCTTAAAAGGGAAGTCCTGGAATCCTTACCCTGCCACAGCTTTAAAAAGTTTTTTTTAACACTGAAAATAAACATCACATCACCTGTAAATGAAAAATGGACTTGATGAACCTCATTTTCTTTCAGTGAAGCAAGCTAAAGTTCCATTTGCAGCCCTGTACCAATGTCAACTACACTAAAGAGAAGTTCTCGCTGCAGATCTAACATCTTAGGTTTATCCCAGTTAGCAAGAGTTTAAGCAGACCACAAAACAGGACTAAGATCATCACAGGAACCTCACATAACTGCCTATATGTATACATAAGAGCATCCAGTAAGCAGGAGAACATCAGATGATGGGACTAAACAGGTCAGGTGTAGTCCACACACACTATGTTAAATTCAAGGAACTGAACTCCAGCAAAAAATAAAAAATCCCAAGACTCAAGCACAGAAAGCATCAGAATCAGACTTACAAAGAAATCATTACCTGGAGTAATTCAAGATCTGAAGAATCTTCTTGTCCAGGAACCATTTCTGTCAGCATTTCAGACATCACTTTTGTATTCCCACGAACAATATCCAGCTCACTGCGCAGCCGGGCAATCTAAATTGGTATAAAATAAAGATACCAAAATACTTTTTCATTTTTTGGCTTTAAACAGATCATTTTCTTGAAGCGACTTAATGATACTTCTGGTTCTGTCTGACTTGATATGTGAAGTTCCAGATATTTCAGGGGAAAAAATAAAAGAGAAAATTATTTTTGCATAGAAAAAATAAGGTCCTATCCTATAGTGTTTGCTTAGGCGTGCAAGCTTAACTCATTAGAAAGAAATGGAACAACTCTTTACCTGCTGGGCAACTGCCAGGTGCATTAATGCATCAGATTATGAAGTTTCAAAACTGTTGCCATTAGGCCATCCATACAAATCTAAAAGCTAGATTTTACAGTACGATAGGAGGAGAGATTACTAAGCAGAACCAGACCTAAGACATGCCCAGCGCCAGAAGAGATGAATTTGAAGTTCCTCTGAAATCAACTGGAAAACAGTTTTTTTCTAACTTGATTATCTGAAAGAATCTCGCTCAGCAGAACCATCATCCCAGTACCTGTTCAGAATTAGCAGTGATGGGACCAGTGACGTTCAGAGCTGGGGCCTGAGGAGCAGAATATGCTGTTGGAGAAGGTGAAGAGTAAGAACTGGTGCTCATCCTCTGCTGGGACTGTGAATTGTGCATATTTGCTGCAGGATCAACTTCAGGAACACTCTGTCACATCAGAAAGACAGGAGTTCAAAAGCTGAATGGTGACAGCACTTGCTTTGTCAGCAACCACAGGCCAAATATGTTCAAATATAGAACGTAATTGCACCTCATGGAAAAGGTCAATGTAGTTACAAGAACAGACTGGTAGGCCAGCCCATAAACACAGAACTACAACAATGCATGCCATTATCTTCCAACCCAGCCCACATGTGCTTAAGTCAAATTATCTTTACAGGAAAAGTAAGAAGCAAAATAAAAACTGGAGCCAAGTGTAAGTAATTATAAACAATTTTGAACTAGGAATTAGGTTGCCCGCTTACCTAAAAACATGATGTGATACACAAATACCGGACTTAATTAATCTCGACACAAGAATTGTAATCTTTCAGTCTTTGATCACTTGTACTTATCACTTCAAAACTTCATTAACTTGAATTTTCAGAGTGAATAATCAGAACACCTGTGATCATTAAGGTACTTCTAAACATCAATTTTGTCAGCTTTACAGACCTGTCTTTCTGAAGGAGTAAAATACCTCCTGTTATCATGGGATCAGTGGAAGATTCAAATTCTATGTGCATTTAAGAGACAGGCAGGCCTCTGTTCAGAATTATGCTAACAGGACCAACTACACTCCTAGGAAAAAGAAGCAATTCTCAATAACATATCCTGCTGGACTCTTCCTGAGCAAATTAGATGCATTTGCCTGGTCATTTTGTAACACAAGACAAAGGTACGAACCTCCTCCAAACGCTTTGGTCTTTTCAAATTGATTCTTGACTCCACAGAGGAGTATCCATTAGCTCATCAGCCTGTCAAATGAATTTTGCTCTTCCTCCATTCTCTTTCGCTATTAAAAAGTCCCACTAGGACTAAGAAAGTTCTGTGCAAGTTTAAAAAGTCAAACTCGGAGAAAGAGCAGGAGAAAGAATGTTTACCTAACTATTTATGTGTCTCTGGAAAATGCTCCTGGAATTGCAAAGCAGCACCTTACCCTCTGTGGCGTGTGTATTGGAGACAGAGCATCGAGATCTGCCATGGGAAACTCTATGCCTTTCCTCTTGAGTTCTTCATAAATATGCACTACTCCAGTTAAATCAGGGCTACTTCGAAAAGCATCAGCCCAAGCCTGGAAAACACGAGAGGTTATCCATAAACCTTCCAGGTGAAGTTCCTGCTCCATCCTGACCTCAGATACTAACTACAAATGCTTTCATGTATTTCAACCTCAAAGGGAAGCTGTAACCATGAGACCTGGTTTAAAAGATCCTCCAAATATGAAGACAATCATGCACATTTCATATGAATATAAGATAGATGAGCTTTGTATAGCCCTGGCTGCATCAGCATCTGTAACTGCAAGTTAAAGCCTCTTCCTACCTCTTTTACTTAGCACTGATTGCATGCTGATCTTTTCTTGCAGATCCTTGAACCCATGGAAAAACAAAAGCGTTTGTTTGAAAAATTAAACTGATCTCAGCAAAATTCAAAAGGTCATGCAACAATCTTAGGTAGTCTTCATTTATTTTATGAAACATACTCGTTTATTGCTGAAGAAAAAATTATAGAGGCCAGTCTATCTTCAGTATTTTATTTGGACCAAACTTAAATTTAAAAGGGTAGTTTGTGAGGTTCTTATATTGTAAAACATGCAGTCCCATGAGCAGCAGACTAATGAGGCCCGGATTCTTACAGAGCATATCCAACATTTGGACCCCTGGTGTGACATAAAGAACAAGTTTAAAAAGAGAATTTCCTATAGCCAGAACACTCATAATATCCCTCCTGCATGAATTCTCGGGTGTCTGAAAAGACTTCAGTCCACACTTGAGTTTTTTCCTCAGTGGCAGTACTAAGTGTTTCCCCTCTCTAGCCAGCCTCCTGTGCTCATGAAGCTTCTAGGAACAGAGTGTCTCGAAAGCTGCTACTGCCTGTCACTTTTGCTGGAAATTAGCCAAGGAATTCAAAATTTAAGAGAAGGAAAAATTGAAATATTATGACTCAGTTAAAACCAAAATATCCTCCCCAAGCCCCCACACATATGAATTGGATTATCACTGTGTCAGAGAACTATTGAGAGAAGTATGTGTGGGTTCTGAACTTAATTCATTTAATCATCACTTTTAGACTAGTTCTTTGACTAGTTTTAATTTAAAAGCTATCTTTAACTACCTTTCAACACTTGAGAGGAGGGAAATGAAGGATAGCAAAATAAGAAATAATTAATATTTAGACTTATACTACTATTCTATTTAGTTTGAGGAGACAGCATTTCCTGTCCTGTGTGCCTAAAATACAACTCATTAGTTGCAAGCTAAGAATTCTGAGTTTGCGTCTCGGCATTTTTAGAATAAATTATCTGCATCAACTGTTCTGATGATACATGGAGAGCTTAGGGGACTTCCCATTGTCCAAAGAAGCCCGGGACACAGATAAGACTAAGTCCAGATCTTCTAAATTCTTAGGCCAGACTACCAAAAGTATACGGTAAAAGATGCTGATATATAAATCCCACTCAGCACTTCGGCCTGCAAACAGGTTAACTACATATCATTACAAATCAGCCCCCTAAACCAGTGACCATCACAGGATATATTTTTTCCAGTGTAAGACACTTTTTAACACATGTACCCTCAGAAGAATTTGGCGTGCCACTAAAAATCTGCCCATGCTTCATCTTTGCTGACAGTGCTCAGCTGCTGGGCAGGAAAGCGCTACGAACTCTGCGGATATTTCGGCAGGCTCTTGCCAGGGGCACAGCAGTGAGCATATTTGCAAGGCCTTTTAGCAAGGTGAAAAAGCAAGGATAGCTCATATGTACGATATGCTAATTCATGTATACTGGGAAATGGGTTGAGAAAGTGAGATGTCCAGCATCTCAAAACAGTCAAGCCTCTAGATAAGAAATTGCACGGAAGCTTTATCTACCCTTGTTATGGGAAGTCCCAGGAGTACAAGAGCTATATGGCTGAAAACAGATGCTGTTTGAACAGCCTTTTTTTCCATGTTTCTAAGTTTGTGCTATTAATCCTCTCATTTCTGTACTTATTAATTCTCTGATATCAAATTGTAAAAAGCCTACAGAAGAGGATAAATGTAAGCTAGTGTTTGTGGAGCGGAGCTGAGAAGAGATCAGCCCTCCGGAACACAGTTAACTCCAATTGCAGGGAGCTCTGAAAGCAAAGTCTGCGCTGAGCAGAGCGGTCGTGACATATGGGATATTCTGGGTGTGCATGTCCATGGGGCACACGAGATGAGTGACTGCCATCGCTTCTCCCAACTTGTCAGGCAATCTGGAGAGCAAAGCGCCCTACCACCTCCAGCTAACGAGACACCAAAGGAACCCACCCACGGGCTACTTTCATAATTCCCAGACTGTTTATACCAAAAGGCATTTAGTACCCAAACAGAATGAGGCTTTTAGCTCTGCTGCGTGAAATCTATTCAGATAAAGCTCTGTTTAAATACACCAGGGCAATGACTGTGGCTTTTTGGGAATGTTACAAATACTGTTCCATTTTAGTTCCATTAATGCTTGGGAACCCACTTAACTCCAGGTCTCGGGATAGCCAACATCCTCTAAAACACTGTAGCAAGGTAAACAGTATGAAAACACACAATTTCTCTTTATGGGACATCATTTAATATCACCACCCTGTCATCACATTTTCCCACCCAAGCAGACAGACACCCATGGGCTCACTCTGATGCACCAGAATTACTTCAAATACTTTCATTAACGTTGCATTATTTTTAAAACAATGCCTATAGATTAGAGACCAGGAATAAAGAGGTCCCACATGAGTTGCCCACCTAGGTTCCCACCCAACCTATTTCCTGTTAAGAAATCACTTACTTGCATTGTTATGCTTTAACAACGTATTCATGTATCAAATAAACAAATAGAAATTCAACTGCACGCTTTGCCACAAAAATAAGAAATATATTTTGCAAGTTACATCACACACTTGGAAATACCCTCCCACTAGAAACACTGCGGTAGGTTTATATAATTTTAGCTACGCAGTTTCTTTTAGCCTCTTATGTATGCAACAGCCTGGTAGGGACTTAGTGATAGAGCTTCCTATAATTGTCAAATTTCCTCCAGGCAGGCACCAATGTTTCCTCGTGTGTTGCTAATGGTTCATGGAGCAAACGTGGTGTTTATTGTTATGCCGCATAGCAGAAAAAACGGTAGACAGGCCCAGGTCTGCACTTCCACACTGTCAACAAGCATCTGTCAGGGCACTTTTACTGAAGAAAAACCACGTAAGAGACCTCAAAAACTTTTAAACTCCTATGTGACCCTTTTCTTTAAGGGGAACTCTGAATGCTTTGGAAAGGAGGGAAATGTCTCCATTTTACAGTCAAAGAAACAGACACAGAGGTAGGAGTGCTTCAATTGACTGTGAAAGTGTGATTCTCCTCTAAAATTTTCCTGGCCTCAAATGACAAGCCCATCACAGAGTTGCAAAGAGAGCAGGTCTCCAGCTTCTAGATTTGACAGTCAAACTGCAAAGCTATCCATTTATCTTTTTAAAAGTCCTCTGTTTTAGCAAAGCAATCCCCATCTTAACTAGAATCCAGACGTTTCTCCCTGGATGTGCCTGTGCATGCCTGCTCTTCCCTACCATTCTGGATATACTGTTTGTTTTTACATATTAAAAACTCATTACATTTTTCAATGATGACAGTGTGCTTAGCGATGCATAGCACTGAAGCAGACAGTCCTTACTTCAGATAGCAACACATGGAAGCCAAGAGAAGTTGTGTACCTGGATCAGCGCTAGAACTTTATCCTGTACAATAGTGGGGGGGTTATTCTTGGGCGAGATGATTTTCACCAGAACACCATCTATGAAGTCACGGTTTGCCACTAAGACATGAAAGCGATGGCCACAGTTCTTCACACAGGTCTCCAACACCTACACACACACAAAAAAACAGCCATTGTTGGAGCAAAGCTTGATCGCACACACAGCGCCCATGCGGTTGGTTTCTGATTTTGTTTTTTGTTAGAAATCTGCTGAGAGGGAGAGAAGACAGAGGAGAATTTTGTCTTATACTCTCAATTCTTCTTCTTTTCTTCCCCAGTATTATCAAGTATATCCCTTCTCTACACACATATTTAGATGTACCTCCCGGACCAGTAATAAGTGGGGCACTTGTGTGATCTACCTGTGCCTGTTTTCAAGGCAAAGCAACACAAAGTTTGCTCTTCAAAGCAGAAAAAATCCCAGCCTGCACAGTTGAACAGCTAAATACATAGAGCACCGCGTTGTGAGCAGGTAAGAGAGCAGACCTCCAGTCACAGTGAGAAAGCGTCAAGTCGCAGCTTTCCAGCATTTCCTATATACCTAGAACACAGCTGGACCAGGTTGCTCTGAGCTACAAGCCATGTTTTAGAGGTGGGAAATGCAATTGAATGATCATCATTCATTCAAAACACTCCCTTGTGAATGCTCTGACAGGTTATACTTTGACACATTTTCCCCCTGCAACCTAGCTAGAGGCACCTTCCACTTGCCATTCAATTGCCATGGAAGAGCAGCTGTTGATTTTTCTCTGAAGAACATGATTAGCATGGAGATAAATCTAATGCGTCACTTCTCCTTGCAGCCATGCCTAATAACCAGCGAAGCTCTGTATCTGAGGAGTTTGTAATTACTCTCCTACTTCAGCTACTTTCATCAGCCATGATGACACGGACTCATTCCTGATGAATTCCCCTTTTTCTTGAACAATGGATAATCTCATGGTTTGGTCCCTGGTAATCTGTCAAAATGACAATCCAGGATAGGAAATGGCAGTAAGACAGAAAGTACAGTCATGCTTCATCAGGGAGATGCAACAAGGGCCCTCTGAAAGAATCACACAGATCACCTACCCAGAGCCGTGTCACTCCGTCTAGCTGGTGCGACTCATCCCTCACTGCTGCAGTGCAGAGCCTGCCCGACCCCGCGTTTCCTGGTGTGCTGCATTACCCAGGAAACCCCTCGCTAAAGTCATCAGTAGGAAAGGTCACTTGCAAATTATCTCACACCCTAGCAGAGCTGCGTGAATGCATGCAGTATAATTGAGGCTTTGCCGGGTAAAATTAGATCAGCATAAATTAATGCGAGGCTCCTACACAGATTCATTCACAAGGAAAATCGTGCAGCAGTTACCTATGAAGCTAAAACTATGGTAAGTTCATCATCCTCACTGGGAGGTAAGTCTGCAGCTGTTGCCTTGGAATAGAGAAACATCTGGCTACAGGTAGATGAGAGTAGGAGGGAACACCCCACAGGATACACAATCCCATTTGGGCTAATTTACCTTTCCGTAAGTCAGTACTTGGGATGGGTAAGAGCTCCCCCTCCCCCCAAAAAAATCAAAAAATAATCCAGTCATAACAATGCTATGAAAAGCTTCCAGCAGCTCTCCCAAGGAAGTGAGGAGGCAATTGGAGAGAAGAAAAGGACAGAGCAGTGGCTGTTAAAGCAAAGAGCGTGTACATACAAGAGAGTGTCAGGAAAGGGCAATGACATAAGAAAAGGGATCTGCCCTTTTGAGACATTCTAGCCTGCCCCCACTCACCGTCAGAGCCAGCATGACCTCTCTGTAATTTTTGTTTCCATTCAGCCTCTTCTTCAGTGCTCGAATGGCATCCTTTGGACTGAAGCAGAAACAGACCATTTTAAAAAGGACAGTTCAGATACTGTTTTCACATGTCAGACTGCGGGAAAAGGTAAATCCTACATCACAGTTTCCAGCTGGACATAAGCATGTGTGTTAACTTCAGATAACTTGACAATGACCAGACTAGGGTTGTGTAGAATTATGTGAGAAGACAAGATATCATAGGAGTCAAGGCCAGAGCAATGCCTGAGGCCTCTGAAATGGCAGGATGTTGATCAAGCAGGAAAGATTGACAGTCACTCAGAAAAAGGCCCAGGGCATAACAGCAGTGATCAGTTCTCCTGCAAACTGCAAGCAGCAGAGCTTTTCCAATGCTGAAGCAGGAGATGCATCAGAGAAGCTCTCTATTACCTGAAATGAATAGCATTGCAGCACTGGGAAGACATACACCTGTGAAAAACAAGAACCCTAGAAGCAGAGACTTGGCATCCTCTTGAACAGGATGCTTAGCACGTTTTTCATGTCAATCACGGACACACCACAGAAAATGCTGCACTATCCAGGATTATTTTTTCTGGAATGGGCTAGGAGCAGGAAAACCAAGCAATCTGCATGTAAACTGCATTTAAATGATGAGTATCTGCCCCCCAAACTTGTGACACCTCCTCACATGCTGAGAGCAGCTGGCCAGACGAAGGTGCTCATGAACCTTTCAAAGTCTGCTGAAATAACACATACCCTTCTTCTGTCTCGTTGATAATGTCACAGATCTCCATGTTAAGTGTCCAGTCTTCACTTTGCAGAGAGCCATCTGTGGCCTTTTCTGTAAAGGTAAAAAAAAATAGAGAAAAAAGAAATCCTTGCACATCTTTCTGATTGGGTACTATACGTCAGTCCATCTTTGCTTACTTTGAGCTGGAAAAAAAAAAAAAAACGCACTTTTCCCTTTTGACTCTAAGCAAAGTCAAACCTTTCTTCCTGATGGTAACAGTTGGAGACCTTTTTTTGTCAGGGACCCTTTTACCCCCATACTGTGGTCCATCGATATTTGCTTTCCAGAGTCTCGGCATTGCTTCCTCCCACCCTGTGCTCCATCTCACCTCATGCTAGATTCTCTTCTCCTGGGTACAATTCGTCGTCCTCACCCTCCCAAGCGCTTCCTCCCTGTCTGCGTGGCGGGTTAGTCACTCAGGCATCACACTAAACGCTATGTGCACCATGACCTATAGCTCAGTGGCACCAGCAGATGCCAACGACTGGCAGGGTAATTTATGGACAACTGCAAGGGTAGCACAACCATAACTTCAAATAATCAGTTGACAAGGACTATTTCCTCCTAGGGATTTCCTCCTAAATCAACATAGTTCTGCCTGTTGGCACCCAGAACATCCCCTGAGTTTTTCCCATTTCTGGCTTGCAGCAATCAACACCTCTGTGCATTGCGCTGTTTGAATTCAGAAATGTAAGGCTGCTGGCCACACACATCTAAAAAGAGCACTTGGAAGGCAAACATTATCTTCCATCCTAAATTAGTCTAGGTTTGGAGGGCCAGTAGGGTTAAGGAGATGAAGGTTTTTTTAATGTAAAATAAACTCAGAAAAGACTTCTAAGTACACTTAAACATTTTTAAGTAGAAGCAAAAGCAGAGATATCATCTTCCCCCACTACCCTGCACCATCCTTCAGTTTTTATATCAGATCCCAGTTTGTTTCCTGGATGAGGTAGGCTCTGTTTAGCTCCAAGAACTTCACAAATCTCTTTTTCTGTTTACCAACATTTTTTCTATTAGCTTTTCTCTCACTATGACTGAGGATATAGATGTCCACAGGCCGTAATTATGGGACATTATTTGGAGAAAGACTGTATGTCTGGGTAATTGAATTTTCAATGACTTGTCTACACTAGAATGGTCTAAAGCAGCTCTGCCAGGGAGAATAATTGTACAAGTTTGAGGGAAAAACAGTGAGTATATGCCAAATCCAAGCTGAGAATGCCACAAAGAAGTCATTGATCTCCAGAGCATAGCGACAAGCATGGAAAAGGAGGTCTAAGGAAAGGAGACTGTTCTTTGCAGGCCCCTTCTACCTTCAAGAGACACAGTGCTACACGGTGCACAGTAAATCACTGCACAGGTTCTGCAACCTGGGATGCAAAAGGAGGTCGGGAGAATGTGGAATTTCCTCTTGTGGCACCTTCAGTTTTGTTTATGTGAAATATTCCCTCTCTCCCGAGCAAACAAGAACCGTGTTTTAGTCTCGTAACAATTTTACAGGCTTTTAATTCACTGCAATGTAATTCTGTTTTTCAAACAAATCCCACAGAGTCATACGCCTTCCTTTGCAGGCAGTT
Organism: Eudromia elegans; assembly: GCA_003342815.1. Taxonomy (NCBI): domain Eukaryota; kingdom Metazoa; phylum Chordata; class Aves; order Tinamiformes; family Tinamidae; genus Eudromia; species Eudromia elegans. The sequence goes on from PTEX01000029.1 coordinate 4,203,656, forward strand.
AACCCCTCTGTAACAGTTTGCAGGGTGCTGCAGCAGAAAATCTGGGTCACACACACTACAAAGGACAAGCAGCTACAGACGACAAGGGCCTGTGAGCTGTCGCTGAAGAAGAAACTAAAATTAGCTCCCAACTCTTGTTCGAATTTAAAATTACCCAAGACGAAAAGAACTAATTCTAAAAAAGATGCCTGTATGTCTTAAACCCACACAGTCCCAGCCACGTATTGCACTACCTAAAGAACAGAGATACAAAAATAAAATGTTAGTAACAGAACTTTTGGGGGGAAGAGGGATTCCTAGTGTACCTGGAAAAACAGATATGAATGAGGCTACTGGGGATACCCAAAGAACATTCCTGTGCTATCTCCCACATACTGCACTTTTTTTTTGCTGTAGAGTAGTGCCACATACACATTTTGTCACAACGAACCTTAACTAAATGGGGTTTACATGAGCAATGAATGAAAGGGCTGCTAGGAAAACTTTGCACAGGGTCAGCAATTTCCCCAATCATTTGTAAAAAGTGGTTATAGCAGAACTGTAAAGTATGAATATTGCTAAGTTTCTGCCTGATGTCAAATGCTGTTGAGAACACATGAATTTTGTTAATACATTTTTAGATTAAGAAAACAAATCAAATGCCCAGATTAAGAAACACCCTCTATTTAAGGCATAATCTCTCATTTTGCAGCACTGTGCTTATAAATCCTTTGCGCTTTGGTGATCGCCTCCTCTTCCAGCACAGCAGATGCAGCAATTTTTTTCATCTCTGAATATTAAGGAGGTTTTTAATGTGAAATAAAGTGTCTTCCAAAGCAACATAGACTTTACGGAGATAAATAAGTAAGAGTTGTGAAGGCAGTTCACTTTCCATAGTAATAAAACTCTAGATAAAACTTAAGAATTAAATGTTACTAGTGAAAGTGAGTGTTAGGAGCAGTTCTGCACAAGGATGAATTCCTGTATCCCCAAAGACACAACCCAGCTCTGTCCATAGTCTTAGGAGAATCCCTGTCCAGCACATCAAGAAAGTGAAATACATTAAAATTCCTCAATAACCTGTCCATTATTTATTGGATATAGTGGAAGTATCATCAATGCTGATAACATCATAGCTCTCAGGCCGCTCCTCAAACAGTAGCTTGATACCACTGACACGAATAAACAGATTTTGGAAACTATCCCAGAACTGGGAAGGCATGGCCTTTTCTTCATGAAACACTCTTTGCAAAAAATATCAGTTCTCCAATCTCCTTCAATCTTATTGAAAGCCAATCTGAATGGCACTGGTGCTCTAAAACACTGCTGCAAGAAGTCCAGGACAATATAAGAAATGTTTAATCAGGGAGAAATTAAATGTGTAGGAGCACTTCCTGCCTCTCCTCTCCCTACATGGAAGAGTTTATGGAATGCTTTAACTGCATAACAGAAGTGCTGCTGCCTCCTACCCTCGGTGCCAAAGGTGCCCTGAGCAGCTTTTGAATAGAGAGCAACCCAGGGCACGGTGTCACTGTGGGGACGGTGACAGGGTTGGGAGATGCTGAGGCACGATCCCAATGGCACCGTTATCAGAAATTCCTTCTCTTTCTCAGATAAGATGTTATTGGGTCCAATCACGTTTCCCAGATTAAACCTGGGTGTTCTGGTTGAAAGATAGAATCTGGTGCTCTCTGCCCTATGTGCTGCAGACCTTGGATACTGCATCCACGCATGCAAATCCGGGCTTGTCTCTAGTCTTCAAGGAACAGGAGAAAAAATGTTATTTCCTCATCCACACCTTCCATATGAGATCTGACTTCCGTGTCTTCATTCCCAGTCTCCCAAATGGTAGTCTCCGCATTCCAAGCTCACATTGATATGACACACGTTTTGGAGCATTCAGAAAGCTCTGCTGAGCAGGTCTGAACAGCCCCGTGTGCACATCCGCCCAGCTGAGCCTCTTCCTGGGCACCCTGCTCCGACCTCAGAGATGTTGCTGCAAGGAGATCCCGTCTGACACGTCCACGGAAGTGCTGGGTGGAAAACAGGCTGCGCGGGCCACGCCAGGAATGCTATTGTAAACCCAGGAAAAGAACGGAGTTTTCACCACCCACCTTGAACACACCTCGAAAGTCACCATGCGACAGCAAAACACTGAGTGTCCTCGAGGCAACTAATCTCGCAGTCCTGTCAGACACGGTCCATGCTGCTTCTGCTTTAGCTACAGTGTTGATGCCAGTCTTAAAATTTGACTTCGTGGATCAGATAATGAAGAACTCCCTTTCCTCCATGTCCAGCGCTCTTCTCTGGCCTTTACACTGCAGTTGCTCTTGGAGACAGAGGGTTTTCATCAGGATTGCAGCTGGACTGAGATCGTGAGTTTAAGCGTGTGTGGTATCTAACCGCCCCAGCACATGCATCTTTATGCAGCTGAGTGAAATACCGGCTGCTGAAAACACAGAGAGGAGCGACTCTAGCACCAGGATGACAGCGGGCAGGAGTAGGACAAAAGGCTCTCCAAAAGGTCTGCCTGGAAGTATTAATAACCGACTGTGGGGCTCGTAACATGCTTGGAAGAAAAGGCAAGGAGTTAAGTCTTGCACCAGTTAGCAGCCATGCTGAACGACAGCAGGGGATCGGTGCTGTTTCCTGTCTGAATTCCCAAATCTCTTCAATGAATGGATCTTTGTGCTCAGACAAATCACAGCTTTCCCTCATGGGGCTTTTCCAGATGTTTCTGCAAAGACTCTTGATTCATATTTTTGAGGTGGTAAGAAGCATACCTAAAACATCGCCTTCTGTTTATGCAAGAATCATGCACACCAATGCACCATAATATAGAAATCCTAAAGTAAAAAAGTTCTTCCAATTACTTTCTGACACTTCAAATATAAGACACTTCAAATATAAGATTCCTGCTGTCTTTTGGTTATCAAGTAGCATAAAACATCGTTTTTCAAAAAAATCTTAGAATCTCAGAAGATTGCAGATCTTAAATCCTTGTCTTGTCTCTTTACAGCTCACCTGCCTACCTGTGGTGCTCCAGGACCTAAATTAGCTCATCAAACTGACAGAAGGGTTCCATTTCATTCTTCATAATATGTGGCAGTGAACAGAAGGAGCTACAACATTAGCTCCCTGTTACTGCTACTTCCATCCTACCCGGTTCCCATCCCACGTGCCCAGTGGTGCTGCCTCCAAAGCCACATGCAAAACGTGCTCTATCAAATACTTTGAGGGAAGGGACAAAGGTCTTTCCAGGCAAACAAGGTCTTCACAAAGGCAACGCAAAACACAAGACAGCTCACCAGGGAAGAGAAGCTACTGAGTAAGAGGATAATATCTCTTCCCTGGGCTGTAGCTGATAGAACTGGCTGGCTTTCAAGCAACTTTATGCTTTGTGAGTGCCCCGTGTCTCCTAAATCATCAATGACCTAGGCGATTCTATCAGTAAGACCTGAGGGAAGACCATATGCAGCCACCACAAAAGCAGACTTCAGCTATCCAAGCAAAACAAAGATAAGACTAAAAATCTTGGCCATTCCCATGGCTGTTGAGTTCGAAACAGCTCACTTGGAAGACAGAGATACACTAAAATAATACACTGGATATCCCTGGACCTAACAGTCCCTTCTGGCTTTCTACACATCCACTTTTAAAAAGGCAATCATAGAGCCAATTACAACCACATTTTAGAAAGACAAGCACATTAGGGCAACCAACAGGAAGCTTTTTCTTCTTTTTTTATCAAAAATGCTATTCAAAAAGCGAATGAGACTCTTTCAAACTCCAGATCAAACCCAACCACTGAAGTGACTTATTCATAAAAAAACCCGCCAGTTTCTTTGTTAGGAAGCAAAGCTCCAATAGCATTTTTCAATTAGCCACCTCGCTGCTCCAAGTCCTTTTTCTACACTTCTTATTTCACACTTTTCTGAAAATGCTGAGCTTCACACTTCCAAAGAAAAGCCAGTCAGCTAGAACGAACAGGCTCAATCTGAGCTGAAGGCATTATGGAAAAACGTGATTTGGGTTGTACTGCAGCCGCACTGGTCATCCATGCTGCCCACTGTGACTTTTCCATTGATTTTAGCTGTGCTCACGTTGAAGCTCCTTGGGATGAAGTCATCTGTCCGCACTGATTGCTTCGCAGAAGCTTCTGGGGTTGAATAAATGAATCATCGATGTCTGCAATGAATGTGGAGTCTACATTAAAAGCAAATAGCAAGGGAATCTGGAGATATGCACATGTGCAACCCACAAGAGCATTTAGTTCAAACGCAGGCTGGAGGCACAGTGCTAGATTGGCAACCATCATTTTCTCTGATCTCCAGCATTTATTCTTTCCAAAGCTGCCAACAAAATGCCAAATTTCTTTAAATCTATCTTCCAGCTCCTCCCAACTGCAATCAGAAATATGCACTATGCAATAATTGTGCCTTTAATTACTCTGATATTTACTGTTGTTGCTGCATTCCTGTGATTTAGGTATTCTGCAGAACAGATACTGCTTAACGAACAGATCCTGCTTAATGACTCCCAGAAATTCAGCCCTTCGGGAGCAGGAAACTACAGCTGATTCACTGGGCACAGCTGAGCAGCAGCTTCAGAAGCAAAGCTAGCTGAATGGATTAAAACATACTAAACAAATATTAATGACTGTATAGCGGATTTTTCTTATATACTCAGATCTGAGCTCTACCTTGACACAGAGAAAATCAAAACAGAAATCCTTATAGTAATGCCAAGGTCAGGGGGAGAGCTTATCGGCCTGATCAGCTTAATTTATCATACCTTATAGGTCTCGATGTATTTGCAGGTTGTAAAAGTGGACTGACCTTACAGTACCACAGAAATGGCCCAACAGGACAGCCTAGTCCAGGAAGCTTCTGTACTCAAATATGGCTCATCCTAGGTAAAAATGATGATTTAGTCCCAGTCCTTCAAGGCAACGGGAATCTGAGCAGTGCGTTTCTAAGCAAGAAAAGCTTTTACTACAGTTCTTCTCATTGAAGCTCCTCCATCATCAGAAATCGTTGCTGCTGACACCATGTTTTGCTGAATGACATGTGTATGTAAGCCTCTCTCTTTCAAAACAGATGGCAGAATGAGACCACTGCTTCTTTAACAACAATAAAAAAACCCTTCAGACTTCCTCATTCCAGACAGCTTGAAAAAGAAAAAAACAACACCCAAACCCTTCCTCCTCTGTGCTGTACACTCATTAAAGCTGCCACGTTGACCCATGTACCACAAATAGCTGTCCTTCAGAACTAGGTCATAGGAAAACAGCTCTCCGCTCGTCGAGCCATTTGCATGATTCAGAGGCACTTCTGCCCAAACCTTGGAGCAGAGGCGCTGACCTTGCCCGCTGCCTGGCCCGCTGCAAACCCACAGCATGCAAAGCGTTGTGTTGCTTTCCCCGGATCAATACGCCAAAACCTTCAATCAGGACGACCAAAGCATTTTTAAATGTTTGCTATATATCAATGGGTTTTAAGGGATTTGAATGGAGACGTTTACTGTGTGATTTACCGTAGGAGAATAACAAATCTATGTTTTTTTTTTTATGATGTGTCACATCTTATGACCGACGGTCCCCCTGTAACACTGTAGCGGGGGAGAGGGTCGCTTGCCAGCTCACAAACGGCTGTGATCTATTAGGCAGCACTTCCAAGAGTCTAATATTATCATGCTCCAAGTGTCCATTTTTCTTCCCTAGATGAGAGGCACAGAAGCATAAATTAAAACCTTTTAGGTGACAAAATATTCTCCCTTGGATTTGCCTTTTCTTTATTACACTGCAAATAACTAGAACTTGTCCATATGGCTCCATATGGGTGAATTTATCAGCACAGCAAAGCTACTCCACCTTTTGACCACAGCAAGCCAGCCAGTGTTGTACACCAAATTCATCACCATTTAGTCTTGTGCACGGGCAAAACTTGAATTTTAGCCTATGCCTCGCCAAAAGGTTTGTATTTCTCCAAGAATTAGGGATGACTGTGGTAACCACCTTGACAGCTCCTTAATTGAGCACCGAAAGTATTAAAACACAGCCATACTAGATGAGTACTGCGTATTCACCATGGCATATTCAGCAAAATACTCACATATTTTCAGTGAGAAATAACTTAATAGTTGGGTTTGGGCTCAGCCCTATTCAATAAATAAATAAATAAATAAATAAATAAATAAATAAATAAATAAATAAATTTACTTTAAGAAGCTAGAAAGACTAGTCTTTCTTGAAACATCCCGTAGTAGCTGAGAGGTTTTCCTCACCAAGAAAGACTCTAGACCATAGACCAGCTTCATAAGAATCACACTGAACACCCACGTAGCACTTCCTTAAACAACTTGTTTGCAAATCACTTCAAAACTTCACAGAAGAAGTGGCAAAAGGATACCACCTATAAAGAGAAGAAGAATGACTGTGGCCACTGAGCTATCACTAGGAGGAAAGAGAGAGAAAGAAGAATAGTCGACCTATTCTGATGCTGAGTTCTACCATCTAGGGCTGCTGGAACACCAGGATGACACTTTGGGATTGCGATTTCACAAAATGCTACAAGTGAAATCAAGAGCAAGAAATCTTCTGATCTGCAGTTAGTTGCCCCATTGAGGACTTGAAACCAACAGCATGGAGCAATTACAGGTGAGACTGAAAAAAAAGAGTCTTTATGAAAAGTTATGGGTGATCAGTGTGTCAGTGAGCTGTATTTGAAATCCATCAGCTCGTGATGGCTAATTTTGTACTACATGAGTAAAGCAAGTTCTAATAACTCACTTGGGACTTCACTCCAGTACTTACAAGCTACGTGCTTTTCATATTCATAAAACAAAACTAATTGCCTTTCATGGATGAAATGTTCTAAGAATTTTTAATCCACGTCAGCTGCAAAGTCTAAAAATCCAACCCTGTATATTAAAAACTCTCCTTCCCATCCGCTCACTTGCAACACGTAGTTTGCTGCAAACAAACTATATAGCAAAGATAATCCATCAGGCTCCAGTACTAGCATTCCTTTTTTTTTTTCTCCCCCCACAGGTTACTCCTAAAGTCAATTGCCTGTATTCTCATATGCTCAAAATAAACTGAAAACACTAATTACATTTGGCGAGGGAAAAAAAAAAGGCAAAATCTGTCAGTCCTACCAAGAAAGCAGTTACAAGAGCAGGTTTACTCTTCAACTGCAGCATGCTTCAACCTATTTTTAAGTAAATATTCGCACAAGATAATTAAAATGTGTTATCAATGGAACTAAACAAATCTTGCACTAGGATTATTTCATGCTAATGCTCCCTCACCCTCCTAATTGTCTACAACTATGGAAGTGAGAGCTCAGCCCCTGCTGAAAAGCTCCAATTAGCCCATAAGTGGGAGAGAATAAGGCAGTGTGAAGTCAGCAGCTTTTGAGGTCTCGCAATTGGTGTTTGCCAGCGTGAGATGCCTCAGGTTGCTCTTCAGCATTGCAGCTTTCCTTCACACTGCTCTAACAGATGAGAATAGGCCTGTAAAACAAGGCAACTAGTTCCTACCCTGTTCAAATTCTCCTGTATCTACACGGCTTGAAAAACAGCCCCTGGAATATGCTAAGGGGAGTGGGGGAAGCTGGATGGAGCTTGCTTGGATAACAGGGGTAACTTCTGCCAATGCTGCTGTCACTGCAAGCGCTCAGTTGCCAGCTGCCTGTTTCAACAAGCCAAGCTAGCTAGTCCTGCTAATGATTAAAGGTTGAACACTGCCCTATGATCTTCTCAGGAAACGTGAGTGCAACAATCCCAGCAGGACACGCGTGCACGGTTCCATCTTGGACAGGCTGAGAAATGGAGATTCTTGGTCTCTAATAACTCCATAAAAATTCAACTCCACTTCCACAGCCTGGTTCTCATGTGTTGCTGCTGCAAACTAACCTGAAAAGGCTGAAGAGCAGAGAACGTAAATACCAGAAGTTTAGCTCACATATGCAAATACATTTTATTTTATATTATTGTTCCATAAGCCTCCATTCATTCACTTGCATAATTGAGCCATACTACTTAGTTAACTAATTCCATAAGTAACAGTCTCAACATATTTTATGTTCTGCTGTAAGAGCATGTATTATATTACACAATACTGTAGTACTATAAAATTAAAAATAATGTAAATGTATCAGAGGATTGCAGTATACTTTTGGAAAACAACTCTATTCATCCGTGGACAGCTGGAAATTTTAACTAGAACACAGATTTTGAGCACGACATCCAAGCAATTTGGCTTATTTACTAATTGCAACAGGGAGGTATATCCTAGCAAATGAAAAGGCTGCACTAGTATATCTTGAAAAAACCCATAATATGGTGCTTACAACTTGTGAATATAGTAACACAGGGAAGTATTCAGGATACTGAATAACAAACAGGAAACACAGCAGTTTGGCACCACTAAGGAACGCTGCTCCTGCTTCCCTTTGGGAAAGCAGCGGGCATCTGCGACGGTGCTGGCCTGGCCTCATTCCCTGGGTGATTAGCCAAAAGCTGGAGCTTTGCTGCCTATTAAGGTTAAGCTCTCTTGGGTGTTCCGGTGCATTTCTGGGTGAACCAAGACCTTCCCAACCTCTTTGGGGAAACCGCGCATTCTTTCCCCGAGTTGAGAAGCAGCTTCCTAACAAGCAACCCCAACGAAACAACGCCCTGTGTGAAGGAGTGGCCTTTAGAGATGTAAAATTTCCTCCCACGAGGCCGTACCCGTTGAGGTGTCTCTCCCAGGATCAGGAATGGCCTGGAGATGGCCATGCAATCCAGCATCTAAACTGTGCTTTCATGCACACACAGCCAGTGATGCTGCACATGAAGCACCTCATTAGCTGCCAATACCCTTCAAGGAACCTGTCTGGAAGAGGGATTTTTCACTCCTTACTGGCTATGCCAAGTCACTGGCATAGATAGAGATTGTGAAGGCAGTTTTAATTATAGTAGCTAAAATACACACATGATCAAGCTGCGGTGTCAGAAAACCACCAGAACTGAACACTGACCCATTTGGGTTGTTTGCTGAACTTTAATCACTTTCCAAGTCTGACAGCTGCTCAAACTTAATTGCTCATTACGCTTGTAAATAAAAACTGATCTCACTCTCTGATTAGCTAGCCATCTTATAGTTGCCATAACAACTTCTTGTCTAATAAATGATTTCAGATTTACCATTATTTGTACTAGCAGAAAATTTCACAAAGGTCTGCAATCGCTCTTTTCACTAAAATACCCTTCTAATTAGAAGAACCGAAAATCAGTACAGAAAGGGCAGCTCGAAGATAATGAAAAAAACAAGCTATTTATTACAACAGCTTGGACAAGAGATAAGGGTACGCAAAAAAATCAAATATATCCTGGATTCTGCTTAACCCCTAGCTTTCATTAGCAGTCCTCTTATTACCATCCCTCTGCCATGTAATAATTGCTCAGGAGACTATTAGAGACTGTTCAGGGAATAACTGGTGACAATGTGGAGACTGATCTCAAAATTCACTACAAACAAAATATTCCAGGAGAGTTTACATTGTGGTTTCTTCCCTAATCTTAAATTAACAACTGACTGAGTGATTAAGTTCTTCACGCTCAGGTAACTGCTCAGCAAACTTTTTTTTTTCAGGAACACTAAGGAATAACGGTTGTGGATGGCTTTGGGTATGAGAAGGAAAAGAGTTTGCATCGAGCCCAGCAGATGTTCACAATATCAGCTTCATTCATCTCTTCTGCTGCTATATATGATTTCCTAAAACAAATACTTGGGCTAAGATTTCACCTGCTTGATCTCAGTCCAAAAGGAACTGACTTAGTAGCTCTTAACAAAATGAAGGTGGGGAAGGATGAGTTACAAAATATTACCTCATTTTTGCATCACCTCTGTCAGAACTTTACTGCAGCTGAAAGCCTCAGGCTTGACTTTTTGGATAGGATCCCTAATTAAAGCCTTACAGACATCTGAAAAAAAAAATCTGTATATCAAAAATTAGTTGGTCCTCACAGCACAAATAAAATGCCTCCATGCTCAGCTACCGATCTATTTGTTAGTCTGAAAAGGCAAAGCAATTGGGAGCTCTGAAATATTGCCAGCCTGTAGGGCTAGTACAGCGCAAAGACCTTCCAAAATTCGCTGGCAAAGCTGCTGAAGCCTGCAATTTCTTTAATCTGCTCAAGGTAACTTTTTTGTTTGTATAGGCAAGAAGGGATGTCCTTTTCCTCTCAAAAGGAAAATAAACGCATAAGCTATTTGGAGCTAAAAAAGAAAAAAGAAAGATCAGGAAATAACAGATTTTAAAAGGTGACTTTTTTTCCATTTACTCAAGCACACAAGGAGTGTGAATTCTTTGTTACATTTGCCAAATACAAAGCTTGCCACACTTCTCACAGCAGATGCATCCCATGAAAATAGAGGGGATGCAAAACACACAAGTCACAATATCCTAAATACTCCTGATCATACTCAGCATGTAACAAAGCTCTTCTTGCCTTGAGAATAAAATACGGTTTCTCGGAAAAGTCCTTGGGTTTCAAATACAGTCTCCAACACCTATATATGCCTTCATTTTGTGTGCTGCTTCTTTGGTGTGAATTTGAAAAGAGAATTTCTTCTCCCAGCAATCTAACTCCAAAAGCCTCTGAGAAGCAGCTGGGGAGCAGGCAGGCTTGCTCACTTACACATTAACCAAACTAGGCAGCCGAATTCTCCTGAATGTCTTAGCAGCTCTGAGGTTTCTGACACTGAGATTACCTTATAGATGCTGAGCTGGCAGAGGGTTTCTGTGGCCAAGAGATAGAGCAGTGCAGACACATGATGAATCACCCCACGTAGCGAGGGTGTAGGTGTACTGTTTCTTCCTTCCTTATTCCTTGATGCTGAAATCAGGTACTACATTATGGCAACAATCATTGTGCCAACTTTGGCTGGCACAGACCAATTGGAGAGTATACTTAAATAGCAGGACAATGTTGGGCTGCATTTAATTGCATCCTCCTTTCTGGGGCAAGTGACAGAGTAGTTATAAATGGATATCCTGTTCCATGAGCAATGTAAAGGCATGATTACCTGCAGCACCACCTGCTCCTGAGGGAAGAGGGCTCCAGATGTAGCAAAGCCTTTAGACCCCTGTGTTTTGTGTTCCAGAATCACTAATTTACAAGAGTCCTTTCCAAGTGAGGGTAACAAACCAGCAAAGCAATCAGGAAGAATGGTCTGCAGAATGACTAAGCAAATGCAGGAGATAAGGCTTCCCAGAGAGGATTTTTATTCTTCCTCATATTCAGCAACAAGTTTCTTCTATGTAGAAAACCAGGATGCCCCAGACAAATGAAAACAAGAACATGGAAAACTAGTTTTGCATGATTTCTTCAGAATCATGATATAAATAATAATGATAATTAGGATAATAGTAAGAAAGTAGTGTTGTTCAGAATGGCCTTTAAATTAATTGCCTAACTTATTCAGGGTTTTTCTTCCCCATGGGTTTTCCAAAAGTTTGTGTTTCTTATCAGCTGCTCATTGCACAGATTGTGAAACCCAAGCACAGAGTGAGAAGCGATTTACCCAGTGTCAAATATTAAATACTGGCCAAGGATCGAGCATGTCTGGACACCCCTAAAAAGCACCCAGATACCGTGCAATGTTCTTCCCCATTGCAGACCATGTCACCGAAATTTCTGCAGAAACTGCTAATTTATTTTGCTCCTTCACTGGCCATTTTACAGATACTTCATCACTGAGGATACTATCAAACACACTGATGGCCTTCAAAAACTGCTAATTAAAAAATAATTTTAAGAAAATAAAGGGAAGTTTTACTAGCTTAAAAGTATTCTAAATTCAGCTAAGGAAAACATACAATACTTCTTGTTTCCTTTCTGTGCAAATAAATCATTTTGGATGGAACAAGGAATCAGCTGGAAGGATACGCGGGGCTTTTCCTTTTGTTATTTAGCATATTTAAATATAAAGCCTAAAAATCTGCAAAGTACATGAACAGAGCCATAGCAAACTGGGAAGCAACTGTCCCCACCTTGCAACTTTGTACACATAGATATATATTAGAAGCATATGGTATATATATCTAAGTATACTGTGCTGGAGGAGGTAAAACTGCACTACTCAAAAATACATGCTTTAATACCTTCATGAACTACAATCTGCTTTTGTGCCTATAAAATAAATCCAGTCTTAGGAACGTAGTATTAAAGGGTATTATACTAATTATCCAGCTTCGCATATACATGTAGTTCCCTCAAGTTGCTAGATTCATGACTCAGTATTTATTTCCTCCTTTAAAAGCAAAGATACCCATTTTCATATTTCAGAGAAATTTCCTTTGCAGGATAATCCATTAGCATCAAATGAAAGCAGATTCAAACAATCTTATAAAAGTAAAAGCATTTAATCAAAGTGTCTTTTGCAGGACTAGCACAATTTTATATGAACATCAGAGGAATGAATTTTAACGACTGCCCAGCTAGGAGAGTGGTTTAGAAACATCCAAGAGAATAATTTCTCTGCCTTCTTCAATGTGAGCAGACAATGTTCATCTTTTTGACATGGCATTTGCTGTGGATCTCTGATAGTAAGACAAGTTATTGCTATCCTTACTGAGAAAACATATCTTAAGAACAGGGCACAATATTGTGGTGGTTCTGTGTAAAAGCAAGAATCCTTCTTAGGACTTTCTGCTTCATTACAACGGATTCACACCAAGATAGATGGTTCAGCCCCAACAACATGGCGCAAACATTTAATTCTCATTGGTACCTAACCACCTAAGGCAACAGATGATCCTAATGTGTGTTACTTGAATGCTGCGTTCTGCCCTTGGGAAAAGAGGTTTTCTTTAAAGATATTTTAGTTACAAGAACAGTAAATCTGCAAATTTAGTCAAATTATCTATGTGGAGAAGAAAGGATGGGTTAATTCCTCCTACTGGATTGCAATGGATTGTTTATCATAATACATTTCTCTAGTCCTGCATGTAGATATCCATTTACTTATTTGTTTATTTGAGGAGTACTTTTTCTTTAAGTCTCATGAAAATCCTAAAATACAGAAAATATGGACAAATGTCTTTGAGGTTTATTATGAAGAATGGAAAGTAAAAAGGTGCTTAAAAGCCCCCAGGCTATGCCAGTTTTTCATTTCAAAGAAAAAAAAAGTGGAAAACAAAACAGTAGCTCTGGAAACAGACTCTTTGCACCATATTTATTATCAATTTAACAGCCTTGAATGGAAACTGCAAGTGCTTTGATAAAAATCAATTGAAAAGCTGTCTGCTTCGCTGCTGCTTCAATAAAGTGCCTCTGTGTCCTTCGCTGAAACCCTAAGCCTCCTTAAACAACCCTCATTATTAAATCACAGCACTGTGTGTTTCCTCTGGACATGGTGCCAAGGCAAGTGCCCAGTCTTGCATTCCTCATGCAAAGCTCTCCTCATTAACACGGAGCAAGGGTATAAAACAGCATCTTCTAACCAACACACCCAGTTATGCAGGACCTTAAGAAGAATCACTTAAATGCTGCTAGATAGTTAAAAAGTAATTTTTAGGTTCCTGTGCATCTAACTCAGGTGCTGGATCTCTCCTCCCAGAAGGCTTTGGCTCACACAGACTCGGTGCTGCGATGAGAAGGGCTGACTTCAGCAGTCAGAACCAGAGCAATTATGAAACGCAGACGTGAGTGTTTGCTCTCTGCCTACCTGCACAGAGTCCATCTCCCAGCCCGCTGCACAGATTCAGCCCTTCACACCCTGGGGAGCACAGGGCAGCAAGCAGCAAGGCTTGGTTTGGATGCAAACAAATAAAAATTCTCCGAAAGTGTTTGCGAAGTCTCCAGAGTGGAAAAAAAAAAGAAGTATTACAGAATTTTACTGCTTCTACTGCTTCCTCACGTGGAAGCCATACAGCGTATATCAAATAAACAGCACGAACAGAAGAGTCACCGTATTCTACCTTCGTTCTTGCAATTCAATCAGTTTGAATCAGCTCAGATGTTTCTGCTAACCTGTGGTAAGGACATTTGTTCTAATAACCTTGAGTAGAGCGGTGACATTTTAAAGATGGCTCCCTTGAACAAAGAAAGATAAAAATGCAATTTACAGTGGGATGCTGAATCTCAAGGCAAATTCTGCTACTGTCAGTTGTAGCTTTTTCCATGAGCTACCTCCAGATACGAAGCACTTTGGCTTCTCTGTTGTACTACACATCTTCCTACATTCCCCCTATTCCCAGCTCAAGAGTATTCTTTAAAATGGCCTTCCTCTAAGAACAGTCTCCTTGCATTCACACAAATTTATAATATTAACGGGAAAAAAATTATGTAAATAATTCAGTCATAAGAGCTGGCCTATCTCCCCATACCACAAAGAATCCTAAATGGACGTGTCAGCCCAGTGCAGTTCCAGCAACCCGCGGCTTCCAGGCCACCCCTCAGGTTCCTTCCCAGGCTTCTCAGAAATCCGAGGACTGGTGTTGGACCTTCCCTCAACTGCCTATTAGAAACTGCCGATTTCCAAGCATTGGTAACCCACAAAAGCAACATTATGAAGTAGGAAGGGACTACGAAGACTTCTTCTAAGTCTGATGAGATGCTGAAAAGCATCATTGAGCCATCAGGTCTGTGAGAAGCAACGGATTCTGCTAGACAACCCCCAGTGAGCTTCTTAGCTTGTATGTGAAATGGTGCTATTACCTCGCTTCACTGCAACCCCCAGGAATAAAGAGCAAAACAGATTTTAAATCAGTTCAGGTAGCTCCCGGGCATGCTGCCACAACTGCCTGACTGCCTTCCACATAAAAGCCCGTGGAAAACCACCCACCCTGCTCCGGAGACAGCATTTCTAGAGAGGAAAAGACGGTTCAGTGTCCACAGGTCAACCGAAGTATTAAAAACAAATTAAGGAAGGTTTGTAATTAGTACCGACAGTGACGTTTTATATTTTCTGTTATATGACCTTTGGAAACTAAACAGAGGCTACCAAACAAGTCACTTGCCACAAATCGGGTAGCTTCACACATGGGGAACCTTGCCCCCATTTAAAGTAGCACTGAAGACGCAAGAGACTCTATCCATCTCCATTACAAATCCTCCAAGCTCATCCTAGCATTACTTTCCCACATTAAGCAAAAGAGTTAACATAAAAAGCCTGCCTGGCTCCAGCCATTATCCAGATGAAGAGGAGGAGGAAAAAAGAAAATCCCTTTTATTATCACTCTCAGCTCGCCCCAAACCTTTTCTGTCACCTTTGCTCTCTCAGACCTGGCATTTATCTGAAGACGTTGCCTAGCCCTAATTAAATCTTTATGAGAACCACTGCTACTTCCTGGCAGGGAAAACGCGTTCTTGGTGTGCTGATGGACCTACATAATTTTCTGCACTTCTCCCTTATGGTAAGTGTTAGGCCTTGCTTGAAAACATCACAACTGTGTTCAACACAATATGTTTAAACAGAAATATGAAATTATTCAGTTCCTTTTAAAGAATGAAAGGAAACATAAGTGAAAATGATATTCCACTAGTTCAATAAAAAAGGAAAAACAACAACAACATTGAGCAAACAGTGCTGTCTGAGAACAAGACATCCTTTTATCACATTGTTGTCTCAGAAAGCCATAACTGAGAGTGATATAAGAAGCAGACTTTTTTCCTTACAGATAAAAATCTAAAACTATCTATTTTCCTCTGGATGAAAAACATTTTTAAAGCACAACTGAATTTTGCATGCTGGGAAGTTGCATTACAAACCCCCCATAGACACCTGACCACCTCTGATGAAGGAAACTTCCTCAGAGCTCTGGGCTTGAAGTTGGCAGCTTCAATTTGGCAGCTATTGCTCATTCAAAGAGAACAAGAGGATGTAAGAGACCTTTGCAAATCTTTAAACTCCTCACTTAGGCAGAAAGCTAGAAAAGCAGATTTTCTTGTTAAAAACTCCAATAATAATGTCATAAAGAGGCCCCTTAAATCACACATTCTTGCTAAAAGAATTTGACATTAAATAGATTAGAAATTATTGCCTTCCCTAACAATGCTTATTGTGGAGCCCTTGTCCAAGCAGCAGAGCAGACAGCTGTCCTGGCAGATGTTATCAGATGGCCCAACACAACAAAGCAAATTCACTTCAAAATTATGTTTAACTTTCACAATTCTTCTTATTATCCTCAAATTCTCAGCACTTCTCTTCCCAACCAAAAGAAATAAACACCCCAGATGGCTAAAGAAAAACAGCAAGATATACATATGCTCCCTATAGCTTGACAAAGCGAGAGTCCAGCCAGTCTTCAAAGCACAGTGTGAGACTTACCCACTTAGGAGCCTTTTAGTTCTACAATGGGTTGTCTCTGTATGTATGGGTGAGAAAACTACTATAAAAAAACTCTTTGGGTTTTGAGGTCATGACTAGACACTCTGCAAAACCTTCCCACTTTAATTTCCACAGACACAAGTCTTTTGTCAATCCATAAGTTCATGTAGAACAGCTAGAGACTCTAGCTGCTATACACTATGCTATCTATAACCCCTATATAGGGCATGAGAATCACAGTCACTTAAAAAAACCAAATCAAGGCACAAAGAAATTAAAAGCACACCGGTACAAGTGCGTTCAACCATCACTTCAGCTCCTGGGAACACATGCCAAGGCCCCGTGCTGGGGAACCTGAGGCCAGAGTATTGTTTTTTTCCCACTGAAATGTGGGAGATCTTGTATCTCTTGGGGTCCTAGGAGAAGAAAGCAGAGGGGATGACAGCCCATTCAGCTGTGGGCAACTTATTAGTCTCTGCAAAAGTAGAGTCTGGCCTTTCTCCCATAGCCCCAGATGTGGCAGCCCAGACAAAACCTGACTTGCCACAAAGGAGAATAAATATATGTGTAGTAGGGAGTAAACAGGGCAACTCAGTAAGGTTTGGCTAACTGTACAGCCATGATATACTCAAAATAATCTGCCTAATGTCATCAATTCAAAAGGACAAATTTCGGTAAGCACGTGGTTTTATCTCCAAATCACCTTCCCTATGTAAGCAAAGGTTTCAACACTTTGGGAACAAGGTGATGGAGACTGAAAAAATGTAACTCTATAACAAGGGGTTCATGTGCAGGAAAAGGAGCTGAGGGAAGCACACAACTTTCCTTCTTCCATTAACCATCCATTCATCCATTAACCAAGGGAAGCAGCTGCTTCCTTGTGGCAACCAAAACCTGCCCAAAGCCCAGAACCCTGAGCTGGCCCCAAAACCAGTAACCCCAGGATCCTCTGTCACCCACAGAGCCCTCCACTAGCCTCCAGAGACCCACTCAAAGCCCCCAGGGCCTCATGAAAGCCCTGGAGCATCCAGCCATACTGAGGCCTTCCCATGGACCCCCTCAGCCCCCAGGTATCAGCCCAGCCTCTGGAAACACTGCCAGGCCCCTCACCGCGTCCAGAGACCGCCCCAAGCTCCTGCACCCCCCTCGCTAGCCCCCATTGACCCCACGGATGTCCCACTGCCTCCAGAGCCCCCACAGAAGTCCTGCTGCCCCCAGGGGCCCCCATTAAGGCCCAAGGCACTCCCAACACCTCCTGAGTGTCACAATAAGCCCCCATAGTCTCAGAGGTCCCTATTAACCACCTCTCACCCCACAAGAGCACCCCCAGAGACCCCATTAGTCCCCTAGAGGCCCAACGCCCCCGGAGACCCGCGTCACCCACAGCTCCCGCCCCCAACAGCGGCCCCCACCACCACGCCCAGAGTCTCAGGGCGCCCCACAACCACGCCCCGACCCCCCCGCGCCCGCCGTCCCGCCCTACCGAGGCTCTGCCCCACCGGGGTGCTGAACGGGTTCCCCAGCAGAAACTCCATCTTGGGATGACAACAAACAGCGGCCCGGCGACCCCCCTTCCCCCTCCCTGCCCTGACAGACACCCGCATCCACCAACCGCGGCGTGCGCTGCCAGGCGAGGCCCGCCTCCCTTGCACCCCATTGGGCCACTCCTGGATTGCCCGTGCTCTCACAGGCTAAGGCGTGTGTCCATCACTGTCAAGTGAAGGACCCGCCCCTTCGGTGCTCCCTGCCCTCCAGTTAATCGTCAGCCACAGGCACTCTCCATTGGTCACCGTCCAGACCGTGCTGTGATACTACTGGGCATCCATCACGTCATTCATAAGCACCGCCTCCCGCCCCCCAAGGGCCTGGTGCCCTCTCCGATTGGCTGACACGCTTTTATCGCGCGCTGATTGGTGGCCGGCCTTCCCACCCACTCCCTGACCATTGGTGGTTCGGCTTGTCACGTGGCTTTGCTTAGCAACGCGCTAGGGCTTCCTTAGTAGCCAGTTCCGAGACCTGGGGCTGAGAGGCAGGTGGGAAAGGGATGGGAGGAGGGGGGACGTGGGGACCTCGTGGGGCCGGGGGGGGACTCCGGGGATCAGGGGAAGCTGGGGAGCTTGAGAGGGTGAATTGAGGCCTGGGAAGGTTGGGGAGTCCAGGCCTGAGCCTTGGAGCCTGGAACTCTGGGCTGGGCCCGGCTGGGTCTCTCTGAGCAGCCCCCCCTTGGGTAGTGTCACCAGGGCATGGGGAACTGGGGGCACTGTCCTGGGCCCTGCGGAGTCCCGGGATGTGGGGGAACATGGAGGTGCTCCTCAGGCTTGGGTTCACATGGGTTAGATCTGAGGGAGTCATGTTAGCTGACGGGTGACAGAAAAATGCAAGTTAAAAAAAAATAGTGAAAATTCTGGCAGGTCCAGGATGAGTAAATCAGTACCATGCTCTTTCCTGGGCTTTGCTGGACATGATGGTGTATAGTACCGGTTTGTCAATTAAAAGCACGATGAGGATAAAATTATTTTAATTCAAGAGTTTCTCATTGCTGTGCTCCTGTGCAGAGAAATCAGCTGAATTTTTTCCCATGGTTACAGACATCCAATGCAGCTGGAGGTTTGAAGATTCAAGTCCTTCATACAAAGTCTGTGCAGATCCAGAAAGAAAAGCTGCCTCATTGCCTGCAGGAAATACGAGGGATATTGAAATGAGGAAGCCAGGGCAGAGTTAGGAACTGTGTGTTTCCCACATCTGTTGTCCAAGTAAGGATAAATGTGTGCAGTGCTATATTTACTGAGCACACTGCCTCAGTCAGGTGGCCCTTACTGTGGATCTGTACTCAGTGTCATCTTTAGCAAGTCGCTGCTATTGTTTATAAATTTTCCTCCTTCCCCAAATTAGTTTTGACTTGCATTATGAAAAAAAAATAGTTAAACTTAGTGAACTGCTGTTGCTAATTCTCATATGCTGTAAATCATGGTCTCTTACTCTATAAATAAAACTTTCCTATAGCAGTAAACTTACCTTTCAAGACTAGGTTTACTTGGTATGCAAGCCTTGAATGTGCCCTATCCATAAAGAGGAATTTCAGCAACAAGTGACTGCCAGGTGAGGGACCCTTTTATACAAAGTACTTATCACTCTTGATAGGGCACAGGGCCTCTTTTAGCTGTTCTATGTATCTGACCAAATCTTGATGATTTTTGTGGAAAATTCTTGAATGTGGTGTGAAGATACATAGTTTTTTTTAACTTGATAAGTTTGCCTGTCTGCACGACTGTGCATAGCATCAAAGACTTTATGATAAAAGTCAAATAGGTCTTTGATAGGAGCTGTGTGGTATTATTAGATTCTGTGAATACCCAACTGTTCTTTTACTTCTTTGGAACTGTTATGTTGTTTCAATAAATGTTGCAAATGGCAGCCAGGCAGTGGCATTTCTTTTTTTTTCTTTTCTGTCTTTTAAGGCACTTATCATTTAGAAATGAATCAAATATACAATACCATTGCACCAAATGTTATCAGCGAAGAAACGGTTCGGAAAGCTCTGGAAGAGCAAAGTCAAGACGAGGCAGGGCAGCTTGCCAAAAGGGAAGGTATTGATTTTAAAGACGTCACAGAGCTACAGCTTAGTTTTAGAAGTGAGTATCAGAATATCTTTATTATGTATTTATTTATTAGAGAATAATAGAATTAAGCATCGAGTGGCTAACTGGCAATTACATAACCATGATTAGCTTGGGTTTAGTACGTGAATAGTGAGGGACTGGACTTACATTTTTAGCCATATTTGTATGAAGCAGCTTCTGCAGAGAGAGCAGGGTGGTTTCGCTGATTGGTAAGTTTAAAGCTGCTTAACTTTGTGCTATTATTGTCCCCGCTATTCTTATTTAACATCTATATTGTGGTGACACCTACAGGCCACAGGGGCCTTTTATATGTGAGCCCTTATATCTGGGCAAATCAAGAGCTGGCCATTATTTGGTAATTTATGGTGATTACAGTCAAATTCAGAGGCCTCCCCTGGCCATCCATAGCATTAGGCCAGTCAAACACACTGTGAATTTGCATTCAAAAATTGGAAAAGAAGAACATTTGGCTTGCCATTTGAGTATTTTTAGGGTGTGCAATTTCATGGACAAAAACTGCTTTGGGTAATTCACTGTGTACTCCAGGAAAATGTGTGTATCCTCCGAGCTCCTTAGTACACACTTCCTGTTGCCTGATTCTGCATGCATTTGCATGCAAATATGGAACATGGTACGTGAATATGTAGTGCATGAAGTTCCTTGCTTTATGTAGCACTCTAAATGATATAAATAATAGCTCCTAACAAAATCTCCAGGGAATTCATTGGCCTAAAGAGTAGTGAGGTGAGACTGTTTTGGGTTTTGTGTCACCTTGGTTCTGGCATTCTCCTGTAATGCCTAGCATCCTGCCCTCGTGATGGAGTTTCTGGAGGAAGCTAAATGCAGTGATATTGATCAGCTCTAAACTGCAGCCTTCACAGAAACCGTAGTCTCTGACCTGCTCTCCTGTGATGAGAATCTCAAAAGCAAGAGAGTAACTTGCAAAAGCAGTAGCTGAGCACCAGGAGCTTGCAAATGCAGAGGGAAGCAGATTCTTATCCCAAACCTCGCTCTTCGAGCTGGAAAGCAAAATGAATGCCAAGGCCTCCTGCTAGTGGATTCATAAAGCCGTAGTCCGCATTGCCTCAGTGACTCATTGGCATCTTTGAGCAGCAGTTTGTGCTGGTGCAGGCCACTGAGGTTAACCTGGCTGCTTTGCTGAAATGCTCCCCAGCCAGTAGCCTCCCAGCTCTCTCAAGGGCAGCCATCACACTCTTGTAGTTGGCTGAAAATCATTGTGGAGGTAAGACTGACATATTTTCCTGGTGTTAGAAAGCATGTCTGCTAAACTGAAACCTGCTTCACATAAAAAGGGTTTTTTTTTTCATTTTTATTTATTTTCCCCTGGCTTTAGATATCCTGCAGATTGATAATCTGTGGCAGTTTGAGAATCTGACAAAACTGCAGCTGGACAACAACATCATTGAGAAGATAGAAGCTCTAGAGAGTCTGGTTCACCTTCTATGGCTTGGTATGGCTAGGCGTATGAGGTTGGATGCCTTTAAGTTAATTAATCTGCAATAAAATCAGGATGTTGTATTTCTTATAAAATACAGCTGATGGGAGCCTTCCCAGAACTGGTTGTCAGCTGTCTGTGTGTTTCCTTATTTGGCTGTCAAATGTCAAAAGACGTGTATATTAGATGTCAAAAGGCATGAATTTAGAACTGCAAAACAATCCTTCACATGTTTTAAAAAATGCTTTTAATATATTTGGTGTGGCAGATGTGTTTCCATTGACAACAGGACAGTTGTGAGCTTGGAACTGGCATAAGCTGGCCTTATGGGAATTGTTATGTTGGGGGACATTGGTATGGCAGGCAAGAGACTGTAAAAACTGGGTCAAATTTATTACATAAATGCCCTCTTTGGTGGCATTTGCACTCCTGTTTTCTTGCATTTTGGGTTTTCCTCTAAGGTAGGAATCTCTTTCAGGTTGTGTTTGCAGTCCTCGCATAGGCTGACTGCAGCATTCCCTCTAAGTTAAAAGTTGAATGGACAATCCTAAGCAGGAGGTTTCCTTATTGCTCCCTGACCCAAAGAAGGGTGATTTCATGGTGAGATTTTTCTGTAGGGCACTGACCTCCCCTGAGGAAAGTTCTCCATATAAATTCTAAAATCAAGAGCTAAATGCAGGGTCTGAGTCAGGACGTTCTGCCAAAGATAACTTAACTTTGTGCTTGTAAAACTTTTGATTTCTCAACTCTTTCACAGATTTGTCCTTCAACAATATTGAAGTAATCGAGGGGCTGGATACCCTTGTTAAACTGCAGGACCTAAGCCTCTACAATAACAGAATATCTAAAATTGAAAACATGGATGCATTAAAAGACTTACAAATTTTTTCCATAGGAAAGAATAACCTGGACACTTTAGAAGATGTGAGTATCTCTGTCTTTCTAAGAATCCCATATCAAATATGCTTAATTTGACACTTGCTCCTAGATATAAGCCTCTCCTCAGAGGAGAAAATTTTCCTTAGGATTTCACTTCCCCTGTAGTCACAGTTACAGTTTTGATAAGCTATCCAGGTAAATAGTGTTTCCTTCAGCTATTTCTCATCAATTATTCACTCATGGGGGATCTTTTCTACTACTGCCATATATGGCAAAATCCTTATCAGTTTCCATGAGAGCTAGAAAAGGAGTAAGTCCTATCAGAAAAGGAGGGAGCACAGACTAGGATTTACTTGGGGCTTTCTGAGGGCAGTTTACTCGTCAATGACCCGACTTGTCCACTTCTCTCCAGACCCATCATTTATATAGCCACAATGTGAATTATAAACATTTCCTTTCCTAAATAATTCAATCATGCTAGAAATGGATAATTTAATGCCACCTATGCTTGGTAGTTGAGCAGGATATGTATTGCAGCACAGCTGTGACAAGTGCAACAAATTTCAAAGCCGTGTGTTTCTGTGACACTGCAGAGTACAGTACCTCTTTCCCCTTGGCACAGGTTATCTATCTCAGGAGGTTTAAAAACTTACGCACGCTGAATCTCCTGGGGAACCCTCTCTGTGACAATGAGCAATACGTGCCGTTTACTATTGCTCACCTTCCAGAGCTGGTGTACTTAGACTTCAAGCTTGTCAGTGGCACCATGGTGAGTAATTCTGCTTTCTTTTCCTGCAAAACTGGGTCCTAACATCTTATCGAGCATTTACTTTGTTGGTATGCCAGCAATATCCTAGCATTCGAGTCTGGTTCCCTGAAGAAATGAGGCAGACACAGAATAGACACTGCAGATTCCATAAGCCTAACAGCTCCAGACCTCCGGGCCAATTTATATCAATCTGACTGAGGCAGAGGCATCAAAGGTATTAGGTTCTCACAGGTTTTGTGAAAATCAGTAC
This sequence comes from Eudromia elegans, assembly GCA_003342815.1. NCBI lineage: Eukaryota > Metazoa > Chordata > Aves > Tinamiformes > Tinamidae > Eudromia > Eudromia elegans. Next base: position 4,226,930 of record PTEX01000029.1, read on the forward strand.
CTGAGCATGGGAGAGAGGCCTTGTTAATTTTGCCATAGAGAGGCTGCAGTGCAAATGCGAGGCTTCTTAGAGACCAGAGAATCTCGGAGGAGACCAGTCTTGAGACACAAAGCCTGAGGAAAGAGGCTTGGTGGTCCTGCTCATTTCAGTACCTGACTGACAGGTTATCTGGGCAAGCAGGTGCCATCCAACTGGGCTTCCCATTCCGGACTCTTGGGAACAGAACAGTCCAGCAGTTGTAGCCCATACTGCTGCTTTTGGTCCCATGGCTCAAAGGAACATGGGAAAAAAATCCAAAAAATTAAAAAAAAACCCAACAAAAAAAGGAACATTTACTTAGCACAGAAAGGAAATATATTTGGAATATATGTTACTCTCAACAGAGGACTGGAAGGGATTTTCAGGTCATTGAGTCCAGTCCCTGCTCATGCAGACAATATGTCATGGAGCTGCATAGTTAAATTTGTCAAGCTTCAGTTTAAAACTAATTAGGTTCTTGCCTCTGCTACTACCTTGCCATCTGCTCCTCAAAAGATCCATCTTCTCTCTTGTAAATGTATTAAATCTATTAAACCCACTAACTGATCAAATCAGAGCTCAAATTCTCTAAGTTAAAACAGGGTTTAAAAAAGGAGGGGGAAATTGAAAGGTAAACGTTTTTGGGATCCAAATCAGCCCAGAAGCATTGAACAGAGAGGCAGAGTAATATGGCAACAAAAAGTGGAATGAGAAAGGGATTAGAAACTTCATAGGCAGATTAATGATGCAAAGCACAGAAGTGGGGATGTGGATATCATTCAGATGCATGTTACATCTGTTGTGCCCAGATTTATTCAGCAACACTGGATAATCTAATAAAAATATTTTTCTTCTATTTCTCAGCGAGAAGCTGCAGTTTTAAAGTATCAGTATTCTACTGAACCGCTGAAGCAGGCCGAAGCCCAGGCTCTGGCTCAGCTGGAGGAAGAGGAGGCAAAGCAGACTGAACTAGAATACCACAAGGTATATTTTCCTTGGCTGGTTGTCCCAGGGGAAAGAAATGCAACAGATCCTGACTTCTCTTTTACCTGCCTGAGGATTTAATGAGAAGTTAACACCGACTGTGCTAAAACTAAGGCTGGGATTAATCTCCATCATCTCTGAATCTCATCTTTTGAATGAAAACAGAAACAGCTGCAGAATATACGTGACATGAGGGAACATAATTCTTTCCGCTGAGCAGTGAAACTGCCCATAGAGACCCTGAGGAGCTAAATAGTAAATCATACTTGAGGTTCTTATCAGTCTGGCAATAGATTAAGAAAATTACACGTCTGAGAGAACTGTTAGTGTTTTCATAGTGTGGTGACTTTTTCTCCTTCACACTAAGTTTATGCTTTTTATTACTTATTAGTAACCTCTTCAGGGCTTTCAGAGATCATTGCAGTCACTGGCCACAGGAGACTAGTTATGGTCTGGCTCTGTGTCCCAGACCTCCAGAAGATGAGAGTGGCTAAAGAGCAGGAGGTTAAGTGACAGGGAAGAGACCTGCAGCTCTTCCCTCTGACCCTCTGCAAAGTCCAACGCCTCCTTATCTAACAGGTTTAATAGTTTTGCAGTATGTGGTTGCATGTGATAATGCTTTATATTAGATTAAACAATATTATCTATCCTTAGGCTAGACAGAGCTGCAAAGCCACGTGTGAGCTGAGATGTTTCCACTGAAAGTGTGGGGTGCTTTCATGAGCTGGGATAAACATTTTGTTGGTGTAACTGTGACTGAATCAAAGAGCTTTACTTATATATGCACCAATGTTTCTGTGCAGGTAAAGTGCCTCTAGTATAGACACATTGTAAGGACTGGCAGCAGGTTAGCACTCTTTATTTTATTTATATTGTTTTGATTCTCTTCAAAGACAGCTTTTGTCGAGAACCTGAATGGATCCTTCCTGTTTGACAGCATGTATGAGGAGGATGCAGAAGCTGCCAAGCTGGCCTACCTCCCTGGAGTGGATGAGCTGCTGCAGGAATATCCTTCTTGGGTTCAGAAAACCTAGAGCTAAAACGTAATGACTCGTGTTAAGGAGCTGCATCCACAGGGGCTCTTCATCCATTGCTTTTGTCCAGGACTGAAAACTACATTGATGTAAGATCTGAAACTTTCCGTGTTCAGTTTTGGAATGGTTCCTAAACACACTGCAAGACCATGAGACCACTGACAGTTTTAAGGCCAGATATCTCATGAAATATAAGGGCTACAAGTGAATGGTTTATACTGTTGGCAAGTTGGCCAGCCCATCTTGAAATATCCCATTTGTACAACCACTCACTTCTACCACCAACAAATCACAACACCAGTGTTTTAAATTCTCACCATTTTAGTTACTGTATTCTTTTTTTTTTCTTTCACTTGTGGCAGACATAATTTTAGTAGCTCTCTTTTCTAACCTTCAGGAAAAAAGAAAAAAGGCTTTGTACTTTCTTTAAGTCTGGAACCCACTTAAACTTTAAAATGAGCTGTAAGATAAATCTCTGTCAGTTAGGTTGCAAGAGCACAGTTGCTAAAATCATGCTGAAATTGAAGTGGTAGGAGATAGGAACAGACTAATCAGAGTGATACGAGTCACATATCTCAGAGCCTGCCAGAGCTGGCAACATGAAGTTTTCAGGCCAGCTCTTTTTTTCTGATCATTGCTCCTACATGAGGGATCACAAAGCAAACACTTTTGTTTTTTCTTTTCTCATTCAGATTAATAGAGTATTGTCAAGGCCAGTAACTTGACCTTCCTTAAAATTGCATTACACTGTTGGGGAAAAATGCATCACAGCTTAACTACAATAGTCTCTAGAAACAATTCTATTGCCAAGATAATAGCAGAAGAAAAATTGATGTTATTTTTGTGATGTTACCAAGCCAGTAGTTTATTCTGTGCCCTGGCTGTAGGCTCCAGAGCTGTATTTATTAACTACACAGACCCTGTATTCACACTTGTGAAGACAGATAAGGTTGTATGCTTCTTCCTGCCACTGGTTCTGAAGAAAGAAGTTGGAGAAATATACACATTTCTATTTTTCTCCACGCCTTTTCCCCCCTCAGGTTGCCACAGCTTTCACCTGCCCTTCAGATACTGCATAAAATGCAAATGGGTGACCCAGTCCTGCCAGACCAAGGAATACTTGGCACCCACAGGCAGGAACCATCAAGTTTATGTAACAGTAGCTTGTAACTTGTTGCTCCAGTTTGCAGAGCTAGAAGGAAGGTAGCAAGTTGCTGCACTGAACAAGCAAAATACCTTGACTTTGGTGTCACGTACAGGAGAGAGTTTGTCTCAGTCTGTGAAAACCTGTTTAACTATGGACTGGAACACCATGAAAAACGTGAAGCTGAAGTATCAGATTTCTGTGAGAGCCTCCAGGAAGTATTAACAGCCAACCAAGAACAAGGCAGAAAAATAATCCTGGAGTTTGAAAATCGGAACAGAAGGGTAATTTTGTTAAACTTTGTTAGTTTGATATGTGAAAATTGAGGAAATTGCAGTGTATTTGCAAGTTGTTTTCCTTTTTTTTTTGGCAACAGCAGCAGCTTAAAAAAAAAAATTAACAGAAAAAAATAGGTAAGTGTATTGTAATGGATTTCTAGCCTTTTTTTAAGCAGAGGTTATCATTTTTCATTCTGCTGTGCCTCAACTACAGTCACCCATTGTGGCCACTAAAAGCACAGCTTCTGGCTGGATCCCTTTCTAACCCTGTATAATAGATGGATCATTATTTTGTTTTCCATGGAAAAGAAAAAATAAGAGAGGCTAAAGCGTGGTGAAACTGTCAGCTGAACAGAACAAGTCTGTGACAACAGAGAGCGGGCAGAGTCACGAGCACTCACTGTCTTTGAAAAACAGGTCACTTTTATTTAGGTGCCTTGTCACAAGCTGGCAGCCTGCTGAGTCACTCTGTCCCCGGGTCCTTGATCCTTGCTGACTCATGTTGGCAAACTGACTGTATTAACTCTAACTGAGTTTCCAGCCTTACTGGAAGGCAAAGTATAAAGATTGATAGGCCTAATCTGGTATCTTGCACTTGAATTTCCAGTGCATCCACCAAAATGAGGGCAGACGGTGGCCGCTTGTCCTTGTTGCTTGTCTGGGGATTGAGCTGCTAGAATAGGACACATTGGAGCAGCAGCTTTCACAGCAGGATGGAGGGGTTACTGTCAGAAGTGAAGACTGTCTTTTAGCAGTATTTCTACATTGGCCCTTTAACAATGATGGAGGAGTTCAAAAGTTCAGTCAAAACACTGAAATCTGTAAATCTTACTGTTTGTCTATCTGCAATCTTTTCACACAAGCTTGGTCAACTAAAATAGCTCTGCCCTCTCTAAAGTGAAGGAGCAAAGAAGCTTTTATAGCCCTTGACCTTTGAAGTTTTTGCTCCCAGAGGTGCGGTTTGAATTGCCTGAGAGCTTTTCAAGCCCTCCTGCCTTGTTTATATTAATGAAGAAAATATTTCCTCTCTTTTAAACACTACAAAGTCCATGTGATCTAGTCTATTTTCAGACGTAACTCTTGGCAATGATTCTGGTGAAAATTCTTTCTTTTAGCCCATCCTATTGTCTCTAAGTATGAGTGAATTAGACATCTTAAAACATATATATTTTTTCTCATATTAAGTTTTGGTTATTAACTTATTTTAAACATACTTGAAAATAACACATTTCTTAACATAGGAGGGTTTTTTGATACAAGAAATAATAAATCTTGTTTGATAAAAAACTGACGTCAATATTTAATTCTGAAGGGCAATAAATCCTTGCTGTGACAGGAAGCCAGGACATGATAGGTATTTCATATGCAGTATATTAAATCCTGACCCTATGGAAGTCAATCAAGATTCTCCTTCACTTTAAGTGGATCAGGATTTAGGCCCGCATCTCTTCCAGAGAAATAATTGTTAATCTCTTTTTCGTGGCCAGCAATGTCAAGCATCTAGTATATTTTTTCCCTTTAAATGTGTCAGGAGGGGAGCCAAAGTTGGAATCATGGGGGGAGAAGTCATCTGGTGACTGGAGGAAGAGTTTTCAGGAGTTTTGCTGCATGGCTATCAGAGCACACCTCACCTCAGCACAGCTGACTACCCAGTATGTAAATCTGGAGACCTCCTGAATCATCACATTTCATTTCAGCTAATCAGCAGCAGGAACCTTTCTCACATATGTAACGAGTTAATTAAATTGCAGTGGAGTGCTGAACACAAACTATAAGCAATTTATGTATCTCTGTGTTTAGACGCTGGACGAGATTCAGAACATGAGTAGCCCTGAGCCCAAGATCGCTGAGTACAGCGAGGACATCCTTCAGCTGTCAGAAACACTCATGACCTTGGAAGTGCAGACAGCTGACCAACTGGAGGTAAGGTCCATGCACACCTACCCGTTCAGCCCCACATCCAGAATGCAGCAGGATTCATTTTTCTGTTGCTGTGCCCCTCTGTTTAGCAGCCCATGGGGCTAGAAGAGTATGTAATACTTCCAGGCAGGCTCGTGTTTTCTCTCCGCCTTTGCCTTGCCCTGCTCAGGGTCAGTCTGTGTGAGAATCAGGCCCTGCACTTTGATACATGGCAGCAGACTGCTATTTCTCTGAGCTGAGTGCAGTATTTCTTTCACATCTCTCCTAGCTGATTTCCTAGACTTCAGAGAAAAGGACTTCAGGTCATGCAGTCATTTTATAGGTCTATGTAAGCAAGTAGCTGCATAATGTAGGATATTCATGTGGGATCCAAGAGGTGTAATTCTTTGAAGCTGATCTTTGCTGTGAATTGCTTAGATTACTCGTGTTCCTGCTCAGTTTACTGCATTTGCTTGCATAATGGCTGCTTTTTCTCTCCTCAGACTTCCCCTCAAAAACTAGGGCAGGGCTGCTAATGAGCATCTTTCTTAAAAAAAAAAAGAAAAAAGAAATCTGCTAAGAGCCTCAGCTCCTGCTTGCTAGTTTTATGCAAGCAAATACAGCAGCTCACTTGTGGATGCACGTGGCAGTGCTAGAGCTCAAAATGAATTCTTCACTACATCAGGCCTGTGTCTTTTAATGTTAGCTGAATTGGTCCTAATGTCTTTACAGTCACTGATGGACAGATCAGAAGTGTTTCCTTCTGGACACACAAGGTTCTGGCAGTTGTATTTGAAATGATGTATTGAGACGCTAAGTGCTAAACCTCAAAAACTCTCCGTCAGCCATTTTTGAGAGAGGTAATAGGTAGCAGCAGGTTTAGTATCCAAGGGCTAAAACAAAAGCTGCAATAAGCCTGGGCATTTGTTATGCTTCTGACAAGAGGCTCATCCGGTGTGCAGGGAGACTGCAGCACGGCGGCTTGCAGAAATACAGAGGCTTTCTCTGTGCATATGGGAGGGTAAAAAGTGATCAGCTGGCTTCCTCCAGAGGCCAAGTGAAAGTATCATTCAATCAGCTTCCTTCCAATAAATCAATTCTGATTTTTCTGTCCTTCACATACAAATGCAGAAACAAAGCTCTTGGAGCTCTTTCAAAACAGCTTATATGCTTGAGGTACTTCACACTCAGCGCTAGTAAGAGTGAATCCAAGTTGTAATGGATTTCAGATTTTCCAAGACTCCCTTCCATGTTTATGCGAATGTTCATTACAACATTTCCTCCGTTTCCCTCTGTTAAGGAAATGATAAAGGATTTTGAAAGAAACGTTGCTGTCCTGGTGTCAACATTTATTGAAAAAATTCAAGGGATATATCCTTTTGAAAGTGCTTTGGCCTGGATGTCTGGGCGAGGTGTGTGTGCTGCACTGCTAAATTCACAGCTGAGCCATCAGAGGAGGACTGGATTTTTTTATTTTTAATTAACAGAAGAGGGTTTTTCCCAGAGGTCATAACAAAACTAAACAAGTGCCATGTGTTTCCCGGATTGGCAGTAGCAAGGGGATAAAATTTCAAGTGCTCAACCTCTTTTTGGGGAGACTCTGAAAGGCACAAAGAGCTCTGGCCGAGTTCTCTCTCGCTGAACGTCTGTTACACTTGGGCAATGTTTTACCCGTTGAGAGTCTTCCTTTGTTCTCCAGGCAGGCATAACAACTCCTGGAAAATCTGGTTAGGCTATTTTCTGTGTGCATTCCTGACACAGTAGCCAATGAAACACCTACAATTCCTCTTGAAGTTTCTTTAAGAGGCCTTCATTTTCTGTCACTGATGTGTTCAGGAACAAAGTGAGATGGAGAATGAGAAAGTGCTTCTGTGACAGGTAATGTTATTTTACGTATATAATACATATCTGTTAACCTGGTAGAAGTAATTGGCATAATCAGAACTTAGCGTATATCCCAGCAGGCTGGCAGGTTCGACTGCAAACCTAGACCCATCTCTCACTTCTGCAAGAGTGCCTTTCCACACACCTACGTTCGGGTTAGCAGCCCTGTCTTACACAGTACATTGCTCTTTCATCCCAAAGTGAATCATATGGTCATCCTTTTCCTTAATCATCTATACGATGGCCCAGTGCCGAGACCTGGAAAACCGTCATCATGAAAAGCTGCTGGAGATCTCACTCAACACGCTGGAGAAATCTGTCAAGAACGAGCTGGATAAGGATTTGCCAGATGACGTTCAAATGGTAAGGGCACCAAAACGATCAGCTCTGCAAGAGAGAGAGCATGAAAAAGGAGGCTGTGGCCTCTCCTCAGAAAGGACAGGGTGGCTTAGGACAGCCAGAGCTCTGTCTGAGCCAGAGTTTACCTTTCTTCCAGAAGGCCCCGGCTGCCTGGCTGAACTACAGCGCTGCTGGGCATCTTTGCTGATGAGGAGGGCGCATGACTGCACTGCAGGTTTCCCTGGGCTCTGCAGGAGCTGGTGGCAGCCGCCCAGGAGAGGTGCCGAGCGAGGCTCTCTGCTGCCTCCAGCACAAGTCCCTGCTCTGGCTTGTTCCCAGGCAGCCCCCACCCAGCAGCCAGCCAGGCACTTCTCTGCAGCGCTCACAGCTGGTTCTGAAAGGCCCTGCACACCCCCGGGAATCCAAACACTGCTCTGACTCCCTTGCCCGGGCACTCTGGTTGCCTTGGTGAATTGAGGAGCCCTCCCCAGAGCTTTCCCAGCCCATTAGCTGTCCTGGCGACAGGACATGACATTTCAAATTGGGCCTTCCATCGAGGCCTCACTGTTGCTGTGATATTAAAGATTCCCAGGAGCTCTCTGGAAAGCGCAAAGATCGTTGCAGTGCTCCAGTCGGCAGCACTGCTGACCTTTTTTTCCTCCATTATTCTTTCATTTAGTAGCTAATTGACTTAAGCTTTGCATTTGCTGTGTTTTTGCACTGTCCAGATTATTCCAGCCCCCCCCATTACTCTGGGTAATCACACGCTGACAGACACAAAACAGACCCCTCAGGCCCCTGGGGTAGCTCCCTGCTTTATGGCCTGTGCAGATGGCTGTGGTTACGCGCCGCTGCTGCTGCGCACCCATTTTGCCTCTCCGCCATCCATTTCCAGGGAGAAGCAATCTTCATTTGTTCAACAGCTGCACTTGGCTGCAGGAGGAGAGTCATTACGGTTTAGCGAAGCCACCCTCTATTTAAAACCACAGGGGAAGTCGCTGCTTCTGTTAGAAGCCGGGGCTCTCCAAAATGAAGATTTACAGCCAGCGCCGCCAGTCCAAGGGGCCCTTCCAAGCGTGATTTTTCCCCTTCCTGCACCTGCTGGGCTAGGCGTGCTGCAGCACATGCAGCCTGGCCTCAGCAGCAGCTGCCTGCAGGGGCCTGCCCTGCGCTGCAAGGCAGCGGAGCACTCGGAGCAGGAATCTGCTCCCTGCTCCAGCTCCTTGGGCAGGTGAGGGCAAAGGTGCCACCTCAGTTGCCCCATTTGCACAAGCTCTGATGCTGCTTTGCAGCTGCAGTGAGGCCTGAGCATGTACTTGCCAATGGGAAAGCACTGGGCTCAAGCCAGTGACCAGGACTTTGTCAGTGCAACCAGAGGTCTTATTTCCTTCCCCCAAGCAGAGCAGTTAATGCTCTGCTGACTCTGAGTGCTCCTGCAGCCCTGACTTGGGCACGTTACCTCCTAGCTTCTCGTGGACAAACCCACCATCGTCAGTGCAGTCACGGCATCCCATGACATCCACCTGGCGAAGATTGCGAGCCGAGAGGGTGACATCCTCAGCAGCGCACAGCGCTGGCAGGTCTCCGTGACGGAGAAGGTAAGGGAGCCTCCTGCTCTTGTGGGGATGGGGCACAGGCAGCTCCACTCTGAAAGGCAAGGATGCTGCTAGGAAGGGGCTGTCCTCTTTGCTGGGCTCTGTCCGCTACAGCCAGTGACGGCAGGAGGCCTGTGGTGTCAGGGCTTGGTTTGAATCTGTCCAGGCTCTCCAGAACGAGATTGACAGAAACCGCAACCGTTTCAAAGAGATCATTCAGTACACTGAAAATCTCCAAGAGGAGGTGGAGAACATAGAGACCGCGGATACACCAGAGTAGGTAACGCCACGGGCTGGGCAGGTGCCTTCCTGGGGTGCACACAGAGCAGTCCCCAGCAGCAAAATACCCATGGGACAGTTACCTCTAAACCTAAACTGAGATGTTTCAGGCTGAAGGCATGCTCCCTCCTCCACCCCACCAGAAACTGCAAATAAAAGATGCTTATTGACTATGGAAAAACATCTGAAACCTTGTCTCTTCCATCACGGTGGCACAAAGCCCATTTAGACAGAGCTCAGACCTAGTCACAAGGGGTTATGGATCAGCTGTGAGCTGAGTGAACCAAATCTTTGCAGCACATCACGCTGAAAGGTTTAGTACATGTAAGACTAGCAGCAGGAACCGGCAAGCCGCAGGCAGGCAGCAGCAGCCTGGGAGGAGAGGGCTCTCCATCAATCCGCCTCCAGGATAACGGCAGGGTTCCAGCTCAGCGAGCAAATGCTGGCTGGGGCTCTGTGCACCTGGGAGCCTCCTCTTCTCAGCGCCTCCTGCACAGGCAGCTTTCTGCAGCATGAGCAGAGCGGCCCCCAGCTAGCAGGAAAGGAAATCAATGGTTCCACAGGAGCTCATACACTGCTGCTCGCAGCAGCCAAGCGAGGAATCATTAATTCCCCTCCTTGCTTGGTGACAGCAGCTGCTACGCGTGCTTGTGTGCAGCTTCTGAGGAGCAACGCTGGTCAGAGTGGTACTGCTTGGGGCAGGCAGTGCCCAGCAAGGGGGAAGGAGAAAGGAAAGCAAGGCTGTGCATGCATACTGGGAGGCTCTGTATACAGCTGCCTGGCTGCACACAAATTTAGGGTTTTTTAGGACTGCTAGAGCCAAGATTTCTCCTCTCTTGTGCTGCAGTCAGCTCCCTGCCGCTCCTTAGCTGCAAGGACAGGGAAGCTAGCATGGGGGGAGGACTCCAACAGAAATGCAGAGAGAGCAAATCTGTTTGCTAGATCATGCCTGCCCAGCTCTGTTTGTGTGTTTCTCTCCTGCAGCCATCCCAGCATCTGCCCAGAGCCTGGCAAATCAGAACCTGCACCCTGGTGTGGTTATTTCAAACAAAGAAACACTCCGATGCATTCCCTTTCCGTTATCGAGCAGAGATGTGCCTTTAATCAAACACGGAGACCCTCTTGTTACATACAGGCACACTGAGGGATGGAGAACAGATGCAGTGGAGTCTGTTTTCAGATTTCCATAACAAGTGTGTGTCAGGAGCTGGCAGCTATGAAGACATGTGGCATATGCTGGGTATGTCTGTGCCGTGCCCTGCCTTGTCCAGGAAGCTGTTTCTTTAGTGGGTGCTCCTCTAATGAGCTACAGGCTCTAGTAACACACAGGGCACTTGTGTGTGCGGAGGGATTTCGCCCTGACCTTTCCTCCTCATGGGGCTCAAAACTGCTGGTGTCGCACTGCAGGAGCCAGTCCAAGTGAGGAATCACCACAAAGTCTCAGCTTCTCATGACTGGTCCCAGATAATCTGTGGTGGCAGGACGGTGGTTCCCATCCTCTGGGGTGTGACAGTCCTTCACAGCTGGGCATTTTTCCTCCTGCGCCCAGTTTAGCAGCCTGACAGCCTCAATCCTGCAGCAGCTTGTGTTTTACGGTTGAGCTCTCCGAACAGAGGTGAACAAAGAGAGTCCCAGCTGCTGCACGAGCACGCAGCTCGCACAGGTCGTAGTCGTGGGCCCACTCCACGCTGCCCCACCGCTGAATCTGCGGGGAGGAGGAACACTGGTCAGTTCAGAACTGCAGTATACAGCTGCTCAGCCACTCCCAGCCTCCCTTTTCATGACTGTGGAACATGGAATTCTGGAACTAGGACCTGGGCAGCTCTACTGAACACCAACTATTGGGTAGAGACATCTCCAGATTGAGAAGCATCATTCACCTGTACTGGGCTCTAAGGCAAAGCCCCTCAAAGGGAGGGCGAAAAATTTCCCTCATCTTCAGCTGCCCTTGGTCAGGGAGAGCTTCATGCCAGGACAGTTTCCAGTTGGTGCTCTCACAGCAAGGAGCTTATTAGTTCAGTGCCTAGCAAGGCCTCTGGGCTGCATAACCCACAGCAAGAGAAGCCATCCGTGGCTTTGCAGTTCTGATTAGAGGCGGAAAAGCAGCAGTCTGGGTTTTGCAGAAAGAAACTGGCAGCCCCAAGAGCACTGCGGGCTGTTGCACCCATCATGTTGCACGCTCCGAACTCTCTCCAACAGGGAGACTGGCGGAGTGGAACCTCTCCTGTAATAGCAGGCACTTGCACTGCCAGTTATTTGTGGTGGGAGAAGCATTTGTCGTGCTGAGATTATTGCTATTTGAATTATAGGGTTGTTCTGTAACATAATTTACCTGGTATTCTTCCTCCAGGCGAGAAAGAAGCACAGCTTTTTCTACTGTAATGTGCCTGTCAATCAGGCCCATGGACAGAATCAGAGATTTCAGCTGGGTGATTACATATTCTATACCTGGAGGGGAAAAACCCAAAACAAACGAGATTCATGGTTGTTTTCTGCAGCATTATAACAACATCTCACACACTCTAAAGGGACAGTCAGGGTACAGATCATCCTCAGAGAGACTGGCAAGGCCAGTGATACCCCCTGCTTGCATTTAGGTATTTTGGAGACAGATCTGCTGCTAACTGTAAACACAAAACGCTGTTCTGGACATTCTCACTGCAGCAAAGGCCCTGCTGTGGAAATGGTGCCTTTCATTCTGCCACGAACCTTTCCCATACAGTAAGAGGAGACACCCGTGCAGGGCCCAGTACCCTGTCCACTGCAAAGGAGCTCAGCTGAAAGCCCGCGGGATGAGAGGGACAGGTACACTGCCTGGTGACAACGCACATCTATCATCACTCCTGGCAATACCACTGTGTGAACGTGTGTGCAGCGTTCCCTGCCCTGCAGGAACCATGCTGGGACACAGCTGGTGTGCTGCTGAAGCAGCAGAGCCCTTCCCTGCCACGCTGTCACACAGTAGCTTGGCAAGACACCCCTCTTCAGGGTGGAACAGCTAATGCCTGGAGCAAATCCCATGGATCCTGCACGGGCAGGAGGAGGAGGAGGAAAGAGGTACCCAAGCCTCCAAGCTGCTGAGGACCTTAGCTCATGGTGGTAGCAAATGGAGGTGTTGATACATGCACAGAGTCTGAGCAGGGAAGTGACAAGAGGTTCATCCTGCACTACTAAGACAGGCCAGACTTGGATGTTAGGTCTTAATTTGACTAACACCTTGAGCTTCCCCAAGGGACACACATGCCTTTCCCTCACACCATGCTTTCCCACGTTGCAAACTGTGAGCAATGAAAATGATTCATTAAGATAATAATAAAAAAAAAATCTTTATAATGAAAAAGAAAGACCTCCTAAATCCTGCACTACAAATCAACACTCTTAACTTTCCTTAGCTGTTAAACTAGTATCTTCTATGAGTCTTCTATCTGCTGCTCATGCAGGTCTTGCATTTGAAGACCAGAGCAAAGCAAACACATTACTCCCTCTCTTCACCCTTAGGTGTCATTCAGCAGCAGAGGCTAAGGACATTCAGCAGTGAACAGGCAAGGAGACAGACTCCAGTCTGTCTCCTTGTCTCACGCAGCCTGAGCTGGGTCCCCAGGGCCCAGCCGCTCTCACCTTGCAGGGCCCACATGTTGTAAGACGCCAGATGGCTGATGAAGGTGTCCTTGGTGCTGGCTGGGATGTTTGGCCCCGTGATGCTGGTAGAGGAGCCAATTGCCACGTTGTACCTGGAACGACCACACAGTCCTTCAGACAAGCACAGGGTTTGTAAGCATGGTGGCTCTGGCCACGAGCGCTGGAGCTACCGGCATTGCCCACATTACAACAGGGCTGGGACCAGCACAACTGGTCCCAGTTATGACAGTGGCTTGGAGGCACAGGAGGGCAGGGCATAAGGAGACAGAAATATCTTTGACCTCTTACCTGTTCTCAGCCCAGGCAACGATGGGATCCCACTCATTCCTCTGCAGCTCTGCCAAGGCAGCTGGCTCCTCCACACGATAGCTGGGACATTGCAGAATAAAACCACACTGCAACTTGCAAAACATGCAAGAAGAAAGCCCAGCCTCGGACTCGAGGGTCCCTGATGGTCTCCTACCAGATAGTGTCAGTCTCCAGGAACTTCACAGCTGCACAGATCAGCTGCACTTTGTTTCGCTGAGTGGGGTTGTCCAAAGCTGTGTTGCACAATGTGGTCTAGGGGATAAAGCAAAAGAAGCCACTGTGATTCAAGGCCTTGGCAAGTAGCAGCTTCCACAGGACAATGCGAAGACAAAGCAGAGGAATTTGGGACAAGCTGAGGGAAGTGAGTTCAACTAGGAGGGAATGCAGACCCAGAACTTGGCTCATGCAACAGGAATCTTCTCACCAGCCTTGGACATTGCTGGAGGGGACCCACCAAACCCAGAGCAGAGGGCTCAAGGACCACTCCAGAGTGGATGGCCTCATTATTTTATTCACACCAGAGAATGCTGTGGTTCCTAAACCTTGCCCAAGAATCCATTCTTCCAGCTGGCAAAACCCTCACCAGGTCACAGGGAGCCTGGCAAACCTTTTTCAGCCCCCAGCATTTGGAGTTCCTTCCTTTAATCCCAGCTTCCTTGAGCTGTCTGCTCCAAGCACCCCACGTTCTGCTCCTCTGCAGCGCAGCCATCCAGCCCTACCCTGCTCACCAGGTGCATGGTGTAGAACTTGATAGTGTCTTTCTGGGAGTCCCACTCCGTCGCCACTGCAATGGCCAAGGCCTCGCTGGGCACGGTGAAGAGCTTGGCCTGGGGTGTTTTCAGCTTCCGGTGGTCCAGGTTTATTTCAAAGCCTCCTGGAGAATCAGAGTAGAAATCCTGGAGAATTAAAGAGGAGCACGCACTAAGGAATAACAGACAACCCCATAGAGGGAGCTGAGTTGGAGCCAGAGCTGGAATCCAGCCATCCAGTTCAGCTATAAACGAGGAAAGGGCAAAGCACGCTGAGCACAAATACCCTATTTGTTTGACGTGTGTGTCACCAAAGCAGCATGCAGGGATAAACTCTCCCCCAGGACCTCCTCCCACTCCCTCCTTGCCTACCCAGCGGCCATGCTCACCTTCTCCTTGCGAGATGCTAACGTTCTGGTAAAACCGCTTCCTTTCTGGGGGCAAAAAAAAGAGCCGTTCAAAGGGCAATCAGAGCAAGGTTGTCCCCTCCCCAATTCCCACTACGGATCAGAACAGATGGAGCCCTCAGCGATGTCAAGGCCTCGGTGGCCTCTTGTCACAATGTCTTGCTCATTCACCCACACTCCAAGTCTGCCGGGAGCCTCTCTGCAGGAAAGGACCAGGGCCCTCCTCAAAAATGCTTTTGCCAATGGCCTTGGCAGACAAGCCCTTGGCCACTGCGTGTGCCCAGGCAAAGAGCCTCTCCCCAGCCCAGCCGTGCACATGCGGTGGGTGAACGCGGTGCGTCTGAGCACGACCAGCAAGCGAATGGGCCCCCGACTGTTAGGGCACAGCTTGGAAAAGACCCACGCACCCGAGAGCGGCCATTTCACTGCTATCCCAAACACTCCTGAACACATGTCCTGAAAGTCTGCAGCCTCACTTCATTAGAAGCACAACTAATTTTACTGCCCTCATAGCGGCCCTTCCCCGGAGATCTGCAGAGGTGACACAGAGCCCCGAGCAGGCTGGCACCACCCCTGGGGGGCTTCCTCACCAAACCGACCAACCAACCCCCAAAGCAACTGCGGCAGCGCCAATAACACCCAGGGCCGGGCTCTGCTGCTGGTGAAGACCCCGCCGGGGAGCGCGGGGGGATGCCCCATCCCAAAGCCGTCACCTCAGTGCCCCAAGGGGCGCCGTGTGCCCAGGCGGGCGCCCCTTGTCCCCGGGGAGGGGTGTTCACTGCTTGCCACCTGAATGGCCCACCTGGCCTCGAGGGCCCGGGTGACCTTGCGAGTGTCACGGGGGTCTCAGCGGGGAACACTGGGGTAACGGAGAAGGGAACAGGCCCCTTTCCCCGCAAAGCGGGTCCTGCCGCCCGCCGCGCCAAGTGGCCCGCCCGCCCTCACCTGCTGGCGGAGCGTAAGCCCGACCCCCGCCCGGCCCCGCCGCAGGGGCCCCGCCGGCGGCAGGAGGCGGGCAGGGGCGCCGGGGGCCCTGCAGCAGCCGCCGGCAGCCGCGCCACATGGAGCCGGGAAGGGCCGGGCCGGGAGACGCTGAACGGCGCCCGCCGCGAAACCCGGAACCGCCGCCGCCTCCCGCCTCAGCACGGTCCCGCGGGCGCCGCCATGCTGCGCGCTACGCAGACCAATGGGCGAGCGCGAGCGCGGTTTGTCCCTTCGGCCGCGCCGTCCTGCGGTAGGCGCGACACGAAGAACTCCACTTCCCAGCAGTGCGCGTGGCAGTGCCTGCCGGGAGAGGGCACGCGGCCCG
>PTEX01000029.1:4251540-4265628 GCA_003342815.1 Eudromia elegans
AGGGGGGGCAGTGTGGACACCTGGGTGGAGGGGCTGTGGGGCAGGAAGGATGTGGTGCCGGGGCAGATGGGTCTTGGGGGCAAGGGGCGCTGTGGGGCTGGGCGGGCAGTGGGGCAGGGGGCTGGGGGAGGGCTGGGGGTCCGCGCAGAGGCCGCGGGAGCAGCCGGAACGCGAAGCGCTGCGCAGCGCGGGGCGGCCGGAGCGGCGCGGCGGCTGCGCCGGCCCCGCCCGTGTGTGCAAGTGCGCGTGGGCAGAGCGGGGGGGGAGGGGAAGCGGTGCGGAGGGTTGAGGCGGGCGGACTTTCCGGCGGGGCGCGGGGCGGCGAGCGGGCCGCGGCGCCCGCCATGGGCATCTTGGAGAAGATCTCGGAGATCGAGAAGGAGATCGCGCGCACGCAGAAGAACAAGGGTGCGGGAGCGGGAGCGGGAGCGACGAGAGCGGGAACCGGAGCGGGAACGGCAGCGGCGGGAGCGGCGGGAACGGCAGCGACGGGAGCGGGAACCGGAGCGGCGGGAATGGGAACCGGAGCGGGAACAGGAGCGACGAGAGCGGGAACCGGAGCGGGAACGGGAGCGACGAGAGCGGGAACGGCAGCGGCGGGAGCGACGAGAGCGGGAGCGGGAACCGGAGTGGGAACGGCAGCGGCGGGAGCGGGAACCGGGCCCCCGCCGCCCCTCTCCCGCCCTGCGCAGCGGCCCTCGGTGCTGCCCGTCCCTCTCGCGTCCCTTTGTGCCCTTTGAGCCCCTCGTTTCTCTGTTTATTTCCTTTGTCGCTGCCCGTTTCTCCCAAGTCTCCTTTGAGTCACTGCGAGGTTCCCCTCCCACGGGCAACGTTCCTGCGGGTTTCGGATCCCCCGTGCCCGGGGCAGCAGCCCGGGCGCTGCCCGCGTCGCCCAGCGCTTCCCTCCGCGGTCACTCTCAATTCCGGAGACTTTCAATAACCGGCCGCGGCGTTTCTGTCCTTGCAGCCACCGAGTACCACCTGGGCCTGCTCAAGGCGAAGCTCGCCAAGTACCGGGCGCAGCTCCTAGAGCCCTCCAAATCCTCGGCCGCCAAAGGAGAGGGCTTCGATGTGATGAAATCGGGCGATGCCCGCGTGGCGCTGATCGGGTTCCCCTCCGTGGGCAAGGTCAGTGGGTGCCCGCGCCACCCGCCCTCTCCGGGCGCGTCTCTTGCCTTTGCAGCTCTCGCTTTCTTGCCATGTGTGAGCAGAGGGAAGGTTTCCGTGCTGAAAGTGGGAGCTGAGGAGAACGGCCCCCGTCTCGGTACGGGCTGAAACTTGGTCCAATGCAGCCGCAGCGCTGCTATGGAAAGGGTGAAAAGGGGCTTTCATCCAGTCCAAGTCCTGGCTGCCCCACGTCACCACTTTCCTCCCTGTGCCCCAAATAGCCCCAATGCAGCATGTAACCCCCTGCCAGGGTCTTCTCAGTGCTGCTGAGGACCACTTTCATGTCACAAGTTTTGCTGCGTTTTGCCCATGCTGTTGTCTGAGCTTCTCCAGTGATGGTGCCGTCTTGCATTTCAGTCCACGTTTTTGAGTTTAATGACCTCAACGGCCAGTGAAGCGGCATCGTACGAGTTCACAACCCTCACGTGCATCCCGGGAGTCATAGAAGTAAGTGGGATTCTCCTGCTTTTCACAGAAACTGGTTGTAACAAGAAACCCTGATTCATAACCGTGTCTGTCTGCGCCAGCTACCCTTGTGCCACTGCTGGGAAGTAGCACAAGTTAAGCAGCGCAGTGATATCCAGAGATCTCTGCTGACTCCTGCTTTAAAATTTAGAAGGTCTTGAGTGTTTTGCAGTATCGGTCCTCTCTGAGCTGCAGTGCTGATTTAGCACTTCTGTCTGCACAAGTGCTGGCAACTAACAGCGTGCCTGGGATGTTGGATCCTGCAGTTAGGCTGACCAGAGCCATAGGACAATTCTCAGCTGAATTTCTTATAACCACTCTTGGTGCCATTGATCAGGTGGCTGGAAACCCTGACAGGTCTGTTTTTAGTGAAGCTTTCAGAAGAGGCAACCTCTACTGTAATCAATTTGAGAAGAAAATGAATCTACCCCTGTCCTTGAGGAGTTTTATGAGTGGTGCTCGGAGCATCCGTCAGTAAAGCCGATGCTAAAGGGCATCAAACTGAAAAACATCCAAGAGTAATGAGAAATTTTGGATCAGAATTGAAAGGAGAGTTAACCACTGAAAACTAGATATTGATATTAAAATAAATAGAAATATTGTAACATGTTGAAACCTGACCTTTCGCTGCAGTAGCCAGTTATAACAGTTATTTAGGGCTTCGCCACAGGAGTAGCTTGGAAGCAAATGACCCTGCAGCTTTGCTGAAGAGAGGCTGCCATTATTTCCTGGTGCTGTAAGACCTTAAGCACAGCTGGTGTGTTCTGATCCAACAGAACAGAACCTAACGTGCTGCAGTGTGGCCCAGTTTGTTGAAAACTGTTTAATAAGAAATACGCGGGAATGTATTCCTGTCACCGTTGATCCAGAGAGTGCCCTGCTCTGTCAGGTTCATTCCTGGCAGAATTCCTGGTGGGTTCATCCACTACCTGCAGGCTTGGGACCTTAGTGCTTGCTTAGAGCTCTCGAGGCAGCTGCACGAGGCTTTCAGCTTTCCATCTCTGTTTCCTTTTCAGTACAAAGGAGCCAACATTCAGCTCTTGGATCTGCCTGGGATCATCGAAGGAGCAGCACAAGGTTGGCTCATCCTCCGTGTTCGTGCAGCTCGAGGATTTGCTGTCAGCAGTGTGCTGGTAGCTGCTTTGCTGGGCCAGGAAAGTTGCCTCTCCAAACTCCAGAGTTCTTGATCTTGGAAGTGAGGCACGATTCTTAGCCCTGAGCCCACATAAGGCTCTATATGGAGCAGAAAGATGCTTTTCTGGAGGTGGGAGCCAAAGCAAGGCAGTCACTTCTCACCTTCCTGTATGAGTGTTACTCTGCTCATCTGCTCCCTGAAACAGAGGAGATCTAAAGAAAGATGCTAGAGAGGCGGACGGGGAATTACAGCTAAATGGTAACTTCTCTTGACTGATTTCCTGATTCTGCCACGACTCCTGATTTTGGGAAGAGATGTTAGCTTTGTCCCTCTATTTCATCACCTCATTGGCTGCACTTGTCAAGAGAAGCTTTAGGAAATTTAGGAAAATCTCCTAATGGTCTCGTCCTTCTTGACCTTGTTAATAAGGGATGCCTCTTTTTTTTAAACCAAAATTCCTCTTTGCAAGGGTGCCGTGGCCCTTGTCACTTTTCTGGATAGCCCCTCTCTGCCCTGTGGAACTCCAGCGCTGCACGTGCCTGGGGGTGCCTGCCCTGCAGGCAGAGGTGGCTGCTCAACCTGTGCAGCCTCACAGAGAGCTTCATGCCCACTAGGCTGCGTAACAGTTAGTGAAGCAGCAGCGAAGAGTATTTGGGCTTGTGCTGCATGTGATACAGGACTGCAGGATATTTTTTTGTTGTTTCCAAGCAGCTGTGTGGGGTGGGAGTCATTTGTCTGTCACAGAATCCAAGCTATTTTCCTACCCTGCTATGCAGCCGTCCCCTCTCTCCTCAGGGAAGGGCAGAGGCCGGCAGGTGATAGCCGTTGCCAGGACTGCAGACGTTGTTATCATGATGCTGGATGCCACCAAGGGTGAAGTACAGAGGTGAGTAGGTGCTTGTGGGCACGTGGGCTGGCAGGCCAGGGTCAAAGGCTCCCCTGGGCCCAGAGAACAGCTCTCTGAAACCATGTGAGCTGCACGTGTTTGGGAATAGGTATTTGTGTTCTTCAGGACCAGGGAGGGATTGTGCTTCATTAGAAGGATGCTGGCTAACTGGGGACGGCATTTAGAGTGTTTCCTGGGAATCTTGGCTCAGGGTTTTCAGATGAAGGATTCTTTCTGGGAGATGGTTGTTCGGAGATGAGATTTCCACCACAGACTTCCCTGCATTAGCTGTGGTTGTATGTTGCAGTGCAGGTTCATGAGAGGGCTGTGTCAATACTCAGCTAAAGAGGATAGTCAAGAAGGAAACATCCAGATCTCACCTGAACAAGCTCAATATAACACATACTCATGTGCACTGTCACTGCAGGGCCCTGCTGGAGAAAGAGCTGGAATCTGTAGGAATCCGTCTGAACAAAAGCAAGCCAAATATCTATTTCAAGGTGAGATTTCAGCCAGCTTATACCTGGCTGCCTAATCAAAAGCAGGATGACTTTGTGCTGCCTCTTGCTTTGGACGGACTGAAGAGGGGCTGTGGATTTTGCAGACTGTTCTCAAGTTGGTTTTATTGCCTTTCCACAGCCGAAGAAGGGTGGAGGCATCTCCTTCAACTCCACTGTGACATTGACCCAGTGCTCTGAGAAGTTGGTGCAGCTCATCCTCCATGAATATAGTATCCTTTCCTGAAAGGGGAGACCCCTGCACTCCAGATCAGCAGCTCATGAGTCAAGTGCTCCCCGCTGTGGGGTTAAGCCCTTTGGTGACCCTCTGGTGCTTGTTGGGTTAAGAACCAGCCAGGTTACATCTTTCCCTTTTGTTTCCTTTCCCAGTCCACCTAGCAGCACCAAGAAAGCTCAGCAGCTGACTTGTAACTGTTTAAATGTGTTGGGGTTTGGGCCTTGACAATGTTCATCCCAGAAATCTTCAATGCTGAGGTTCTCTTTAGAGAGGACTGTTCTCCCGACGAGTTCATCGACGTGATTGTAGGCAACAGGGTCTATATGCCCTGCCTCTATGTGAGTATCTCAGAAACAGCCCATCTGCTTTAGCATCAGGCATCCCCTTGCTCACTTATCCTGAGCAAGACCATTCTCTGCTGAAATAAACTCTGTGCCTTCCTGCATCCTAACGCAGTGGCATCGGAGGGTTAAAGAGATAGAAAATGCAAGTCAGCGGGGAGCTTTTTGCTGGCATGTTCTGTGCGGCTGCTCTGTGTGTGTTTCCTGTGCCCTCTCGTGGCTGCTCGCCGAGGAGCAGCAGCGCGTTGTGTGCCTCGGTGCACGGGCTCAGCCTGCCCGGTGCAGGTGCTGCTGCAAGGTCTGCGTTTGGTTTTTGGGATCAGGAATGATCCCATGGACCAGAACTCGCCCGCGCTGTTTGACAGTGGCCACGTTTATAATGAGATCCAAGATGCCAGAGAATATCTCACAAATCATTGCAAAGGGAGAAACTTAGGGGGCCTAAACTTATGCTAAGGCTTCTGAAATTTAGCAGTTTGTTCTGCTACAAACCTTGGCCCTCCCTCTGTTTGGTGTAATCTGTATTTCTGCACCAAACACCAGAGCTGCCGTGTTACAGTTACATGTACACACTATACTTCCTTGTAGTGCTGCTGAATTGATTTCTTAAGGGATGCGTTGTTTGTCCTTTGACTTAGGTTTATAACAAGATTGACCAGATATCTATGGAGGAGGTGGATCGTCTTGCTCGGAGACCCCACAGTGTTGTAATCAGGTAGGAGCATCTACAGCTGTGAGGTTGCATTATGCCCTGGCCCAAATACTTTAGTGATTCATTTCACACCTCTTTCTGTAGCTTTTCCTCCAAGAAGGGAATTCTCCATGGGCCATGGGTCTCCTTCCCTGAAAACACTGTTTGCAGGCCAGAATAAACCAGCCTAGCTTGTTCCCTTAGAAGTGCTGATATATCTAACTGGGGCTTTGCTGCTTCAAAGCTGCTTTCCACTCTGAAAGCTCTATTTATTTCCACCTTGGTTTTTTTTCCTCTACTGACCTCATTAGACACTTGTTCCCTAGTGCTTTAATAAGATGTTTCACCGTGCTCTTCTGGCTCTCTGAATCACGACAGCAGTAAACCCTGAGATATTGATGGTGTTTTGCAGCTGTGGCATGAAACTGAATCTGGATTACTTGCTGGAGAAGCTCTGGGAATACCTTGCACTTACCTGCATCTACACCAAGAAACGAGGACGTAAGTGAGCGTTAGCTGAATGGAAAAGGCACAAAGGACTGCTGGGCACCAACCACCCACAGGCTGCCCAAGGTGTTTGGATGCCTGTCTGTCTGTCTGTCTGTCAGAGATCTCTTCTGTGTTGGACATGCTGCAGTTGCACTCTCCCTTACCAGTGTTCAGTATTAGCTCTTGGGAAATGTGTTGGTTGCATTTGATCCAGCGTTGTGTGTGTTTCATTACAGCTCTCTTGTTCTCTCTCAACAGAAGAAGAGCTGAATTTTCATAAAGCTTTGCATGATAATAACATAAGGAAATAAAGTTTCCAAGCTCTTAGTTTCCCTTTTATAACAGCTCTCATGTACGTGCTGTGATGAAGCACACAGGTGATTGCTACCCATAAAAGGTCTCTTTTTCCTGCTGTGAGAACTCCAGTGATTCCCATGCTGGGCTCCTGTGAGGCTCAGCACTGCCTTTGACTCTGCTTTTGCTTTCCAGCTCACTTGCAGCTGCCTTTTTGCTTGTCACTTAAGAGAAGTACTTGGAATAGAGTTGGCAGAGTTGAGCTGTGAGGAGGCAGTTGGCTGCTGTGAGATGGGTAACTGCTTGTGGACACTAGAGTGTCTGCAGAACCAGTTTGAAGCTTTCAGGCTCCTGGGTGGGAGTTCTGCCTGGGAGGCTGCTGGCAGTGCAACAGGAGGAGGAATTCAGGAGTAGTAAGCACAGAACAGTGTGAGATGGTGTTGGCATGGTAGAACAGATTTGATGGAAAACCAATGCTGTAGTTTTTTTACCCTCTCTTCTACTTTTTCCATAGAGAGACCAGACTTCACAGATGCCATTATTCTACGGAAAGGGGCCTCTGTGGAGCATGTGGTAATTTCTCTGCATCTTTTACATTTACTTGGCAGCAGAAAGCAGGTTCCTTTTGGAGCCTGTTATGATATGTTTGTGCTTTGTAAAGGTTGGAATATGTCAACATTTTGTTGGGCTTCTTTTATTGTCTTGAATAGTTTCGTCTGCCTCAGGTTTCTTTCCTAGCTGCTAATGTTTGTAATAAATGAGAGATAACAAAAGTTACCTAATACAGGCCAGTAAAAAAAAAAAAAAAAACAAAACCACATGGAAGCCCTACATGGGGATTTACATGGCTAGTAAATCTTGTATTTCAAAAAACACAGAACAGAAATGCTATTACCTGGCTCCTAAAGTCACTATTGTGATTTCTGATGTGGATTTGAGTTGCTTCTGGTTTCTGTATTTCTTCTAGTATTATGCAAGTTGTTTGCAAAGAAGTGTCACTAAACTGTCTAATAATCTGTCTGTCCTGCAGTGCCATCGAATTCACAGATCATTAGCCAGCCAGTTCAAATATGCCTTGGTGTGGGTAAGTGCATAAGAGCCAGTGAATTCCTCGTCCTCATGTCCCTTTGACAGGTCTGTTCCTAACCCCTCTCTCCCTTTTGCTTTAAAGGGGACAAGCACAAAATACAGTCCTCAAAGAGTGGGCTTGACTCATGTGATGGAGCATGAAGATGTCATTCAGATCGTCAAGAAATAACCCTCTCTGCTCTTCACCAGTGCCTGGCCTTGTCTTAGTCACTAGAATTGGAACTGACGACATAAAAGCAAAACAAAACAAAAAGGAAAAAAGGAAAAGAAAAAAAGAGAGAGAAAAGGGAAATGTTCCACAGCCAAGAAAGCTTCCGTGAAGCTCGTTCCCTTGGAGAAAGGGAGGGAATGAGGCTATTTACAGGTGGGGATGGGGTGATGGGTTTCCATCTTGCAGTCTTTCAAGTGAGGTGATGTCTCTTAATCAAAAATAGAGTCCACTTTTGTAGGACGTAACTCCTAGAGCCAGCAGCTCCTGCCCAGGGTTTGCCTGTGCCCATCTATTAGCAGTGACTTGCTCTGCCAGTGGGAAGTTGATGGATTGTGTGAGCAAACCTGGATCGGTGCTTTGGGACAGGGAAAACAGGACTGGGGGAACGTTACTGATGCTTTGCTGCGTGTCCATTCATTTATTTTAAGCATTTGAAATGGAAATATCTAAAATGGAAACAAAGTTTTCCTGTCCCTGCTCACTGGACCTGCTGCCTCTACAACTTTCACCAAGGGCAACTTTAGTCTCCGTATCTGAGATGACCCTCAGCTAGTTTTTAATGCTCCCATCTCCATTGTATTAAAACCTGGCACTTGGTGCCCCATGTTAACTCTGCAGTAAGGTTAGTGAGGTGTCTGGTCCAATTGGTACTACCAAGAGAAATGAAACCTTGCTAACGAATGATGGACCTGGCCAAACTGCAGCCTGGTACGATCAAAGAGCCATAGGCTGCACTGGGAATTTACTTCTGGCATATCGCTGATCCAGGAAATTGTCTTGGGAATACCCTGTTCTGCTCTCATACTGCCTGTTAGTCCCCAAGAGTATTGCTGGGGATCTGCTGCTTTCTCAGTCATACACCTAAATTCCAGTAAAAGCTCTCCTGAGAGTGAAGTACCATCCCATGCCATGGGTTTCACGCCAGCCCTGTTGAATAATGTTGCTCGTATGGATATTTTTCATCAGAATTCTGAGAATTTTTTCTAATCATGCCTTTTTGTTGAATATTGATGCTCACCAGTCCAGAGTGCCTGATAGAGAACAGCTCTTTTCTTCTGGGATCAAGAGCTGCCGATAGCATTTATTTTCTTTCATTGAAAAGGGTTTAGTCTGATGTGGATTCTTAACTGCGAGGCCAAATCTGATAACAGACTCGTCCAAGCAGTTGCCCCTTCCCTCTCTTTTGTGCTCCTCCCCACCCTTCCCAAACTGATGGAGCAGAAATGGAAGGAATATTTTATTTGAGAAAATAAAAGTTGCTATTTCATGTGAATTGTGTTTGTCTCCCTGTAGTTAGGCAGTTTGGTGTGTTTTCTAAATTTCTTTTTTTTTTTTTTTTGGCATCTCTAGCTGACTGAGGAGTCCTGGATGCTGTTGCAAGAGGCTGGAGGGTGAAATAGGTTGTGAAGTGGCTGAGAGTGCTCTGAGGTCAGAAAGAACCTAGATGGGATGTGATGGGAGCTAAATAAATAGTATGCACAGTACCCAGGCTACAAAGGTGACTCTGTAGTTTCCCTTCGTTATTCCTGGCTTTGCTCAGATGGAGTTAAGAGCAAAGCTTGGCCGTGGTGGAAAACAGCAGAGAAAGACTGTTAAAAACTGCACCTGATTAGCCTTATTTCTCACTGAAGAAATTGAGCATTTTCTTACCCTGTTCGGAATGGGCTGAATAAATTTGATATAGAGAAGGAGTGAAAACAGTTAAATCCACAGAAGCTAGCTGCTTTTTTTAAGCGCGAGTAGCTATTTTTTTGCAGGCAAGTTTATAGCTGTGTCTGGAAATATATGCATTTAATTGCACACTGTGTTCGTTCTTCCAGACGGCTTCCCTAAGTGCTCTACACACGACTGCTGAAAGCTGCAAACACTGCAGCTCGGTGCCAGAGCAGGGCTGCCTGACGAGCTCTCCAAATCCCGGGAAAGCGAGGTACTGTGGGGGGAAAACTCACTCCGGAGCCTGGTTTAGCTCCAGGAGCTGCCTCGGGAGGCCGACGGGAGTCGGACAGAGCCCTTGTTAGTCCCGGGAGATGTGGCAAGGGGGAATGTGGTGGGAGACCCTTCCCAGAGCGTTCCTGGGATAAGCTGGGTGCTCTCCTCCCACCTCCCAAAGGGCTACGCGCTTCCTGCCCCATCCCGGCTCTGTTTGGGAACGCTCTGGCAGGGAGCGGAGTGCGTCGGCTCGGACACGCTCCATCCTGTTCCAGGCAGTCGAGCAACTTGCGTTGGCTGAACGCCCCTTTTATAACTTAATTCCATCAGGAATCGTTTGCGAGGTAATAAAAAGAGACTCCAGCCCCAAAGACATTCACTTCATTCAAGGAGGGCCGGTTCCCGCCATGGGCCCCCCCTCACCCCAGGGCCCTGGCGTCTTGGGGCTGTGGGTGAGAGTCACCCTCCACGGTGACCGCTGGGGGGGCTCACACGGCGCCGAGGGTCACCCCGAGCGGCCGGCCCGCGTGGCGCGGAGCTGGCGGGGGGGGCTGCGAGAGGAGGGTTTACGGCCGCCAAAGAGTTTGAATTCCTCTGCTAAGTGATGAGCCGGCCCCTGGGGGATCGGGGCTGTCGATGGTAATGTGCAGTTGAGCTCTCGCTTTCTGAGGCATCAGCGTGGTAAATACCCAGGGCAGCGGCTCAGCCTCGGGGCAGAGGGAGTGGAAGTGGAGCTGATCGCAGGGCGAGGAAGCAGGAAACCCATGCTGGGGGCAGGATGGAGTTTTTTGGCTGCTGGTGATGGGGACTTGTCAGGGAATTGGAGAAGGGAGCCTGTGTTGTCGAGAGGAGCGGGGCTGGCGCCTCCACGTAGCTCCCTTCTCTGGGGGGGGCTGTGGCACCCATCCTGTCCTGTCCTCGGAGGAGGACGTGTCTGTGGCCCCGCGTCCCTGTGATTTCTCTCCTCTTTGGCTGGGGAGGAGGCAGCGGTCGGGGCCTCGTGCTGGCTGTTTGAGTGTCCTGCCTGGAGAAGCCGGTCCCGGAAGAGGCTGCAGGAGCGTCCGGCTCAGCCCAGGGACGACGGGACCAGCCGACCACTCCATCCCCCGGCCCCACTGTGTACCCCAAGGTACCCCCTGCAGCACCCAATGTACCCCAAGGTACCCCCTGCAGCACTCTGGAGATGGAGGTACCAACCCCGGGGTGCCCCCAGCTGCTCCCTGGCAGGAGCTCCCAGCTCCGAGGGCTTGGTGAGGGATGGGCCCCGCTGGCCCCTCCACGGAGGGCTCGGGGCAGGAGGCCGCCCAGCCTCACTCCACACGGGGCGCTCCCCATCCCGGGGGTTCTGGGGGGTCCTGGCTCGAGGGCTTCAGTGCGGAGGCTGCTGCTGGTTGCTGGGTTTGCCCTGCTGCCTTCACAGCTCTCTCCCTCATCCCGTGGGTCTCCTGAAATAGCCCCTCGAGGGGCCTCAGGCGCTGCCACCTCTGCTCCCCATGGTCCCTGCGAACGAGCAGTGAATTTGCGTCGCCGCTGCTGAAACATTCATGACTTTGCAGCCACGGGAACGCGGGCCCGGCATTAACATTTGATGCGGTCGCTCGCCCCGCCGTTAACATTTGATGCGGCGGCCGCGGGGCCGGGCACGTGCGCGCGCGGCACGCGCGGGGCCCACGCCGAGCCACGTGGGACGCCCGGCGCACGTGCGTGCGGCCCCACGGGCCCGCGCGGGCATCGCGCGGTGCCACCCGCGGGAGCCGCGCCAGCGCCTCCGCCGCGCTCCTTCCCGGCACGCGCCTGCCTCCTGCTCCAGGTTAGTGGCATCGGGTTCCTGCTCGGCGGTTCTCCCCTTGGCCACGGTCCCGCTGCCGGCGGCGCTCTCGTCTGGTCTGGTCTCGTCTCGTCTCTCTTGGTGCTCCCTCTGGCTTCGGGGCGTCCCATGGGGTCTTTGTGCTTCGTCCTCCTCCGAGTTAAGAGGAGGAGACCGATTTCCCAGGGAGGGAGCAGAGCGCTCCGAGGTGCATGGAGGTCACGGGGTCTGGTTTGGGGTCAGCAACCTCAGTTATGATAATTGTGCCCTTGTGGAACTGTTAACGTCCCAGTTTCAGAGCCGGTCCCAAAGCCTGCAGTGCTTGGGGAAGGATGAGCAAAGCTGCAGTGGTCTTGGCTGGGACCAGGTGCTGGAAAAGAGCAGCCGGCTACAAGCTGGGACGTTATTCCCAGAGCTGGGAGCGCGGAGAGCCGAGGGGAGCAGGGCCGGACGGTGCAGGGGGTGGGAGCACCAGGATGCCGGGTAGCGAAGGCAGTTTCTTGCCTTCCACCTCGCGCCTCCTCCGGAGGAGCCCCCGTGCCGGCGCGGAGCGTCCCGTGCATTATTCATGCCGCGCGAGCCCGGTGGATTCGGTTACAGACGGCCGCCTGGCCGCACAACTGGCACCGCGGGAGGCAGCAGGAGGCAGCTCGGGGCCGGCGGAGCCGCGCGGGAGCCCGGCCGCTCCGGGGGGCCCAGCCATGCGCGAGGCCCGGGTGAGGGCCACGGGCACCTGTCCCACCGCGTCCGCGTGCAGGTAAATCCCCCCGTGGCCGGGCTGCCGTGGGGCAGCGTCGGGGCGGGAGCTGCCTCGTGCCGGCGTTGAGGGTCACTGCTGCTGCGCGGGCCCTGCCGGGGCATCGGAGCGGGGGCAGAACGCGGAGCATGAGCGCCCGGCGCCGCCGGCATGGCTGGCAAGAAGGGGGAGCCCAAAAAGGATGCGGACGCCAAGGGCAAGGGCGGCAAAGGGAAAGGGAAGGATGGCAAGAAGGGCAAGAAGGAGGTGGTCAGCGAGTCGGAGGAGCCCTCGGACGCGGAGGTGGCCAAGACGGAGGAGAGCGAGGAGGCCCAAGAGGTGGAGGAAGAGAAGGAAGAGAAGGAAGAAGAGGAGGCACCTGTGGAAGAGCCCAAAAAGGGGAAAGGGAAGGAGAAGAAAGGGGGCCTCAAGGCGGTGGCCATGAAGAAGCCAGGCCGGGGGAAGAAGGTGCAGCTAGAGACGGAGGAAGAGGAGGGCGACAGCGATGCTGGGCAAGCGAAGAAGAACCTCAAGGGCACCTCCAAGCTGGTGATGGGGCTGACGGCCGACAACGCCAAGAAGAAGAAGGGGGCCAAGGGCGCCGAAGCCGCGGGCCAGAAGAAAGCGGCCACCAAGGCGGGATCAAGCGCGGCCAAGGAAGAGGACAAAGAGCAGCAGGCCAAGGTCAAGAGGACCCTCCAGAGCACGTCCAAGCTCTTCCTTGGCTTCAAGAAGCTGGGCCTGCGGCGGCCCAAGAAGGGGCAGTTCAAAAACACCTCCCGCTTCTTCTGGGGGCTGCAGAAGCACAGCACCAAGAAGAAGAAGAAGAAGAAGAACAAGGCGGTGCTCAAGTCCACCTCCAACATCATGGTGCGCTTCAAGCAGATCGGCAAGAAGCGCAAGGAGGCGTCGAGCGCCGCGCCGGCCAGGCCGTCCTTCCTGCTGCTCCGCCGGGGAGGGCCGGCGGAGGCGGCCGGCGCGTCGCTCTTCCGCCGGCGCCCGGAAAGGAAATTCAAGCCGCGGGCGCAGGTGCTGAGCAAGGCGGCCGCCGCCACGGGCTGGCTCGCGAGGAAGCTGCTCTCCAGGCGCGGGCGGCTCGTCGGCGGCGCCCGCCCGCCCGACGCGGCCTGGCTCTCCCGCATCGGCGCCAGGAAGCTCCCGTTCCCCGCGGAAGACGAGATCCTCAGGCACCGAGCCAACATGAAGCGGCTGCCGGGTGGCGCCGGAGGGCTGCCGGCCGCTGGCCCCGCGCGGCGTGCCGAGGAGCGGCCTGGCCTGCTGCCCCGGCGCCCGTCGCGGCGTGGGGCCTCCCAGGAGCCGCCGGCGCCCGCGGGGTACTACGGGTGGTCCCGGGAGCCGGGCAGCGGCTACGGCACGCGGCGCGGCTACGCTGAGGAGGAGAGCTATGGGGCTGGCCCCGCTCCGCCCTACCCGACCCACTACGGCTTCGAGGAGGCGGCCGTGCCAGCCGGCTATGGCGACGACGGCGCCTACGACGTGGAGGATGAGTACGGCTTCTACGAGGGCGTTTTGGACTACGCGGGCGACCCGCTGCCCCAGCACTACTGGGAGCCCGAGGATGAGGAGGACGGACCCTACGGCGCCTACTCCCCCTCCGACCTCTACGATCCCTACGGGAGCGACCTGGACTACGCCGAGGAGCCGGGCGGGCCCTTCGGTGACGCGGGGGACCCGTACGGAGCCTTGGGCGTCGGGCCGGCGTTGGGCGAGGGCGGCTACGCGGAGGACGCCTACCCCGAGCACCGCATCCACTACAGCGAGGGCGCGTGGGCGCCGCACGCCCAGGCCTCCTGCAACCCCTACGCGGCCGCGCTGGACGACATCGCCGAGGCCGAGGAGCCCGAGGAGTGGGAGGAGGAGGAGGAAGAGGAGGAGGAGGAGGAGGAGGAGCAGGACTACCCGCTGGCCGCGCTCAGCGCCTCCTCCCTCAGGGGCATGCGGGAGACGCTCTCGGCGCAGCGCTCGCTCCGCACCAAGTTCCGCCTCTTCCCCCGGCCGCAGGTGAAGCTCTTCGGGCGCGACCGCCTCGACGTGGCGCTGCCGCCGCCGCCGCCGCGCGCGGCCGACGAGGACGACTACGACGAGTGCGAGC
>PTEX01000029.1:4266288-4287606 GCA_003342815.1 Eudromia elegans
CCTGCAGCGCATCGGGCAGCCTCTGGCCGGCATGGCGCGGCGCCCGGTGCCCGAGGCGGGCAGCCGCAGCCCGTCCCCGGCGAGGACGGGGCGCCCGGCGCCCGGCCAGCCCCTGGCTGCTCTGCTGGCGGCGAGCGTGTCCCCCCCGTCCCCGCCGCCCAGCCGCCCCCGGCCCCTGTCCCCGGCGCCCTCTTCCGTGCGGGGCGGCGGGTCCCGGCGGGACGGGAGCACCCGCAGGTCGCCCAGCCCCGCGGCCGGGCACCGTCTTTGGACCGATATCCCCCCGCCCGGCCTGCCGGGCTCCCCCAGGGGCGGCCGGAGCCCCCCGTTGCGCCGGCGCAGCCCCCCTTTCGCCGGCTCCCGCTCGCCCGGCTCCTTCCGCGGCGGCGCGGGCCCGGCGGAGGCGCCGTTCGAGGGGGAGGCGGCGGAGGAGGGCGCGGGGCGCTACGCGGTGGTGACGCCGCGGGTGCAGCGGCTGGGCTCGCTGCGGCGGGCGTCCCGCGTGTACAAGCAGCACTGGTCCAAGCAGCACGTCGTGCGCGTGCAGGAGATGCCCGACGCCTGGACGGCGGAGCAGGGCTACGCGCAGCGCCCCGCCGAGCGCGCCCGCCGCCGCGGAGCCGGCCTCGCCCGCTACCTGAGCCAGCGCTCGCCCGCGCGCGCCTGGCGGGACAGAAACCCCTGGGTGGACGGGTACCTGGGCACCAAGCAGCCCTGGCGCAGCAAGGTAACGGCGCCGGGGGGAGGACACGCGTGGGAGCACCCGGGCGCGAGGGCGGCGGCGCGTGGGGAGGGCAGCGGGGGCTTCCCCGCCATGACCCGGTGGGTCCCGCGGCAGGGAGGCGCGGTGGGCAGGGCCCCCCTCCCCGCGCGGGAGCCGATACCCGGCGCATGCAAATGGTGAGAGCCGATCCCGGGGCGGGCGCGCTGCAACACGAGCAGAGGTGTCGGTAGCCGGGCCGGAGGGGCCTGTGCTGGCCCCCGGGTATCGCTTTCCTCCCCGCGGGCCGGGCGCCAGCGCGGGGGCTGCCCGTGCTGCCCGTGCTGCCCGTGCAGGACGCGGTGCGGTGGCACCGCAGCCCTCCTGCCCCGTCCCCTGCGCCTGCCCCGTCACTGCTGCCGCCCTGTCCCTTTGCAGCTTCACCTGGATGCACCACTCTGCATTCGCCTCCCTGGGCAAATGCCCCCTTTGCAGCCCCGAAGGGTGTTTTGGGGTAAAACACGTGGGTATTGCAGCGAGAGCAGCCCCACCATGGACAATGGGACAGGACTTTATGGGAGAGGCGTTTTCTGGGACTCCCACGCCTGATTTAAGTGCAGACCCTGTCTTGTTGGCCTCTTATACCAATTTCTAGGGCTTCTTTCCTCCCTGTGCCATTCTTGCTGGGCTGATGGCCCACTCTGGTGATGGGACCCTTACCCATGGGCTCTGCTGTGGTCGGGGGTTATGGGGTTCCCAGTTTGGGCTCAGACTCGCTGATTTTGAGGTGGTGGCAGCGAAACACACAGGAGGCTGCAGAGGCGGCTGCTCGGTGCGCCCGCGGTGCCCTGACGGTGCCCGCGCCGGGGTTGCTCCGTGCAGATGCAGTCCCTGTGCAGCCTGCCCATCGTGCGCTACCAGGAGCAGCAGGAGGAGGACGGGCTGGAGGACATGACCCAGCTGGAGTGAGTCCCCGGGTCCCCCCTTGGCAGCCAGCTGGGACCCGGCTCAGCCGTGGGGGCTGCCGGCAGGAGGGTGGGAAAGGGGTGGAAACTCGGGGGCAGCAGACGCTGCTTGTCCTGCACGGCCCTGTGACGTCTCCTCTCCGCTCCGTGCCAGGGACCTCCAGGAAGCCGCCGTGCTGAGCAACATCCGCACACGGTTTGAGCGCCAGCTCATCTACGTAAGTGCCCTGAGTGCAGGCTGTGGGGTGGGGGGACACGTGGGGGTCACCATGCTGTTATTGGAGTGCACAGCGTCCCAGGGAGGCTCGGGACCCTCATCCCCGTTAGGAAGTGCTGCTCACCGGGATCCTACTGCCCCATCCGGCCCCTCTTCCCTGCCTCTGCAGACCTACATTGGCAGCATCCTGGTGTCGGTCAATCCCTACCGGCTGTACAACATCTACGGGACGGAGCAGGTGCTGCAGTACGAGGGCAGGGCGCTGGGCGAGAACCCGCCGTGAGTACCCGGGCACCCCAAAACGCCCTGCGGAGGATGGGGCGCCCCCATGGCCCCGGCTTCCACCCTTGGTCCGTCCTCCCAGCTCCTCCCGGGAGCCTCTGGGCAGGCTCTGGTTCCCCCTAGATCCCTCTCCGTTGTCCCCATGCCCGGCTGCCGCTCGGCTTCCCGTTATCCTCATCTTGCTCCCCACTGTGTTTTTCGCCCTACAGGCACCTCTTTGCGATTGCAAACGTTGCCTACAGCAAAATGATGGATGCCAAACACAACCAGTGTATCATCATCAGGTGAGAGGAAACCACACGCTCCCGACCCCTATGCACCCATCTCCGAGCTGGCATTGCTCCAGGCTGCCAAACCAATGTGCTTGATTAGCCCTGCGCTGATTGCACCAGGGCCGATGGGGTTGGCGTGGGTTGAGTTGGGTTGGGTTGAATTGGGTTGGGTTGAGTTGGGTTGAGTTGGGTTGGGTTGAGTTGGGTGCTCTTGGAGTGGATATTCTCAGAATGGAAAAACTCAGGTTGGACATGCTCAAAATGGGCACATCTGAGCTGGATGTACTTGGGATGAACATGACTGAGGTCAACACATGGTTGGGACGGGCGTATCTGAGGTGGGATTGGCACGGATGCTCTCAGGGTGGACATGCTGGGCCTGGACATGCTCCGGAGGTTCATGTTCAGGGTGGGCGCGCTCCCCATCCATCTGCCCGCCCGGTGACAGCCGCGGTTGTCCCTCTGCCCCCCGGTGCAGCGGGGAGAGCGGCTCGGGGAAGACGGAAGCCACCAAGCTGATCCTGCGCTACCTGGCAGCCGTCAGTCAGAAGCGCAGCGCGGCTCAGCAGGTACGGCACCGCGGTGCCCGGCGGGCCCTGCCCTGCCCTGCCCGCGGCCGCGCTCACCTCTCTGCCGCTCTCCTTGTCCCCACGCTTCCTCCCGGACCACGGCAGATAGAGGTACGTGCAGGAACACGCGGGCGGTGGTGGCTTGAGGGACCTGAGTGCCATGGTGGCACCACCACCACGTCACCCTGGCTGCGTAGGGACCATGGGTGCAGGAACCTGCGTCAGGGTGGCGGTGTGCGGGGTGTCACTGTGTTGTCCCTCCTCCCCGCAGACTCCCACAGTGTCACACACATTGGGACTTGCGTCCCTGTCCTGTCTGCTCAGGGTGGGAGGCGGTGGGAAGGGTGGCACTACCAGGAAGGTGGTGGGACTCCCATGCCAGGGGACACCCTGTGGCTCTGCTGTGTTGCTCAGACTGCAGTGTCACACTGTGGTTTTCCCCATCCACCATGGGCAGATCCTGGAGGCAACCCCTTTGCTGGAATCCTTCGGCAATGCCAAAACCGTGAGGAATGACAATTCCAGCAGGTTTGGGAAATTTGTGGAAATCTTCCTGGAAGAGTGAGTAATGGTCACAAACACCTCTACACTTTTGGCCCTGCCCTTCCGATCCTCCCTTTCCGTGGCCCAGCTCCCGCCCAAGATCCCAGCTCTAGTCCAGGACCCCAGTCCAAGACCCCAACCCAGTCCGGGATCCCTCTTGCTGCCCGTCACTCTGTCCTTGGCTCTACTTGGCCCCCGCCGTGGGCAGTGTGGGACACCGGTGCGGGACACGCACGTGGCTCTGCCTCAACGGGGCCAAAACGCAGATGGGGGCAACCACGGCTGGTGCCGTGACGTTGCACACGCAGCCTTTGCTGTCCCCTGCCCAAGGCACCGCTGTGGCCATGTCCCCATGGCAGGACCAGGAGAAGCAACAGTCCTGCCCGCAGTCCCCATCCCTGACCTTCCATCAAGGGCTCATCTTGCCCTTGCTTGCCCCATAGATGCTCCCATGTCCATAGGGCGCCCAGGGCGGGCACCAGGCCCTACCAGAGGGCCACCCAGGCACAGCCCTGCGCCCCGAGCAAACGGGGCTCAGCTTGGGGCACGTGGCAATCGTGGCCGCGCCGAGGTTGCCAACCTGGGCTCCCCATCTCGTGCCTGCAGCGGCTTGATCTGTGGTGCCATAACCTCGCAGTACCTGCTGGAGAAGTCCCGCGTGGTGTTCCAGGTGGGTGCCGGGCTGGCCCGGGCTCTGCCCGCCCGGCCTCGGCTCAGCCCTTTCCCTCGCAGGCCAAAAACGAGCGCAACTACCACATCTTCTACGAGATGCTGGCGGGGCTCCCGGCCCAGCAGCGGCAGAAGTACTGCCTGCAGGGCGCCGAGACCTACTACTACCTGAACCAGGTGGGCCGCCCGCCCCGCCAGCCGGCACGCGGCATTCGGGATCGCCGGCACCGCGGGGAAGCCCCCGTGGGTACCCGCAGGCTGGTGGGGAGGACGCTCTGGGCAGAGGTTGGAGCGACGTGGCCTCGCTCCGAGCTGCTTCCCCAATGGAGGCACCCAAAGGTCCCTGCAGCATCCAGGGACTGAGGGCACTCCCGTGGGATTCGGCCAGGGTGGGAACTGCGAGATCCCCGGCAAGGATGATGCCGAGGATTTCCGGCGGCTGCTCAACACCATGGAGGTCCTGAGCTTCAGCATTGAGGAGCAGAACAGCATCTTCCGTATCCTGTCCTCCATCCTCCACCTGGGCAACGTCTACTTCGAAAAATACGAGGTACCGGGGAGGGGACGGGGCTGGCGGCAGCCCTGGATGGCGCAAGGACAAGAGGGACATCCCGTGCACGGATGTTCCCAGCTGCAGGCAGCTGCAGAGCTGCTCTCAACCCTGGGCTGGGGGGACCTGGGGGGTAAATGCAGCGACTTTGGTGCCACGTCTGGGTGCAGCATCCTCAGACCAAGTGTTGTGGCCAATTCCCAGCATGAGTAAATGTTGCGGCTCTAGGGAGGCCTCTTTGCCCAGAGTATTTTTTGGAGGAAGAGGAACACTGAATCCGCTTGCAGGGAAAATGTTGATATTTCAGGTTTATAGGGAGAAAAAGGCTTTGAATTTGCCATAAAAAAGAAAAAAAAAAAGGTAGAATTAAACGAAAATCAGTGTAAATCGATGTTTTAGCTTGGCTTGGGGTGCAGATGAGTGCAGACACATCACGGTAACTGCAGGGAGGCAGCTGGGTCTGGCCAGGCAGGATGGCCTTGGGCAGCACTTCGGCCCGTGGCCACCTCTCCCTCCCCGATGCTGGGGACTGTCACCGCTCCCCGTGTCACCCCCGTGTCGCAGACGGACTGCCAGGAGGTGGCGACGGTGGTGAGCGCCACGGAGATCCAGACGGTGGCCGAGCTGCTGCAGATCTCCCCCGAGGGCCTGCAGAAAGCCATCACCTTCAAGGTGACGGTGAGTGGGCAGCCGCGGCGGCCGCAGCGCGGGCGCCCCGCGGGGTTTGGATCTTGCTGCTGCTGACGGCGCCCTCCAAACCAGGAAACGCTGCGGGAGAAGATCTTTACCCCCCTTACTGTGGAGAGCGCCGTGGACGCCAGGTGAAGGGGCCAAGCCCCTGGGAAGCAGGAGGTCGGGGCTCGTGGCGTGGGGCGCTTGGCCGTGGGGCTGGGCTGGTGACGGCAGCAGGGACAAGGGACCTGCTGGGAGCAGCCGCCGCGGCGCACAGGGCTCTGCCTCCCTCCCCGCCCGGAGTTCTTCCAGCCAACGCTCCTCCCGTCTCCCTGCTCTTCCCAGGGATGCCATTGCCAAGACCCTCTATTCCCTGCTCTTCGGCTGGCTCACGGACCGCATCAACAAGCTGGTGTACCCCAGGCAAGAGGCGCTCTCCATCGCCATCCTGGATATCTACGGCTTTGAGGTGAGCGGGGCCAGCTCCGTCGCTCCTTGGGCTCCCTGCACCGCTCCGTGTGCACCCCGTAGCAGCCAGCAGTGGCACCCAGGGGTGCGCTCAGCTCCAATCGGGGCTCCTGGGTGGCTCTCTGGGCCCAGCTCCTGCGTGGTCTCGGCACCATGAAGCCCTTCTCTCCGCAGGATCTCAATTTCAACAGCTTTGAGCAGTTGTGCATCAACTACGCCAACGAGTACCTGCAGTTCTTCTTCAACAAGATCGTCTTCCAGGAGGAGCAGGTGGGAGCACCAGCAGTCCCCAGGGTCTGGCTGTCCCCGCTTGGCCCCTGGCCTCGTCCTTGGCAGTTCCCACAGGGCTGAGAGCTTTGGGGTGTCCCAAAGCCTGTTCCTGGTGTTCGGAGCACGGGATGACCGGGCCGCTCGGCTCCGCAGGACGAGTACATTCGTGAGCAGATCGAGTGGAAGGAGATCCCCTTCAGCGACAACCAGCCCTGCATCGACCTCATCTCCCAAAAGCCCTACGGCATCCTCCGCATCCTCGACGACCAGAGCTGCTTCCCCCAGGTGGGCTGCTGCACGAGGGTGGCGCACCCCGGGGTATCACCGTGCCTGGGGTGTCACCTGGGGCGTCACCTGGGGCGTCACCCGGGGCTGCTCGGCTCTTGGGCTCGTGGGCAGATCCACCAGGTCTCCCCAGGGCTGCACAACCTTGCAGAGGTCCCAGCTCGATGCCTCTGGTGCCACTTTCCCCAGAGGATCTGCTTTTGTGGGAATGACCGGATAAAACTGCCAGCTGTGCTCTAAAACAGGGCAGGGTGATTGCACCCTCTCTGCCGATGGGGAAACTGAGGCACGGCGAAGCAGAGACATGCGACCATGCGATCTGGTGGTGGGGCTGATGCAGACCCTGGAGCGGGCTGTGATTGCTCCTTCCAGCCCTGGCTGGAGTGAGTCTCCGCTCCGTTCCATTCACCCAGTATTTCCACGTGCTCTGTGCCGTGCTCCTGGTCCACAGAGTGAGCAGTGTGGGGAGGAGGACAGTAGAGACCTGTCCTCACCAGGGACACCCGTCCTCTCCAAGGAGAAATTCCTCATGTCACACATGTCATGTCATGTCCTCATGAGAGGGTCCTGGTCCTCCCCGCTCAGACCTGTGCCCGTTCCCAGGCCACGGACCACACTTTCCTCCAGAAGTGTCACTACCACCACGGCACGAACCCGCTCTACACCAAGCCCAAGATGCCGCTGCCCGAGTTCACCATCAAACACTACGCGGGGAAGGTGACCTACCAGGTACGTGATGGCGAGGAGCTCGGCCTGGCCTTTACAGAGGTGTCTTAAGGGCAGGTTACGGATATTGCCGACGCGGCAGTTTACCGGGCTCCTAAACGCCAGGCTCTGCTGCTTGGCAGGTGCACAAATTCTTGGATAAAAACTACGACCAGGTGCGGCAGGACGTCCTGGACCTGTTCATCAGCAGCAGGACCAAGGTAGGACCCTGCCCCTGCGGCAGCGCTGGGGGAGATGCTGCTCCGGGTTGCTCCCGAGGCCCGTGGAGGTGCGGTGCCCTCGGGAGCCTTGCACCCTGCTCCTCCGTGACCCTTCGCATCCCTCCAAGGTGGTGGCCAACCTCTTCTTCGGCCATGCCCAGGTGCTGGCCCGGCAGAAGAGCCTGGTGGGGAGGAGCAGCACCAGGACGCGGCGCTACAAGGCCCCCACCGTGGCTGCCCGGTTCCAGCAGTCCCTCCTGGACCTGGTGGAGAAGATGGAGCGGTCAGTGCAGCCAGGGCAGCAGGAGCCGCAGTGGGTGGCAGGGAGGATGAATCGGGGCCGTCACCTTCCCTCCCGGCGCCAACGGTGTCTCTGCAATGCAGGTGCAATCCCTTCTTCGTGCGCTGCCTCAAACCCAACAACAAGAAGGTGAGATGGGACCCACGGGGCCACGGGAACGTCCCGCTGGCCCCGTGCCGGGCTCAGCCCCTCTCTGCATCGCGCTCAGGAGCCCGGGCTCTTCGAGGCCGACGTCGTCAGCAGCCAGCTCCGCTACTCGGGCATCATGGAGACCATCCGCATCCGGAAGGAGGGCTTCCCCATCCGCATCCCCTTCCTCGTCTTCATCGACAGGTACCGCGGGGCGGCGCCCTGTGCTGGCAGGACCCAGGAGGATGGAGGTTCCCCAGAGGTGGGCTGGGTGCCACCACCCACAGGATGAAAGGGCAAAAGCTTGCAGGGACCTGGGAGGCCGCGCTTGGCACAGGGGGCTCCCGTGAATGTGGTGAGGAGCTGGAAACCCTCCAGATTTGGTTGCCAAGGCCAGTTGCAGACCTAGAATCAATCATCACCAAGAGGGAGAGATGGGCCGGTACCGAGGTCCCCAGGAAGGTGCCCGAGGTCCACAGTGGTAGGGAGTTTCCCTCTCGCACAAGCCCCATAACAACGTCAGGCATCGCCCAGGTACCGCTGCCTTGTCGACATGTGGTCCAACGTCATTCCCAACGGGACCAACTGCGTGGAGATGCTGAGGAACCTCTGCCCCGTCACCCCCAACATGTACTACGTGGGCGTGAGCAAGGTGACCGCCTCTGCGGCCGCGGGTGTTCGAGGAGCCCCCCGAGCTCCCGGGGCCGCTGCGGGGCCGCGTGTGCCCCGGGAGCCGCGGGGCGAGCGGGGCCGCTCGGGGCCGGCGGCGGGACTCGCGGCGCCGCTCCCGCAGCTCTTCCTCAAGGAGCAGCTCTACCAGGCGCTGGAGAGCAAGCGGTGGCGCGCGCATCACCTGGCCGCGCTCACGCTGCAGCGCTACGCCCGCACCTTCTTCATCAAGCGCCGCTTCCGCTCGCTGCGCCGCAAGATCGTCCTCCTGCAGAGCCGGGCCCGCGGCTTCCTCGCCAGGTAGGGCCCGCGGGCGGGCGGGCGGGCGGTGCCGCGGGCGCCGCGAGGCGGCGGTGACGGGCGCCCTCCCGCAGGCAGCGGTACCGCCGCATGCGGCACACGCTCATCAAGTTCAGGTCGCTCGTGCACATCTACGTGAACCGCCGGCGGTACCTCAAGGTGAGAGGGGCTGGCGGGAGCTCCCCGCGGTGTGATGGGTCTCCGTGGGGCTGACCCTGGTGTCCGCGCCCTCCTGAGCCCCCAACCTGACCGCCTCCTACGCGTTACGCTCTACATGGTGTGAGCGGAGCTGTTCCCGCTTGCAGAGGAAGGAGGACGCGCGCCGGCGGGCGCAGGAGGAGAAGGAGAGGAGGAAGCAGGTACGGGGCGGCCGGGCGGCTTTGTGGGGACGCTGCGGTGCCCTCACGCGCCCGCCCCGCAGGAGCTGACGAGGAGGGAGGTGGTGGACGTGACACACCTGGAGATCCCCGCCGAGCTCATGGGGCTGCTGGAGGCCGCGGCAGGTAGGGGAGCGCCGTGGGGAGCCGTGGGGCCGCGTGGCCGCGGGGCTAGAGCCGCGCCGTGTGCCGCAGCCGCCGGGCAGGTGAACGCCGGCTGCGTGGTGCTGGTGCCGCCGCCGGCGCTGCAGCCCGACTCGCGCCTCACGCTCCCGCTCGACATCAACGACTACCCCATGGCCAAGTACGTGCGGGGCCACTTCCAGGTAAGGGAGGTGCCGGCGGCCCCATGGAGGGCGGCCGCGCGCCCCCGGCTCCCGGCCCTGCCTGGGGGCGGGAGACGGGATTTTGGGGAGTCCTCGGTGCCCTGGAGGCCGCGCGGTCAGACACAGGTCCCCAAGCTCGGCTCTGCTCTCCCGTTCCCCCCTTGGCCCCGGGATCAGCCCCGGGGGTGGATCCAGAGGGGCCGGATCCGGGGGCGGCTGCGGGTGCCGCGCCGAGCCGGGCCGCAGCCTCCCGCCCTCCTGCTGGGTTCCTGTCGTCTCCAGAGGCCGGGGGGACCCCGCTGAGGTTTTTGGAGTGACGTGAGACACCGGCCGAGCCCTCCTGGATGCCCGACCCGGGAACCGCCTCGGGCGCTGTCACTCCGCGGGGCCGGGAGATCAGGTCGCTTCGCTCCCAGGCCTCCCGTCCCGAGCTGGATTGACGCATGGCTTTGCACCCTTCCTCCTCCTCCTCCTCCACCTCCTCCGCTTTCGTAGTGTGTTTGCAAGGATCCCAAATGGCAGCAGGGGTGCTGGATCCCGCTCTCCGCTTTACTGCCATCCCTGTCCCTGGCGGGACAGCCCGAGCCCAGCGCTGGCCGCCGGCTCCGTCCTGCGCCCCAGCCCTTTGCAGCGCCCGTCCCATCCCCATCCCGGCTGCGAGGCGCCGCTCGGTGCCGCTCGGTGCCGCAGCCCGGCCGCCCGCGCGGGCCCCGGGCAGCCACGGTGCGCGGTGTCGCTGCAGGAACCCGCCTTCGGGATGCTCACGGCCCCGCTCGCCGCCCCCCTCACCCGGCTGGACGAGGAGCTCTGCCACGAGGCCCTCAGCCTCTTCAAGCTGGTAGGTGGGACGGCGCCTGTCACCACCACGCTGGGACGTCCCTCCCATTGTGGCATCTGTCCCCTCCACTCCTTTGTCCTCTCCATCCCCTCTACCTCATTTTCCCCCCACCTCTCCATCGCTCTATTCCGTCCCTCCATCCCTTCATTTCCTTCAACCCCTCTCTCCCCTCCATCCTCTGCATCCCCTCCATCCCCTGCATCTTCTCCATCTTCTGCACTTTCTGTTTTCCCTCCAACTCCACTTTTCCTCTCTCCCTCCATCCCCTCCATCTTTCCGCTCCTCCATCTCTTCATCTCATCCATCCCCTTCATCCCCTCCATCGCCTTTGTCCATCTCCCCATCTTCTCTGTCCCCTCCATCCACTCTGTCCGGTCCCGTGGGAAGCTCTGCTCCTCTTTCAGGCTCACCCTGGGCCGCTCTTCCCCCGTTGGCACCATCATCCCGGCCTTTGCCCCATCCGCGCCCTGGATGTGAAGGAGCCGGAGGAAGAGGAGCCGTGGTGGGAGGCAGAGCTGGGGCGGCGGTGCCACGGATCCGCTCTCCCCGCGGCAGATCCTGCGCTTCATGGGTGACCCGGGGCTGGGCGGCCCGCAGGAGACCCTCTTCGGCAACTACATCGTGCAGAAGGGGCTGGCGGCGCCGGGGCTGCGCGACGAGATCCTGGCGCAGGCGGCCAACCAGGTCTGGCGCAACACCAACGTCAACAACGAGGAGCGGGGCTGGCTGCTGCTGGCCGCCTGCCTCAGCGCCTTCGCCCCCTCGGCCGCCTTCGACAAGTACCTGCTCAAGTGAGTGGGGGCCGGGGCGCCGGCGGGGCGTGCGCCGGGCACGCCGGGACCCCGCGGCGCCCTCCCGTGCCCGCAGGTTCGTCTCCGACTACGCCTTCGCGGGCTACAAGGCGGTGTGCCAGCGGAAGCTGATGCAGGCGATGGGCGCGGGGGCGGCGCGCGCCGGCCCGCCCTCGCTGCTCGAGTGGACGGCGTGCCGGCGGCAGGCGCGCATGGCGCTCGACGTGCACTGCTTCGACGGTGCGCGCACCGCCCGGGGCGCGCGGCGGCGGCCGAGAGGGGCCCGCCGGCCCCCGCTCACCGCGGCCCTGCCCGCAGGCGACCGCTTCTCCTGCCCCGTCCATTCGTGGAGCACCGGTGAGGACCTCGCGGGGGACATCCTGAAGCACAGGTAGCGGCCGGCACGGGACGGCGCGCCCGCGGCTCGGCGTCCCCGGTGTCCCCGGGCCGTGCTGGGTGCGTCCCCCCGCGCCCACGGCCCCGCTTTGGGCAGGGGCTTGGCCGAGGGCTGCCGCGGCTGGTCCGTGTCCATGAAGGAGGGAGCCCAGTGGGCCGAGCTGGCCGGCCATGACTACGTGCTGGACCTCGTCTCCGAGCTCGAGCTGCTGCCCGGCTTCCCCAGGCAGAAGTCCTGCCTCCTCATCGCCTGGCAGGGAGCGGAGCGCCGCGGCGGCGCCGCCCGGTAGGTGCCGGGCAGGGACGGGGCCGCTGCGCCTCGCACCGGGGCTGCAAACAGGGCGCCCGTGTCCACAGGGTGCTGGGACCCGGCCTGGACCTGGACGAGGTGCCGCCGCCTCCAGCCGTGAGAGCCCCGAGGCTGCCGGCGGCCGACGCGTGCCCGGCTCACGGTGGGCAGCGCCGCCCGTCGCGGTGCCGCCGGCTGCGCCCGGTGCCGGCTGCGCTCACCCCGGCACCCCCCGCAGAGGCGGATTTCGGCGAGCCGCGGAGCCACAAGGGCCTCGACCGCTACCTGGACAGCCTCTTCGACCCGGTGCTCTCCTGCGGCAACGGGGTGAGGGGCGGCCTGAGGAAGAGGAGGGATGGGGGTGGCCGCGGGCCCGCCGCGAGGTGCCCACGCTGACGCTGCCCCACAGGAGCTGGAGAAGCCGGCCGTGCTATCGCAGCGCATGAAGGGAGGTGGCAGCGGCGACGCTGAGCGCGGCGGCCCCGGCGAGCAGCGCCAGCCCAGGGGTGAGCGGCACATGGGGCCCGCGTGGGGCCGACCCTGCCCCGTCCTCCCCTTGCCCAGTGCCAGCTGCCCCATTGCCTCCGCAGGAGCAGAGCCGACGCCGTCCCCACAGCGCCGGGCAGACGCCAAGGGGCCACCCGGGCTCCCGGTCAGTGGGGGACGGCTCCAGTCCCGGGGCAGGTGATGGGGCAGGGACCGGCGCGTTACCCGGTGCCCATGGGGCTCACGGTGTGGCCACCCTCGCAGGGCCGAGCGGCGGAGGGGACGCCGGCCATGCCGCAGCCCCGGCCCTACGTGCACAAAGCCGGTGAGGTGCCGCCGCGTGGGGCGGTCCTGGTGCTCCGGGTCACCCCTGTCCCCATGGTGGGCGGTGGGGCACCTCTGGCACGGGGCGGCTCTCAGGGGCAGCGTTGGGCTCCGCAGCGCCCGCGG
This sequence comes from Eudromia elegans, assembly GCA_003342815.1. Taxonomy (NCBI): domain Eukaryota; kingdom Metazoa; phylum Chordata; class Aves; order Tinamiformes; family Tinamidae; genus Eudromia; species Eudromia elegans. Next base: position 4,279,029 of record PTEX01000029.1, read on the forward strand.
GCCGGCGCTGGCCCGGCGAGCTCGTGCGTCACTCCCGCCTCAACTCGGAGCACTTCCCGCGGCCCACGCAGAACATCCGCAACATCATCCGGCAGTGCCAGCCCGCGGCACGCGGCCCCGCGCCCGCCAGGTACCGGCTGCACGGGAGTACGTGCCAGCCCCGCGCTGCGTCCCAGCCCTGCGCCGTGTCCCAGCCCTGCACCATGTCCCAGCCCCGCACCATGTCCCAGCCCCATGCCGTGTCCCATCCCTGCACCCTGTCCCAGCTCCACACCATGTCCTATGCCCACGGGGCGCTGGCCATGCCATGGGCACCAGCCATACTATGGAGTCCTGCAGGAAGGAAGGCAGCAAGATCTTCGGGAAGAAGCAGGACCCCCATGAGGAGGCCATGCAGATCCTGAAGGGGCAGCTCTCTGCGCCCAGGGAGGCAGTGGCCGCGGTGAAGCCGGTGACCAGCGCTGGGTACCAGGCGCGAGCGCCCTCCGGGTGGCCTCTGTGCGCTACCAGGCCCCCAGGTACGGGGGCAGACAGAGCTGCGGCACGTTGGGCCCTTGGGACTCGGCTTCCCCACGGAGCGGGGCCGCTGGAGCTGCCCCCCAGCGTCGTGCGAGGGCTTCTCCCCGTCGCAGTGTCCGTGTCCCGGGAGCTGCCGTCCGAGGGGCAGCAGGTCCAGACCCAGCTGCACCGCAGCTGCACCGAGGACTTCTACACCTACCGCAACGTGCCCTGGAAAATCTACATCCGCAAGGAGGTGCCGGGGCTGCCGCGTGCCGGGATGGGCTCCGGGGGGAAGGCTGGGGTGCATGGATGCGGCGCGGGCGGCACTGCCTGCCCCTGCTCCCTGCTGTGCTGGGGTGAAGCCGTCCCCAAGCGCGGCGTGCACAAAGGGGGGGTCTCCTGGGCACTCGCCATCCACCCTCGTCTCCTCCGGGCAGGTGTTCTACCCCAAGGACAACCTCAACGACCCGCTGCTGCTGGACCTCGTCTTCCGGCAGGTGAGACCCTGCAGCGGCCCCGGAGCTCCCCGGGGTCCCCGGAGCTCCTCCCTGCGCTGCGATCACGGACACGGCCGGGCGGGCCCCCCTGTCCATGCTGGAGCCCCCACCCGCCCCTGCCTCCCCCTGCTAACCCCTTCCCGCAGATCTTCAGCGACACCCTCTGCGACACCTGCGTGCGGCTCAGCCAGGACGAGCGGCTCCACATGAAATCCCTCTTCGGTAACGCTCACCCCCAACCCCTGCGTCCTCCTGGGGAGCCAAAAACCCACCTTGCTTCAGCCAGGGGTAGTTTTGCTTCCGAATGCAGCGAGCCCTTGGGCATCTGCAGAGTCACGAGCGCGGTTGGGTCTCAGCTGGGCACGAGCGGGTGCCCCGGGCAGAGCCGTCGGCACGCGTGGATGCACCGTGGAACCCGGCCAGGCTCCCCGGCAGCGCCGGCTCCCTATGGCGGGAGGGAAGCCGCTCACGGGGGCTGTTTCTCCCGGCAGCGGAGAACAAGCTGGATTCCTTCAGCCCCGTGGCCACCGAGAGCGTCAAGCGGGAGATCGTGGCGGCGGCGCGCGACGCCTGCGAGGTTTATTTCTCGCGCCTCTTCCCCGCCACGGTGAGGGGCAGCGCGCCGTGGGGCCCGTGCGCCGGCGGCACCGGCGGCACCGTGGCCAACGCGCTCCGCCGGCCCGCAGGGCAGCGTCGGCACCGGCGTGCAGATCCTGGCCGTGTCCCACGCTGGCATCAAGCTGCTGCGCCTGGTCAAGGGCACCAACGTGCCCGGCGAGCAGCTCCGCGTGCTGCGCGGCTACGGGTAGGCTGGAGGGGACGGGGCTTTTCCCGGGGGAAGAGCGGGCAGGGGGCTGCGGTAACTGCAGAGACCTGGAGGTGTTTCTTAGGTGCTGGTGGGGCAGGGAGCACCCGGCAGGGTTGGCCCCGTGCACATGTCCTGCTGGGGACAGGATCCCACGGGTGCGTGAGGTGCTGCGGGCAGCGTCGGGGCATGAATTGCTGCCCACATCCCGCCCTGCTCTGCCCTGGGCTCCCCCAGGCCCGGGTGAAGGAGCCCCCAAGCCCCAGACACGTGCCCCGTGGGAACCTGCGCACTGGGGGCCGCGGTGCGGGCCGGGTGCCGGGGTGCGTAACCGTCCCCTCGCCCTGCCCCAGCTACGCCGACGTGCTCTTCGTGACCACCCCGTCCAGGAACATGCTGGAGTTCAACCTGAGCAGCGAGAAGCTCATCCTCTTCTCCCCAAAGGCGCCCCAGGTCAAGGCCATGGTCGACCACTTCATCACGGAGCTCAGGAAGGTGGGAGAGCCCCGGGCCGGGTGGCAGCTGTGCGGGCACAGCTGGGGACCTGTCCCCAAGGCCGGGCCCTGTGTCCACAGGGGCCGTAGGGGACAGTGGAGGATGTCCTGCAAACAGGACTAGGCCTGGGGCTGGCAGGGCTTGGTGTGGGGGTGGCACCCCGACGTGGCTGTGGGGCCGTGGGTGCTTGGAACCCCAGGGTATGGGGTGCGCAAACATGCGTGTGCATGCACGTGCATGTGTGTCCATGTATGTGCATGCTTCTCCATGTGTGTGCATGCACGTGCATGTGTATGCATGCTTCTGCATGTGTGCATGCACACGTGTGCATGCTTCTACGTGCGGGTGCGTGCACGCCAGCTCGCCCTGTGCCCAGGATTCCCAGTACGTGGTGGCCGTGAGGAACTACAGCCCCGAGGACAGGGGCCAGCTGAGCTTCCACAAAGGGGACATCATCCACCTGCAGTCGCTGGAGCAGCCCGAGAGAGGTGAGTGGCCCCCGGGGGGGGACACGCTCTTCCTGCCCGGCCACGGCCACCCTCCCCAGACCCCGTTCCCGGCACTGTGCCGTGGGGAGCTCCCTGGCTTCACTGGGAGCCCCGGGAGGGCAGGAGGAGCCGTGTCCTGCTCGCATTCGGGCGTCAGGACGGGTGTCCTCGCTGGCGCTGGGGACAGCCGCGGCTGCGCCAGGCTCGTCCCCAGGACACGCTGTGCTGTCCATCCTCAGACCACTACTACGGCTGCGTGGTCCGCAAGAAGGTCGTGTACCTGGAGGAGCTGCAGACGGGCACCCAGGATTTCGGTGCGTGGCTCCGGGGGCTCCCTGCCCGCCGGCTGCTGCCCCCGTCCCGGCTCTGCCCGCGGCCATTCCCAAACGGAGAGCGCCGGCTCCCGTGCCAGGGCAGGAGCTTCCCCCGGGAGACGAATCCAGGGCTGCTCCTGAGCCCCTCGCCCGCTGCAGGCTGGAAGTTCGGAGCCATCCACGGCAGGCCGGGGCTCTTCCCCGCCGAGTACGTGCAGCCCGTGGCGGCCCCCGACTTCGTGCACCTGCCTGCGGACGGCCGAGAGGAGCCCAGGGACAAGCAGGGCAAGGTGACGGCCTCGGCGGCCGTGGCCGTGGCCGTGGCCTCCACCGCCGTGGCCTGGAAGCTCGACCGCAAGACGGAGGTGGGTTCGGCCGCGGGGACCGTCACTCCACGTGGTGCCGGCCGTGCCTGGCGCTCACGGCCCCCTGCCCCTCTCCGCAGGCCCCCCGTGCCAGCAGCGGCTTCTCCGACGGCCCGGAGGGAGTCGCAGCGGGCGCCGTCCCTGTGCACGGGGCCGTCCCCATGCTGGGCTTTGCCCGGCGGTATTTCCGCGCCGCGCGGCACGGGCGCACGTGAGTGCCTGTGGGGGTGGCCCCAGGCGGGCCCCCGTGCGCGGGCGCTGCGCCAGCCCCCGCTCCCCTCCCCGGCCTCCTTCCTAGGGACTCCTGCGGGCAGGAGGCCAAGCAGGCTGCGGAGCCGCCGGACGAGGCGGAGATGCTCAAGTTCACCAAGGTACCGGGGAGACCCCGGCTGGCCCATCCCTGTACCCGGGGACCTCTGCGGACCCCCGGCTCATCCCGCTGGCTGCCCCTCGCCCTGCTGTCACCCCACAGGTCCCCATCCAGGAGTCGCTCATCGACTTCAGTGACAGCAACGTCAGCAAAGCGGCCGTCGAGGCCTTCCAAGGTAGGGCTGCTCCCGGGGCCCTGCCCCGGCACCCTCCAGCACCCGGAGCAGGGCGGGATGCGGATGGGATGGACAGGGGGCGGAGGGAGCTCTGTAGTTCCCACTGCCTTGTTGCCCTCCTGTCCTGAGGGGGCTTGGGGGCCCCAAAGGGAAGGGGCAGGGTGACATGCATCATTGGTGGCTTTCTTGTCGCCAGCTGTGATGAAGTTCATGGGTGACTACCCTCCAAGGGGACAGTCGGATCTGGACACCGTCTGCACCATCCTCAAGGTAGATCCGGTGCTGGAGCCTCGTGGTGGCCTGGGCAGGGGGTGGCGCCTGGGGGGCCCTTGGGGACACGTCCTAGCACAGAGCTCTCCCCAGCTGTGCGCAGAGCACGAGGTCCTGCGGGACGAGGTCTATTGCCAGATCGTCAAGCAGGTCACGGACAACACCAGCCCCAAGCCGTGAGTCCCCGGGCACGGGTGGCAGAGGGGGGCTGGCCCTGGGGACAGGGGTGTCCCCTGCCCGGTGGGGACACGGGAGGGGGCCGGTCCCCGGGGCTCAGCTCTGGGATTGTGCTTGCAGCGACAGCTGCCAGCGGGGCTGGCGGCTGCTCTACATCTTCACTGCCTACTACAAGTGCTCCGAGGTGCTCCGGCCCTTCCTGCTGGCCTTCCTGCAGGACGCCGGCGCGCGCCCCGCGCTGCCCTTCCAGGGTAGGGGCTCTGCCCTCGCCAGCGCCCGCACCGCGTGGTGCGGGTAAACGCACCGGGGGCGTCCCGCACTCTGGAGACGCTTCCACAGGGCTGGGAAGAGTGAACGGGACCCGGGGTGCCGGGGGTGGCACACGGAGCAGCCCCAGCACTGCGGGCTTCACGCCGAGCCCCGTCTCCCCCAGGCATCTCCAAAGCCTGCGAGCAAAACCTGCGGAAAACCCTGCAGTTCGGCGGCCGGAGCCTCTTCCCCAGCAGCATGGAGCTCAGGGCCGTGGTGGTGAGCGGCAGCACGCGCCGGTGCCCCCGCGGTCTGTGCCAGCCGCGGGGGAGCCGCCGGGGCGCAGCGGGGACGGGCAGGCGCTGACGTGCCGTCCCCGCAGGCCGGGCGCAGCGCCAAGCGGCAGCTCTTCCTCCTGCCCGGCGGCATCGAGAGGCACCTCAAGATCAAGACGTGCTCGGTGAGTTGGAGGGGCTGGGCGTGCTCACCAAGCCGGGACCCCCCGTCGCGGGCATGGGGAGGGACGCCGCTCCGCTCTCCCCAAGCCGGCGCGTTTTGTTCCCTGGGGCAGGGGCGCGTGCCCCGTCCCAGGCGCCCGCCCTTGCACCCAGGTGGCTCTGGACGTGATCGAGGAGCTGTGCTCCGAGATGGGGCTGCAGCGCCCGGAGGCCTTCGATGAGTACATCCTCTTCGTGGTCAGCGACAGAGGTGAGGGCACCACAGGGGGCTGGGGCGGGCGGCGGGCCGGGCGGCCCCGCTAAGGCACCCGGCGCCGCGCAGGGCAGAGCGTGCGGCCCCTCACCCGCAGGGAATACATCCTGGACGTGGCCACCGAGACGGAGCGCCTCGACGCCCGCTACGCGTTCTGGTGCCGCCGCGTGCTCTGGAGCCAGCCGCTCAAGTTCGACAACGAGCTCTACGTCACTGTGCACTACAACCAGGTACGGCCCCGGCGCCGCCGCGGCCCCGGGCGCGCGGCGCTCGCCGGGCCCCACGCTCTGCACCCGCCAGGTCCTCCCCGACTACCTCAAGGGGCTCTTCAACGTGCTGCCGCCGGCAAGGCCTGGAGAGCAGCACCTGCAGCAGGCATCCAAGCTGGCTGCGCTGCAGCACCGCGCCAAGGACGGCCGCTCGCCGCCCACCGCGTAGGTGCCGCGGCGAGGGTGCCGGGGCCGCGCGTGCCGGGCCCCGCCGGCGCTGACCTCGCTGTGCCTGCAGGCGGGAGCTGCAGGACTACGTCCCGCCGCAGCTCCTGCGCCTGCTGCAGGCGCAGTCCTGGCTGCACGCGGTGGCGCAGCACATGCAGCAGGCGCAGGCACTCAGCGCGCACCAGGCGCGCGCGCAGTTCCTGGGTGAGCGGCACGGGGACGGCGGCGCGCGTGGGGAGGCGCCGCTCGCAGCGGGGGGCGCGCGTGGGGACGGGGTGTCCCTCGGGGAGGGGATGCCCCTCGGGAGGGGACGCTGCTGGACGCGGTGCTGCCCATAGCGGGCGGCTCCATGGGTGCTCTGGGGTGGGGAGGACGGGGCTCTGTGGGGAGCCTGTTGACCGCAGGAGGCAGGACCCCCGAAGGCAAAGCGGGCTGGTCCCCACACTCCGGCAGGGACTTTCCCAGCGGGCTGTGACGGGGCCTCTGCAATGGGCCCGGGTCCAATCCGGCTCATGGTCCAGAGCGCGGGTGCCAGCGGGATGTGCTGAGCGCCCTCTCGTCCACCCCACAGGGCTGCTCAGCGCCTACCCCATGTTCGGCTCCTCCTTCTTCTACATCCAGAGCTGCAGCAACAACGCCATCGTGTCGCCCTGCATCCTGGCCGTCAACCAGAACGGCCTCCACTTCCTCAGCAAGGAGACCCACGTAGGTGTGGGGCGGAGCGGGGCCCGAGGTGGCCACAGGCACCACCCTGATGCGGACATCCCCCCTGCACTGTGCCCTCACCTCGAGCCACTCCATGTGGGATGCACCTGGGAGCATGCAATGCACCCAGGAAGCCGTGATGCAGCTGGGAATGTGCAATGCAGCTGGGGATATCCAATGCACCCAGGAATGTGCAATGCACCTGGGAATATCTAATGCACCTGGGAACGTGCAATGCACCTGGGAATATCTAATGCACCCAGGAATGTGCAATGCACCCAGCAATGTGCAATGCATCTGGGAATATCCAATGCACCTGGGAATACCCAATGCACCCAGGAACATGCAATGCACCCAGGAAGGTGCAATGCAGCTGGGAGTATCCAATGCACCGGCAATGTGCAACGCACCCACAACGTGCAACGCACTTGGGGACGTGCAGTGCAGCTGCACGGAGGGCTCTCCCTCTCCCAACTCCGTAGCTTTCCTGGATTTGGCCCTGGCAGGCCAGAGGGCTCTGCCCCCCACCCTGGGGGTAGCACCGCTCCGTCTGCACCCACTTTGCTCCCTCACCCCTCCTGCGGGATGCGGGGGGTCCCTGTGGGTCTGGGAGTGCCCCTGTCCCCCCCCCCAGGAGCCCGTGGCCAAGTTCTCCCTGAGGGAGGTGCAGTCGACGCGGACGCGGCGCCCGGCGGGCGGCTCCAGCTCCCCGTACGTGGAGATCGCGCTGGGCGAGCTGCTCTCGCAGGGCATCACCCAGCTGCAGCTCGAGCAGGTGGGGACACGGGCAGCGCCCGCGCCGTGCTGGCTGTGCCGGGGGTGAGGGGGGACACGGGGACGCGCCGGGGACAGGGGCGCCCCCGGTCAGCGTGCCCCGCTCGCCGCAGGGCCTGGAGCTGTGCCGCGTGGTGGCCGCGCACGTGGAGAGCGCGCTGGGCGCACGCGACAGGCGCCTCACGCTGCCGCCCAGCGAGATCACGCTGCTCTGAGCGCCGGGACACCGCACACCGGCACACCGGCACACCGGGGACACCGCACACCGGCACACCGGCACACCGGGACACCGCGACATGGGGACACCGGGACACCCGCACACCGGGACACTGGGACACCGGGACACCCGCACACCGGGACACTGGGACACTGGGACATGGGGACACCGGGACACCCGCACACCAGGACACCAGGACACCGCGACACCGGGACACCGGCACCTGCTTGTGGAACAGCCCCGGGCTCCATGGGGACGGAGCAGCTGCCGCGATGGTGCCGGGGGCACAACGGCCGCGCCGGGGACGTCCCCAAGCACGGATGGATCTCGTGGCTGCCCCAGGCTGCGGGATCTGCCCAGAGGGGATTAAAGCATCCGCCGGGACCGGCGTCGCCTCTGCGGCGGCCCCGGGTGTCCCCGGGTGTCCCCGCACCAACTGTGTCCTCATTGTCCCTCGTCCTGCCACCCCTGTCCCCCTCGTTGCTGGCACCCTGGGTGTCCCCTGGGTTGTCCTTGTGCCCACGTGGCCCTGGTTTCCCCGGATGTCCCCAGCCCCCCTGGTGTCCCCAAGTCATGCCCTGGGTACCCCGGGATGTCCCCGGGTGTCCCCAGCCTGCAGGGCCCTGGGCGTCCCCGGGCTGGCTCGGGTGTCCCGGCCGTCCTGGCTGTCCCCTGGCTGTCCCAAGGGGTCACCCAGCCCGTGACGCTCCCGCTCCCCTCGGGGCCCGGGGCTGTTGCTGCCCCGGGTGTCCCCTGTCCCCTGGGTGTCCCTGTCCCCCTGGATGTCCCCTGTCCCCCCGGGTGTCCCCAGCCCGGCGCTCTCTCCACTCCCCTCGCTGCTGTTGGCGCCCCCGGTCTCCCCGCGCGCTCCCGCCCGCTAGGGGGCGAGCGCGCCCGGGACCCTCCCCCTCGCCCCGCAGGCAGCGCCGCGGCCACCCCACCCCGTGCGCGCGCCGCGAGGCCCCCGCGCCGTCCCGCGCCCTCCAATCAGCCGCCGCCTGGCACCGCTCGCTCCCGCCCACCGCGCC
>PTEX01000029.1:4288116-4333520 GCA_003342815.1 Eudromia elegans
CAGGCGCGCCCGCCGCGTGAGCGCCGCCCGCCGCCGCCGGCAGCTTTGTGCGCTCGGCCCCGCTTCGCCCCGCCGCCGGGACCGCGTCGCCACGGGCAGCCGTGAGTTTGGCTCGGCCTCCGCGCGATGGGGGTGCGGGGAGGGGGCTCTGCCCGGTCTCCTTTCCCCCCCGGGGTGGGGCGGCGCGGGCCGCAGCGCTCGTGCTGCGCGTCCCGGTCCCGGATCCACCGGGCGGGAGCGGGGCGGGAAGGCCGTCCCAGGAGCCTGGCTGGGCGCTCCGCCGCTCATCCCTTGTGGGGCTCTTCCAGCAGGGCAGCGGATGCCATGAATAGCAGCTGCGCGTCCCTCCCCGCGGCCCGAAGCGGAGTGCAGCGAGGAGATCGATAAAGGAGGGGGCTGTGGACGCACTATGGCTGGGAGTGGCTACACGGACCTGCGAGAGAAGCTCAAGTCCATGATGCCTTATCGGGACGGCTACAAAGGCGGCAGCCTGCGGGAGCCCACGGAGGCCTCCTACGAGCGCAAGCGCAGGTACCACGAGGACTCTGACTCCGAGCCCAGCGACTACGAGGAGCAAAAGGAGGAGGAAGAGGCCCGGAAAGTCAAAAGCGGCATCCGCCAGCTCCGTCTCTTCAGCATGGAGGAGTGTGCCAAGATCGAAGCCCGCATCGAGGACGTGGTGTCCAGGGCTGAGAAAGGGCTCTACAAAGAGCACACGGTGGATCGAGCACCTCTTCGGAACAAGTATTTCTTTGGGGAGGGCTACACGTACGGGTCTCAGCTGCAGCGACGGGGCCCCGGCCAGGAGCGCCTCTACCCTCGGGGGGAGGTTGATGCCATCCCGGAGTGGGTGCATGACCTGGTGATCCGCAAGCTTGTGGAGCACAGGGTGATCCCCGAGGGCTTTGTGAACAGTGCCGTGATCAACGACTATCAGCCCGGGGGCTGCATTGTCTCCCATGTGGACCCCATCCATATCTTTGAGAGGCCCATCGTCTCAGTGTCGTTCTTCAGCGACTCTGCGCTCTGCTTTGGGTGCAAGTTCCAGTTCAAGCCCATCAGGGTCTCGGAGCCGGTTCTGTTCCTGCCGGTGAAGAGAGGAAGCGTCACAGTGCTCAGGTAACTCGCCGCGTTGCCGAGGCCTCTGTTTAGCTAATGTGCTGAGACTTGGTTGTGTAACGCGAATCACGAGACACATGGATGCACATTCCGATGGCAGCTCCGGCACGATCTGCCTGTCCGTAGGTGTGCGGGGTCCCTGTGCTGCAGAAAGGCTGAGGGAGAATCCTGTGGTGGGTGGGGATGCAGGAGAAGAGGTGATTCCCTCTCTAGGGGGGGATGATGCAAGTTGTGGTCTGCACGCGGCCACTTGTGGAGCTAAGCTTTGCTTTAGTTCCTGTAAACAGTTAAAATGAGCATCGAAACACAAAATGGATCCTGCGCCCAAGAGCGGTCGCAGTGGAGCAGCTGGTTGAGACGTGGCTCCTGGGTTCTATTCTTAGCCCTGCTGTAGACTCCTGACGTGACCTTAAGTGTAGAAAGGAGGCGTGAACATCCAGGTCTTCCCAATCTGCAATTCAGGAATATTAAATTCTTTCCCATGAGTTGCTGATGAGAGATCCGAGCGCAGTCTTGTGGGACGGTCCCTTGGAAGTGCCGTACAAAGACGGCACAGCGACCATGTGTATTGGTTGCAGGTACAAGGAATTATTCCTGTTCTTGGAAGCAGAGGAAGAGCTATAGAGGTGGAATGACCTGCCCAAGGTCATGCAGTGAGCCGGTAGTAAAGCTGGGATTGGCGCTTGGAAACACCGGCGTCCTAATCCCCTCCGTCTCCTTGGTTGTGCTGGCCGTCGCTGTGCCAGCTGAGCTCGCAGGCAGGTAGGGAGGCAGGCTGAGCGTTTGCAGGCTGCTCTGTGTAGTGTTGAGAAAAAAAACAGTGGGATTTTAGGTGTTATGGAGGGCTAGAAAGCCAGTGCTAAGGTTGCCTGGGTTGGTGAGCATGAGTCCCTCGTGTCCTGAAGGTCAGAGAGCGTCCTGCCAGGAGCAGGGATAGCCCAAACTCTGCCAACAGTGCTCTGAACTATCAACTATATCTATCTTTTTTTACCCCCCTGACTGGGAAATGTCCAGGCCAGTTTTCAGGGCTCCCTGGCCGTAACACTATCCTATGTTTGCCTTGTAAAGTGATCGCTGCAGGGTTCGGGAAGGAATTTTCCCCCCCGCATACACACACCGTTGCACCGTTGACTAGTGCATCAATAATAAATGCTTAGATCTCACGTAGCTTTTATCTCTGAAAAGCTGCACAAACATTAACTAAACCTTGCAGTACCCCCTGCATTAGGTAACTTGTGTAGATTAGTGAGGGATGAGTGGAACTGCGGATGGGTACGTGAGCAAGAGGAGCTCTCTCGAAGCTGAAGAAATTTTCTCTTAGCTTGTTAATTTGGCTGGGCCTGGTGGGTGGTAGAGAAGGGCAGAGGTCAAGAATTGATTTCATAAAACAGGGCTGGGAGGGAGCAACCTACTGTGTCATTTTACTGCAAAGCAGCCCCAGTTCCCGGAGATGGAGCCATCTCTCGGTTTTGATCTATAATTTCTCATTAGAAACACGGAGGAAAACTTTGTACCCTAATCTTCCTGGGCAAGATTTGAACCCCTGCCTTTCCCAGGGTGGCTGTGAGTAACTAGTGCTACTGTCTGTCCTTGCAGTGGTTTCTTTGCAGCAGTGAGGGTATTCTCCTTCCTTGTAGCTTTCTGGCAGAGCAGTTAATGCAGGCTCACATCTATAGTCTGACTTGCAGTATAACTAAGAAAACTCTCCTGGCCTTTAGTTTTGAGGGCATGTTGAGATTTAGCAGCAGAGTATCCACAGTTTGGGTAAGAGTGCTAGGCCCTTTCCTCTGCTCCAGAACAAGATAAGCCTGTTACCATATCCCGTATCCTCAGTCTTTATGTAGAACGCTAGAAAGAGCAAGGAAGTTGAAGATTCCTGGAACCAGAGAGGGGTATCCCCTGGACCTGCGTGGTTGGGTTTGTGGCCAGCACTTTGTGGGTATCATAATCAGTTTATGAGTATGCAAAGCGATCATAAAAATAAAAAGTTTTGTTTTTTAATGCTTAAATAGGACTGTTGTTTTTGACTGACTCACTAACCTGACCTACAACAAGATGTTCTGTTTTCCAGCAAATAATGGACTTAAAAATGGGGATTATTTCAATTTCAGTGCAGTGGTTAACAGATACTTAGCACTCACTTAAGACAGATTCTGCCAAAATGATTGTTTTGCAGTGATACGATCCTTGCTTGGTAGGAGTTCCTCAACTTCACCACATCTTCTGACCCCCCTCTAACCTGAGAGATCTCAGGAGAGCAGAGGGGAGCCCTGCAGCCCTTCCACAGGCTCTCCGTGCGGTGTGCCTGGTATCAAGCTCTTGATGGTGTTTAAGTCAACTCTCCAAACTTGGCTCTTTCTCCTCCCAGTAAACAGTTGCTGCAGGCAGTTGCCCTGGAGATAGGAAGCGGCGCAGATAGAAATGGCATGTGTGTAATGTCTGATTCCAGTATTGCTGGGGCAGTGGCTGCTCCTGGCACGTCTCCTTTCTGGGAAAGCCAGGGTAGCCACATCTGCTTTGCTGCTGTTGAGGAGCTGCTAAAAGCAATTCTGCCTCTCTCTTTGCCTGTGTCTCTCTCCAGCTCTCTGCAAGGTGCGTGTCCTGGTCCTCTCTTCAAAATCATCCTTCTACCTTTGCTGCTGCCTGTACCCCCACATGCTGAACCCCTCCTGTGGCTCTATGTACTTTGTCCCCTCAGGGAGAGGGCGCAGAATTCCAGTCATCAGTAAAATGCCTGATGGTGCATTTATAAAGGATGCCACAGGCTAAACCACATAGTAAGCAGGAGTGTTTTTCTTCTATTAAACAGCCTGTGGTGTTTGCAGGCACTGAAGCTGTATCAAACTTGCTGTCAAATCTTGCTTAGATCTCAAACTGCTGTTTAGTGTTCAAAGGGCATCTCTTTAAATAGTTTTGGAGGCAAAAGGGACTCTCTTAGTTAGCACCTCTGCCAGCAGGACAGACACTGAGCCACACTGAGGCCCAGAAAGGAGATTTCTGCTCTCCCAGAGAGGTGCTACTGTTTGTGTTTTCTTGTCTTTTCTCCCTTTGCATTTTTAAGTGCCGCTTTGCCCAGGTGTAGGTTTTGATGTCTAGAAAGAAGAAAGTTACCCCTGATGTGCTGAGCAGGTGGTTCTCCTGTAGCCTGGGCAGCAGGTAACCATGCAGGTTGGTTTTAACTTCCACAGAGGGTCTGGTTCCTCGGTACCTGCCTGGCTGAGGAGAAATGCGGCAGGAATGGCGGCACTGCATTCTGCCAACGTGGGCTGTGATACACAAAGAAGAAAGAGATGGAGGGCACCCAAAGCCAGGGACGCGCGGTTCCAACGAGATCATGCTGTGTTGGACCATGCCCTACAGCCATTGTTATAGGCAACAGATCTTCGGAGCCAGAGGGCTTTTGTTTAACTGCTGAAGGCTGCACCTCTCGACACCGTGGTTGGAAATAATTGATTAGGTTGGAGTTAGGCGGAGGAATAAATTACTAAAGGTGAAGTTCCTGACATTCTGGGAGCTTGTGCGCCACATGGAGCTTTCTTCCGAAGCTGGTGAGTGCTCTAGGAAGAAAACAGATCTACTCCCTGTTGCTTATAATAGCAGTGGAACCATCATGATGTTTGTCTCCGCTGGTGTCTAGGGGGATGCCTGATGGTGTAATCAGAGCTGGCTGCGGCCTCTGGAGGATGAACCTGCCCTCTTCCTGGAGAGGGGAGTCTTTCCACACCTGCCTGCATTAGGCACTTTTCTGGAAAAGTCTGAACCCTCAGAAAAAGCTGTAGGTGCCTTGGCACAGAGGAAGCTCTGTGTGTGCCAGTGCAGATGAGCTGTTCTGGGCTGAAGAAGGGGGCTCCTGGGGCAGGGTTTGCTGATGTAATGTCCAGCAGGTTAGAGAGGAGGTACAGTGTTGGCTGGGCCGCTCGGAAAAGCATGTGGACACCCTCTGTATCTTCTGCTCCTCTGAAAAATGCTCTCTGTGTCAAAAATGTCATGTGCAGGTGTTCATAAAAAGTGCTTTTAGGGTTTTCCTGAAGGGAGCCACAGTTCCTGAAGGGAGCCACCCTATCCTTTGGTTTTTTTTCTCTGGGCAAAAACATAATCTCTGTTTCTTTGCCCTGTGAACTTGGCTGTCGTCTGTACATACCGAGGCCAGGTGGCAGACTAGAAGTTTATGCTGGCACGGAGCAGAGCAATGGGATGTGACAAAAGAACTTGCTCTGTTTCTCTGGTGTCTGTGTGGGCCTCTCTTCTGGAGGACTGTATGGCGGGACCCTGTCGTGTGTTTGACACAACACAAGCTGAGTTTTCTCCTCAAAGAGAAACATGGAGGCTGCCTGGTGGGTGCCCGTAAGAGCCCAGGACGGGAGTGCCAAGGCTGTTGCTTTGGTACCAGCCCTGTGTGTCTGGGGCCGCAGGTTTCTTTTTAATGCTGGTTTGAAAATGATCTGGAAAGGAGGATGCAGCCTGGGGGGAGAGCGTGTGGGGCCTGGCTGACATTTCCATTAGAGAATGCTGGTCTTGAGATGAGCTTTCCCTTCATGCTCAGGATGTCACTGAGGACGTGCCGAGGTGAATATTTACACCAGGGATATTAATGAATTTGCTGAAGCTTGACGCAGAGGTTTCTGGAACATAATAGAGCATTATTATAACCCCCTTTGCGTGACACTGTCTTGTTTTGCTGTGTGGTTGGCAATGGGGGAGATGGACAACATCCCGCTCTTTAACCATCATCTCTTAGATGCTTAACTGTCCTCTTAGAGCAGTAGATCTGTCTTGGAGTGAGTGCAGGTGCATTTCTAGGTGAGTGGGTGGGTAATCTAAGCAGATAAAGGAAACACGGTCCCGCACCCAGAAAAGGCCTGTGATCTGCTCCAAGTGTCCTCGGGGGATGGCAGGGATGGCGGCTGCAATCCTGGGATGCTGGCTTGGCAGCAGCAGAGCCTCCTTGCCAGCAGCGGCTTCCCCATCAGGCTGGAGGGTGGGGAGAGCAGCGAGAGCAGAGCCTTCCCTATAGGAAAGAGTATCCGGAGGCACTGCTGACCGCTGAGCTGAAGCTCTGGTGTCCCACATGAAACGAGTCCTCTCTGCGGTGCGAGGCAGGACACGCTGTGTCACGAGCCAAGCCCGCCTGCAGGAAGCACCGCGGCGCTGGATCTGCAACCGGGAGCAATCTGGGGAACCCAGTTTCTGCAGTGGGTTAGAGCAGGGTGGGAGCCACTAGCCTATTCTTATCTGAGCAGTTTGCACCCAGGTCCCCTTTGAGATTCTTCCTATCGTCGGCCATTTCGGGAGGCTCCGAAAGCGTTTAACTTCCCTTTCCCTCATGTCGGACGCGAGAAATCTCTTCTGTTTTGAGAGCGTCTATTTGCAGGAGAGGAGCAGCAGCCAGAGGGCAGGCCGGTGTCGCCAAATCTTGTTCATTAGCATCCGTATGGAGAGGACAGGTCTAAGAGGACACATTTCTTATGAAGCACCTTTCCGGGAGGCAGCGTGTTTATCTGGGCAGGTGTGATGGCCGCTTCCCATGAACTCACATGAAGCCTGAGGCCGTGTTCTCATGTGCTTAATTGCTCTTAACAAGAGGCAACTGGGAGAAACAAGTCCCTCGGTGTTCCAAAATGCTGGGGCCCTGCTCTGCCTTGGATCTCTCCGCAGCTGCTAGAAACTTCCAGCAGATAAAGTCATCCCTTGCAGCCAAGCGCGCTCCCATGTGCGACACAAGCGTGGCATGTGCTATTCAGGTGTGCTATGCGAATCATCAGCCTGAAGAGCAGTCTCAAGCCCTTGTAGGCTCTGGGGCAGGCAGGTTTTAGGCGTGCAGCTCAGCCTGAAACTGAAGACGAGCCCATACCTATTTGCAGTGGGTGCTACGATGGGTTCAGGCTGTGGTGGGGTCGATGTTTGTACCATGACAGAGAGGACAACTGTTGTATGAGGAGAGCCCCAAGCCCACCTGAGTGATGGGGTGGAGATGCCACCACTGGGACTTACTGTTTGTCCTGTCCTACCCCAGAGTAGCTAATCAGCGTCAAACCCACTTGCCAACCACAGGGGAAGCTCCAGCAGCAGGTTCTTCCTATAGGCTCCGGTGCCTATCTGGCCGTGTTGTGCACCTTAATGACAATAGATGACTGTATCTTGGCGAAGCGTGTGAGCAAATCCTTTGGAGCAGTGTAAAAGTGTCCCTAAATAAACTGGCTGAATTTACATTTTGTAAATTCTTTTCCTCTATGTCTTAATGCACGATGTTGTGGTAGGTGACCGTTTCCTCTGCTGTATGCTTAAAAAACACTAAAATTTGAAACAGAAAGCCTGCCTGTCCTCATTCTTTTCTGAAGTTTCTTTCTTCCTGCAAGTCTGGCTACTGCACAGCGAAGGAATTGTGCAGTATTTGGAATAGGAATTCATGGTGGGAACTGGGAAATGACTGGCCAAACTGAGTTGTCCAGGCTGGCAACTACATTCTACCTCTGCTGGTCATCCTGCTCACAGTGGCTTTTTGTTTTCCTTCACAGTGGATATGCGGCTGATGAAATTACACACTGTATTCGACCACAGGACATCAAGGAGAGAAGAGCTGTCATCATCCTTCGAAAGTAAGTGTTGAAGCCCCCTGGACAGTGAGAGGAACTTGAATGTGCCTTTTTCCTTCTAAGTGACTTTAAGGAATCTCTTTAAAACTGCCTTTTTAATTGGATCTCCCTCTGATGCTTGCTTATGTTTTGCCATACCCATTGCTTGGCAATGTAAGAAGTAGATTGAACTCGTTGCTACAAAATTAATCACTTCTCACTTCTTGGCTCTGTGCAGCAGCCCTTCTCTGTAACGTCTGGGTTTGCAAGCACTGTTAACATTCAAACTCCTGGCTTTTATTGGCTGCCTACCTCTGTAAACAGCTAGGATTTTAGGCACTTTTGTTTTGGGCTCATTCGGATGCTTGATCATATGATCTCCACATGCTCTGAGTTGTCTGGACTGTCCTTAGAAGTTATTGCTTGTGATGAAGAACCTTCTCTAAAGCAGATGCGATTTTCTTTGTAGCATGGCTTGCATTTCCTGTGTAGAGGGGAGAAAGGCTGTTTTTGAAGTCAAAAGGATAAAACAAATTTAACAATCAGGTTACAGAGCTTATTTTCTGAATCAGTGTTGGGAAGGAGCAACAAGTTCTGTAAGGTGTATCTTCCACCTCCTGTTCTGGGGAGTGCACTGTCTTGTTTAGCCGATGGCATTTCATCAGCTGCTGTCTGTACAACTTTCCAGAAGGAACAAAGAGCCTCACCCCAAAGTCCTTGATATAATCTTGTTTGTACCCTGAAATGCCCTCACACCCCAATTCATTTTACTAGGAGATTACAAAATACATGACTGCCACACATTAACCCTTGCTGATTGTGCCTTAGAAAGTGTTAACAACACCACTAGTGTCAAGACTCACTTTTGTAAGTGAAAATGAATACTCGCGAATACTGTAAACCTTTGCAAACCTAGATTAAAGTGTGGACCTAGTGGCAGAGCTGCAGTTTTTAGTCCAGGCTGATGCAAGACTCGGTTCAGACTTGCCAAGCTTTTGGTCAGCTTAGTTGGTTTCAAACAAGTCTGGCAACATTGGGAAGACAGGGCACAAAGGCAGAGGTGGACATGTGGTTAGAGGCCCATGAAACTGAAGCAGGAAACCTGCAGCCCTGAGGCATGAGCCTGGCAAAGTCAGCACAGACCCATGATGAGATGTGGAAATGGTGGAATAGGATGTAATGAGACCCAAAAGGCTTTTATGTTCAAATTATTAGTTATTGCACCCAAAGGACAGTAGGGGAGTGCTGGTTAGCCCCGTGGAAGGTATCTTCAAATCATGCAGTGAGAGATGTCTGGAATAAACTGTCTTTGGCTGGTTGGATGTATAACATGCATGTTTAAACTGGCTCTGTATCTTGCTACCATCAGCCTCTGTAAGCTGAGGATGTTTAGTTATTTCATTGTGGCCTGACTGCCCTCAAAGTGAAACTGGGCAAACTTCTAGCCAGTTAAGTTTGATCTGGCCGACCTAGTGCGTCGCTGTAGGATGGGGAAGACCTGCTAGCGGAGCCATGCTGGTCACGTCTGCTCTCCTTTCGTGGCAGTGAGACCTCCTGCCCTCTTCGCAGGACTCCAGTTTCCTTAGTGCTACAACAGGCTGCGGCCATGAGCGGGCACTGATGGACTGGCAGACTCATTGAAGCCACAGCTGGATTTTTCTCTGAGCAAAGTGGAAACCCCTAGTAATTATTTCTGTGTAGTCTCTGTAGCCAGCAGCCCTGGTGAGTCCATGGCAAATGCCTACTCACCAAAGGATGAGGTCTGCTGCCAGATAGAGCTTATTAATTACTGCCTGGCCCGGGGAAGGAGGCTGTCTCCCTGCTGGCCCCGTGTGCACAGGCGGGGACCTTTGTCTGCACTCACATCCCCGGAGCGTGCACTGCTGTGGGGAATGCCATTCCCTAGCCACGGATCATGCGACTTGCGCAGACTTAAATGGGATGTTATGCAACCCAGAAGGCAGCTACTTCCGTTAGCAGTCAGCTAGCGCGAGAGGCTTGGAGCGGCCAGCGGCCTCATAAAACTCTTCCTCATTGTCTCGGTGGAAGCCAGCCCTGAGCTTTCCTGGCAGATCCGATCTGTTGGGTGACAGAATGACACCCTTTGCTGCAGTCAGGAGCAGGGCTCTTTGGCTTGGATAGGCTGTCAGAGCCCACTGTGCACCGGGCATTTGAGTTGGAAGCTGCTCCTGCTCCACGCACAGGGCCCTGGAAGTGGTTTCTGCTGGTGGTGACGGGAGAACGGAGCTGCATGTGCTGGAGAAGTGGCTGGGTTTTGCAGGATGCTCGGGAGCAGCGTGGTTACCAAGTAGGTCATAAACACTTCAGTGCCATAGCGTGGGGATGTTTACAGTGCTTCCTGTGTACCAGAGTGCAGGATTGCAGGGAGCCAGCAAGGTTTGGAAGCGCTTTGTGCAGGAGGTTGGGGGATAAGAGGAAGGAATGATGCTCTCAACTTGGAGAGATGTTGAAAGAGGTAACGTGGGAGGTGGGGATAGAAACGAGACCTATTCAAGAGATCTTGAAAGTCTTTTTAGAGGTCTTACGATGCCATTTGTAAGCACTTCTTTGTAAGCCATTACACCTGGGACCTGTTTTATTCAGTTAGAACTTTGATAGGTAATTTCCTCTCCATTTAGGATAGCTCATTCTAGTACCTGCTTCTGTAGCTCGTATCTGTGTTTTTCCTGGAGGTGTTCTCTTACCCTTGCAGTCTATTTACTGGTTTTGTTCACTTCAGGCATGTAGTTATATTCGGGAGATGTTTAAGCCCCCAGCTCGTCTAGGGCCCAGCTGGGCTCCTCACAGTTCAGGAGCTAGGCACGGCTTTGTGCAGTACAGACTCCAGCCTGGGGACTGCAGGGGCATTTCTTGTTTCTGCTGTCCTAGACACACTTGGGCTGCTGTGTCCAGCTTTGTGTTGCCAGTCCGGGAGCTGCTCCGTTAACAGAACGGGCTGTCCAGGTAGGAATGGCAGAGAGGAAGCTTGCTTGGTACCTGCAGGTGCCTTCTGATAGGGGTTTAGGTTGGGTTTTGCAGGTGGAAACCTTCTCCACTAGCTAAAATTCAAGACCAGAGAACAAGAGGAAGTTCTATCCCCTCTTGAACCCAGACTTCTTAGGTGTTCACCCTAACCCCGTGGAGGGAGGCTACACAAGCATCGGGCTGCCTTTCTCTCTAGGAAATGGCTTGAATCCTCTTGAAACTGGCTGTTCTGAAACATGGGCACTCCCTTTTACTCTGCTTTGGTGGTGCTTAGGCTTCTGTCTGCCTTTGGAAATAGACTTTAGCGGTGCTTCAAACTGAGACTGGTAACCACGCTGCGCTTGGAGATGGTGCTGGAACAAGATGCTCTGCTGTCAAGTGTTCCTTCCCACTGCCCAGTTGTTGCTAGGCCTGTTGCTTTTTCTCCTGTGTGCGTGGAAGCTGCTGCATACAGCCAGCAGCGGAGGCAGCTCAGCTCTGGGATGAGCTGTGCATTCTTTCTGGTGTTGCTTTAGCCTGTTTCTATTGCAGTGTATGACTGCAGGGATGTTGGAAGGGACAGCGGGCACTTCCTGCTAGCAAGACTTTTGTGGCTTGTCCTTTGATTTTTGATTTTAAACCTCTTTCCTAATCAAACTGAGGGAATGCATGACCCCATGAGGCTTCCGAAGTGTAGGGAGATTCAAAGTTGAAGCAGTTATTCCTGTTGGAGGGCATGGTGAATTTTGCAGAACATCTCCCAGGTAGCTTAGCTGGAGTTGCAAATTAAGGAATCTCACAGGGGGCTCTAGCACTACTGTGTCTCCCGTGACTGCAACTGCAGCAAGTTCAGCACTGTTCCTGCCCTTCCAGATTTACCTTGTGGCTTACACTGACCCCAAGCCCTCTTCTTCCCTGCAACCAAGACAGTAGAGGTTAAAGTTTCAAATACCAGAAAGGTGCTGTTCGTACTGCTGTTGAGTGTAATATTCCTGACGCTCTTTCTGAGCTGTGTGGCTGGGACTGAGGGTTGTGCTTCAGTGCATCTAGGACAAATGTCTACTGCAGCGTGGTAGCAATTCTCCAGAAACTCTTTGCAATTTTTTCTCTCTTTAACTATTTGCAGAACAAGACTAGATGCACCTCGATTGGAAACAAAATCGCTGAGTAGCTCTGTGTTGCCACCAGGTTACACCTCTGACCGCCTGTCGGGAAGCAACAGGGACCAGATCCTGAAACCAAAGCGGTCCCATCGCAAAGCAGATCCTGATGCTGCTCACAGGTAGGAAAATCTTTGCTAAGAGCAAAGTTTTAGATGGCACTTCTAGGTCCTGACACCTCTGAGGTTCCTGGTCTCTAGTATAAGGGAGGCTGCACATCACATTTAAAGCATCCTATTTTTCACCGCTTTACTGGGTGCTGTGATGCTTCTGTCGGATCCTACCTGGAGTGACCTCCCAGGCACTTTCTGTGTGTCTCCGATCTGTTTTATTTGGCTGGAGTTCTTTATATGTTCCTTCTAGGCTCGTGGAGACTAAGCTCTGGCTGTAAGCAGCTTACATTGTTTATCCTGTGAGTGGCATAATGAAGAAGCAATAGATTTGGCCAGCTCTCGATAAATGCAGTCATTCAGAACAATAGTTTCCCTGCAGCTAATTATTTTTGACCTCTATTGCCAGGCAACCTGTGCAGCTGTTGTGAAGCACATTATGAAAGTAGTCTGTGGAGAGAATGTGGGATTTGGCTAACCGGGAAGGTTGAAGACCTTGGGAAGCTTCTCAGACCTGTTTTGATTTTAGAGCTGCGTGTGGATCTTCTGTTTGTTTCTTTTAGTGTAACCAGACTGTATGAATGCATAAGAGTGACTTTCAAGAAGCTCCTTGCTGAGGCGCAAAGCTTTCTTTAAGAGCAGTGTTTAAATACTACCTTGCTTTCTGTATGAATGCAGTGGCAGCCATGAGTGATAGCAAATCTGCCAGCAGTGTTTTGAGCTGTCACGCAGTGTTTCTGGTATTCTCTGATGTCCAAAGCTTCCCAAGGATCGCGACCGCATTCTGCTCACATCGTGTAAAACCAAAGGCTGGCTCGGTCCCGGGGCTTGGCTGCTTCACAGTCCCAGCCCTTGTTTCAGCCTGTCCCAGCGAAGGAGGAGGGCGGGGGATTTCTTGTTTATGAGCAGTGCTCATTCACCAGAACTCAGGCTGGAAACGCAGATCAAGAAGAGAAGCTGGCCTAGAAATGCAAACTTACCTCCAAGCAGGACAGCGTTTGTACATATGAGAACTGCTTCTCAGCCTGATGTGGAGGATATGGGGGCCATGTACCTTATCCAAGGGGCTGTGCACAGGCCCCTGTGTGTATGGAAGTCATGATGACTATTAAAAAGCATTTTTCTTTCCTTTGGCCTAAAGTACTCCAGTATGATATAATAATAGCACTGGTATCAGATAGCAGCGTGTTAGAGGAACTCAGGAGTTTCCGCCTAGAATGAGTGGTTTGTGCAGCCTTTAATGCTGTAAGCATTGTCCTAGTATGAAGTGAGAACAGAGGCAGCTTTGCAGAAATACTGACCGGGCTGCACTAATGTTGGAGAGAACTGGTGAGAGGACAAAGGAATTTGGAGCTATTGCTTGATCCTGACTTACAAATGTCCTGGCTAAAGGACACACAAACAAGGACACACAAAGGTTAAAGGAGACACACAAACACAGACCCTCCTGCACAAGGAATGTGTCTTGGTGTCCTGAAGTGCCCTTGAGAAGGAGTAGGGGATCTGTTTGCCAGCTGAACACCCAGAGCATAGTGCCGGGAGGATAATGTGGGCATGGATTTGTGCTCTTACTCCCTCCCTCTCTCATTGTCTTTCTTTAGGCCGCGGATCCTAGAAATGGATAAAGAAGAGAACAGGCGCTCGGTCCTCTTACCAAAACATAGGAGACGGAGCAACTTCAGCTCTGAGAACTATTGGCGAAGGTCTTACGAATACACGGAGGACTGTGATGAAGAGGAGGAGGACGGCAGTCCAGCCAGGAAAGTTAAAATGAGGCGACACTGAGGAATGCACTTTCCAGGCTCATGGAGCTGATGAGATTGGCCTCCAGTCTGTGAAAAATTTCTCTTCCCTCTGGCTATTTTCCATCTAGCTTCAGTTTTGATTTTTCCTTTCAGGCTGAAGAATGAACAGGAAGGATCTAGTGATTTGTTTTTATGAATGGAGGAATGCTGAGACATATGGAAGGATGGAACATGTCCAGTGCGCATGGTGTCCTGAGTCATGGGTCAAATGGGCATCTCTCCCTTAGGAAGCAGATAACGTTGTGCCAGGCTGTCTGTTGGGAATTTTTTTTTTCTTTTTGAAAACACCAAAAAGTTTAAGTGTTTCATTGTGCAAGATTCAAGAATTGTATTTTTGTTTTTTTGCTTTAACTTTCTTCCTTTTCAAATGTTCTAAATATGATGTTTGACCCCAGGAGCTGAAATTCTCTGTGGTGGCCTCGTATTCCTTGCTTCACCAAAGGGCTCCTTGGTCTGCTCTTAACTAGTTGTTGTTGGGTTGTTTTTTCAGGGTGCCCTACAGTAACTGGAAGTTTGAAGCTTTGCAGACCCTTCTTCTGCAATTGATTACAAAAGGTTTAGGACGTTTTTGTTGCACTTTAGTACCAGTTTTAAATGCCGTAGACTTCCAGTCCCCGTTCCCAAGCCAGCTTGGCCTCACAGCCTTGTGTCCCTGTAGTGCCCTCTCCATGAGGAATGTACCTAAACTCTGGCTTCTCAGTGCTGCTCTGCCCAGGGATGGGTTTTGCTTGGAGAGGGAGGAAGGAAGGCTGCTGTCTTGGCTGGCTTCCTGCGGTCCGTATTGGAGTGCGGGGACTGTTGTGTGAGTGCATTGAATACGTGCTGCTTTCTGGAGCTGGAGGTAGCGAAGAGGCGTAGGGGAAATGCTGTGCTCGCCTTGACACCCCTTGAGAAGAGCTGTCCTGATGGCGTGGGGGAGAGGCCTGCGGTCCACTGCTAGACAGAGCGAGGTGAGGCAGCAGAGTATCCAGTCCCGTGGGACCCGCTGTGTTTTTCCACTCCCTGGGACAGGGTAGGGAACAGGCTGTGGCCTCTGGGCTGCTGGGCAGCTCGGCCACGGTTCTTCCCCGCTGGCGCCAGTTTTGGGGATGCTGTTAAAAGGCTCTGGTTTGGCCCAAGAGGCGCCGTCAGCTCAGGTGTATCCTGCAGCTAGCATGGCAGAGGGCTGTGTGCCCCCTCCTTGCTTTGCACAGAGCCTATTCCTGTGGCAGAGCCTTCTGGATGCTGTGGGAAATGCTGAGAGGAATCGGGCTTTGGGCGCTGTGGAGTTAATATGAGAACGGCTCCATTCTTGTTTTTCTTCTCCCAGCCGGTTTGCGTTACCCTGGCCTGAAGTTCTCGGTGTTTTCAAAGTTTGGGGCCCAACACCATATTTAGAACCCTACTTTTAAGAAACTTCAAGTTGATTCTTTGAACCCAAGTGTTGGCAGTCATAAGGGGTAGTCTTTATTTTAAAATAATTTTTACTGCTTTGCCTTCCTTCAAATTGTAGTTTTCCGTAGCGTTGTGTTCCCCACACTTCATGGTCCGCACGCTTGGCAATAAAAAGATGTAATATATTTTGAAACCCGTTTGCTGCTGTCATGAGGAACTTGGTCAAAGAAAGCGCAGGCACCGTTCCTGCAGCACCGCTGCTCAGCGAGGGAGCGGTGGGATCGTTCCCCGCCGCTGTTCAGCAGCTCCTGCTGCTCGACCGCTGCATTGCGGCCAGCGCCGGGTCTAGCAGGGGCACAGAAATCGCTGCCGTCTGCGGGAGGTTTTGTACATGAGGCCCTCACTACCTGCCTTTGGTTCTCGTCGCTCGCTTGCCTTCCTGCCCCAGAGTGCTCAGCTCGGCATGGGGGAAGCGGAGCAACCTCCTGGCCGGCCTTTTTTGCCTGTGGATCTGGGAGCTCGTGCTTTTTGCTGCTTCTGAAAGTCTGTTTTCTAAAAAAAGAAGGTATTTTCAGACCACACTTAGCATTGGAAGCGGGTGTTCCTTGCCCTCCTAGCTTGCTGCAGAAAATCCAGGACAGCTCTTGGCTGTGGAATCCCTGTTTCGGGAAGTTTGGAATTCCCCCGCTAGCAAAGCAGCAGCAGGGAGCTTCGATCCCTTTGCCTCTTTGCGGCGCCATCCGAAAACATCCTTGGCAAGCTAGAGGCCTGCTAGCAGGATGCCTGGGAATGGCTGTTCCCAATTGTCTGTGTGGATTTGTCCCAAGAAGGGCCCGTGCCCTCCTAGGGCGTCAGTCTCACTGCCCGCTCTGTGCCTGGTGGCCACGTTGGCTGCCTCGCTGGTGGTCTCCTGCCCTTCTCCTCTCCCCTGCTCCTGATTTTTAAGCCTACCTCTGCAATACGGATAATACTGTACGCTGGTGTCTTGACTCAGAGTGAAACAGGGGGCAACCTGCCTTTTCGGGGGCCCTTCCACGGCTCCCAAAGTGGTGGGATCGCCGTGATCCTATGGGATGGGTGTTGGCTCCGTCTCCACTGACATCTGCCTGAGGCATCCTGTGGTCTTTCCTCGAGCCCGGTGCAAACCGTGGCCTTGTCCTGGTCCTGACACGGGCTGCACGCGTGAGTTTTAGTTGTGTTTTGCTGCATGGCGCGTTGGGGTGCTCTGACCTGCCCTCCCTTGCCCCAGGGCTGTGCTGTGGGTCCCAGCCGAGACGGGCAAAGCTCCTTCCTGGGGTCACGCTCGCGGCCGCTTCTCTCCCGCTGCCGTTTTAGTTTGCAAACCGACTGGTTGGGGCTCGCTACCTTGCAGAGAGAATGGGACACAACTGGTCTGGGCCAGAGCGTTTCTTGGGCAGGGAGTCCCCGGTACGTAGGCAGGCCGTTTTCCCCATTTGTACAGACATTTTATAAATATATATACACACATGTATGTATATGTGTAGATACATGTTTTTTTTAACTTTTGCACTGAACAACATCAGAGCAAAACCTTGCTTCAAAACCAGAAGATCTCTTTTTCACGGGGACCCAGGTGTCTAGATCTCCCACTGCAACCCGCCCGGTAA
The DNA here is from genome assembly GCA_003342815.1 of Eudromia elegans. Taxonomy (NCBI): domain Eukaryota; kingdom Metazoa; phylum Chordata; class Aves; order Tinamiformes; family Tinamidae; genus Eudromia; species Eudromia elegans. The sequence goes on from PTEX01000029.1 coordinate 4,304,849, forward strand.
AACCGCCGCTCACAATATTGGTTTTGCCCGTGTCTGCTCTGCCGCTGGCCCCGTCGGGTCAGCGGGGGGACCTTGGCGCAGGCTGGGGACGCGCGTGGGGAGCGGGTAGCAGCGAGCGCCGCTTTGCAGCCGCCTGCGCCGCGCGGGCCGGGCTCGCTGCAGCCGCGAGCGCTTCGGCTCCGGTGCAGCACCGCGGCTCGGGTTCCTCTCCGTGCACTCGCAGCATGCAGTCTGTATAACCTGCTGAGCCCACCGCTGCCCATAAAGCTACACATAACGCAAAGACCTCCCGCGTATCCGCAGCCCAGACCACGGAGGAACTTTTCTTTCCTAAGAACGGAGGAGGAAGGCGAGGGGTTTGTCTGCAGTCAAGGGAGGAATTTGTTGCGTTTACCTGTATCTAGAGACGACTCGGCGATCAAATTAAAGCTTGCATGGGCCTGGTAGGAGCGCGGCACGAGAAGGAAAGGCTGTTGGCCGGGTGGAGAGGGGTGAGCTGGCCGAGGGAGCGGCTGCCGGATGGGAGTCTGCAAGCAAATCCCTGCCCTGCTGAGCTTGGCACGTTCCCGGAGCCGCCTTCCGCTTGGGCTAGGCAGATTGCATGCAACAGGAAAAGCCCGGTTGCCACATCTGGCTCTCCCCTCTAATCCAGCTGTTTGTATGATAAGAGTTGTGACACACGCACGAGCTGTAACCCAAAGGCTGCTTCCTCGCGCCGGGGTGGCTCATTTGCCAGGCTCTGAACCCGCTCTGCGGATCAGGAACCGGCGCGGAGCCTGGCACGAGCTGCCCTCGCTCCTCCCGCGACGGTGGCCAAGCCCGAACCCGGTGGCCGAGCCCGAACCCGCAGGTCTCAATGGCTGCAGCGCCTGGAGGGCGTGAGAGCTGGGCCAGAATGTAGAGTTTTGCGCCCACTTCTGGGGGCAAATAGTCCTTTTTATGCCAAATGTGACTAGTTCCCTGTTGAAGGTGGGAGGAGAAGGGCTAGGCCCACACGTGTCTGCTCCTTCCTGCTCCCCTATCCACACTTAAAAGTTCTGGCTGACTTTAACTTTCTTTTTTAAAGTTTTTTTTTTTGTTACAAATAAAAAAAAATAAAGTGGCAATATTTTTTTCTGTAAGCTTTTCCTAGGAAAAAGCGTGGTTTGTAACAAAGTTGTACAGTTCTGAAGTTTGAGATACAAAAAGTACTGTGTGAAACGCTGTAAATGGGGGCAGAGATTATTTTATGTACAGTGCGACGTGGGGGGAATCTTTTAATTCTGGCTGGTTCTTAGGAAGAATTTGGTTCTTCTCTGTCAGGGTTTGGAATTTCATGGTTTCATTATTATTTTTTTTTTCTTGTATAGATTGCTGCATTAATTGAATAAAAGCAGAAAGCATCAGTGCCTGCCTGGGTGGTGGTGCCTGGCTCGCCGCCAGCAGCCGCGTCCTCCTGCTCCCGGCTCCGGGAACGCTCGGAGCGTCGCAGCCTGCGCGGAGCCCGGCCCTCGGATCTGTGCCTCCCTTCCCCAGCGGCAGAAAAGAGGTTGCGGTGGTGGGGAAGTGGTTCTAAATAAAGGGAGGCTCCAGCTCCTTGGGGAGCAAAATTAAATGCAAGCTCCGCAAGGAGCTGTCCTAGAAAGCGGGGCCGAGGCGCTTGCGTACCCTCGTGTCCCCCTCTCCTCCTGCCCGCCCGTGGTGCCGACAGGGAGCAAAAATCAAGGCCCTCCCTGTTGCTCCAGGTCTGTCCATCTCCTCCCTGCCCGGCTTCGCTCCTGGTGTTGCTGTGGAGGCAGCATCAGGGCTGTGACGCCGTCCCCTCGGAGCAGCCTCCCCCAGCCCCTGCATCGAGGCCGGCCGCTCTCTGCCCCGCGGGAAGGGCTGGGAGCTGGTGCGTCATCCCGGCCGGGAGTCACGGACGAGGCTCCTCGGCACCCCGGTGCTCCTCCTCGCGCCGTGCTTCGGCCTCGCGGCGCTGCCCTGCGCCTTCCTCCCGCAAGAGGGAGATGGCGGAGCGGAGCCTCCGCGCGGAGGCGGGAGGCCGCGTGGGATGCGCTTCCTCGGCCCGCGGGCTCCGTGCGCTGCCAGGGATGGGTCCCCGTCCCCGAGGAGCAGCCCTGGGGACGCTGCGCCCCGCGAGGGGTTAGTCAGCAGGGAGGGGAGCGCGGGGCGGCCCTGCCCTGCGCGGGCGATGCCACGCGGGGTGGCACGGCCTGACTCACCCACGGCGGCACCTCCCGCGGAGCCCTTGTGTCCCCGCCGCGGCACCTCCGAACCCACGGCGCCCGCCTCCCGCCCCGCTCTGCTCCTCGTTAGGGCGCTTCCCATGCGGAGCAAAGCGCCTTCCGCGCGTCCCGTGGGGCGGAATCCAGCCCCGGAGACCCCGGGCCTGCGGCCGCCGCGGGGGAGCCCTCCGTCCCCTCGGGGCTGGCTGGCCTGGTGCTCCCGCGGGCTGGAGGTGCCCCATGGCCGCAGGAGCCCGCGATGGCAGAGCATGGCCCCGGTGCGGCTATTATTAATGGCAATAATTAGCAGCGGGTATTGTGTGCAACGAGGACAGTGGCTGCGAGGAGAGGTGGCGGCAGGGAGGCTGCTTCTGTCTATTGTGCACACCGCCCACCCCAGGGTTCTGCAGAAAGAGGACGAGAAACACCGAAAACGAGCAAGTAAAAAAGACAATAAATAAATAAATAAAAAGCCCAAACAAACGGAAAGAACTACCCTGCTGGGGCGGGGGGGGAGAGGGAGCAGAACTACAGCTCCCATGAGCCCCCGCGCACAAGCGCATGCGCGGCGCGGGTGGGCCAACTCGGATTGGCGGCGCAGCCTGGCGCTCGGCGATTGGCGGCGCGGGCTGCCCGTCAAGACGCGCGGCTCCGCCCCCGCCGCGGCGGTGCCTGCCCGGGCTCGGCGCGCGGCGCTCGGCGCGCGCAGGGGGAGCAGCCGCCGCCGCCGCCGCCGCCACCGGCGCCACCATGATGAAGTTTCGGTTCCGGCGGCAGGGCGCCGACCCGCAGCGCGACCGCCTCCGCCACGACCTCTTCGCCTTCAGCAAGGTGCGGCAGCGCGGGCCCTGCCGCGGCGGCGGCTCCCGGAGCGCCCGCGGGCTGCGGGACCACCCCCCGCCGGGTGCTGGTGCGGGCGGGATGCGGCCCGGGGCGGCGGGAGCTGCGCGACCCCCGTTCCGGAGCTCCGCGCGGGACCCCCCGCGGAGCAGGGGGCTCCTCGGGGGCGGCAGGGAGCGTCCCCGCCCCCCGGGGCACCGGGACCCCCTGGGACAGGCTGGGGACCCCGGGGGGCTGCGGCGGTGCCCGGGGGGGTCCCTGGAGCGGAGCGGCCCCCCCGGGGCGCCGGGTGCAGCCCGCGCCTTGAGGGACACCCCGATCCTGCCCCGTTTCCAGGGCGGGGGGTTCTTGCGGGACCCCCCCTTGGAGGCGCCCGCGTCCCACTGTGTGTCCGTGGTCCCGGTGGCAGGACACGGGACCGTCACCGTGTCCCTCGTCCCCCGTGTCCCTGGTCCCGGTGGCAGGACGGTCCCCGGCTCCCCGCCCCGGTGCCGGGTACCGCTTCCCTCCGGGATGCCCGAAGGGACGCAGGGAAGAGCCGCGCGCGGGGCCGCGTCCCCTTCGTCCCCAGGCGCCGCCGTCCCCGCGGTGCGGGTGGCCGGGGTGGAGGGGGGGTGCGGATCCAAGGCCCCGCGCTGCCCCCTTTCCGCGGGTCCCTGCGGGCAGCGTCGCCTCCCGCATGGCCGGAGCGCTGGGAATGGCCACGCGCTTCCCGCTGCGGAGTCCCGCGGCTTGGCCCCGTGCCGGGGGCAGCGCTGCCGCGGTGCCGGAGGTCCCCTCGGCATCGCTGTCCTCTTCCCGCCGCCGGCACGCGGGATGCGCAGGAGCCGGAGCCGCGTCCTCCGCCGCTCCAGACGGGATGAGGACTGAGCCTCCCGCTAACGAGCCCAGCGCGACGCTGCCGAGCTGCGAGACAGACCCCCCCGGCCCCCCGCGGGGCCCCCCGGAGGCTGCGGGAGCCTCTGGCACCGTGCGGGCAGGACGGATGGGCCGGGGGCTGCCGGAGCCTCTGGTGCCGCGCAGGCAGGACGGATGGGCCGGGGGCTGCGGGAGCCTCTGGTGCCGCGCGGGCGGGACGGATGGGCCGGGGGCTGCGGGAGCCTCTGGTGCCGCGCGGGCGGNCGGGGGCTGCGGGAGCCTCTGGTGCCGCGCGGGCGGGACGGATGGGCCGGGGGCTGCGGGAGCCTCTGGTGCCGCGCGGGCGGGACGGATGGGCCAGGGACTGCAGGAGCCTCAGGTGCCGCGCGGGCAGGACGGATGGGCCGGGGGCTGCGGGAGCCTCGGGCGCCGCTTGGGTGGGATGGATGGGCCGGGGGCTGCGGGAGCCTCCGGTGCCGCGCGGGCGGGACGGATGGGCCGGGGGCGGCTGCGTCTCGGGCGCCGCTCGGTGCAGCCACTTGGCTGCTCCTCTGTCCGTCCCCGGCACGCTGCTCCAAGGGGACAGGGCTCTGCCTGCGCTGAGTGACCCTGAACATCGGGAAAACCGCGGGAACGGCCCCCGGGCGGGCGGGAGCAAACAGCGCGCCGTCGGCAGCAGATAGCGGCCTTGTTTGCCCCGGTGCTCGCGAGTCAACAGGAGCCGCAGCGTGGGGGGGGACCCCCATGCGGCGCGGGGAGCTGCCCCCTTCGCACCCGCTCCATGAGCAGTGGGGGATTCGGTTTGGGATCATCCCGAGCTGCAGCCTGGGCTTCCCGCTCGGTCCCTGGATCTGAGTGGAGCGCTTTGCTGGTTGGAATCGGGCCGTGCCGGGATGGGGTCCCGCTCCGGAGCAGCTTGGGAAGTCTGTGCTTGGAGAGGCTCTTCCCACCCGCGGTGGAGCGGGAATGTTGAGGCCGTGGCAGAAAGGCCCCTGGGAAGTGGTTCCGACCCCGTGCCCCGGGATGCCGCCTGCCCACCTGACTCCCATTAGGATCCTGTTTTCACTTGCGAGCTCGAAATCTGCCCGGGATTTGCTGTAATGTGGCCCAGAGCGCGCCGTGGCGGAGGCCCCCGGGTGGAGGCTGCCGGGGAGGGAGGACCTGACACGGGACAGGCTCCCGCGCTAACCCCTCGCCCTGGGGACCCGTTACGGGGAAGATGAATGGGCTGCGAGCGCCGTCCCTGGAGGCCACTGCGGCCGGCGCGTCACTTGTGGCCTGACGCGGGGCTGCGAGTGACGGGGAATCCCGTGTGCCGGGGCCCGTGTCCCTGTCACTGCCCTGCCCCATAGCGTCGCCCCCCAAGCAGCTTGGTGGCAGCCCTGAGCTGCTCCCTGCCAGGGATTTGGGGGTGTCTCGGGGATGGGGAAGGTGCTGGCGGCTCCTGGCCCTGGCGCGTGGTTTGGGCCTGGGTGCCGCATAGGGAAGCGCTCGGGATGCTCCGATGCTCGTGCGGCCGGGCGGAGGCTGCGGGCGAAGCCTTGTGGAGCTCGTGCTCTGGGTCGCAGCTGGGTGTCGAAGGACTTGTGGGATCCGCCTGTGGAGGGGAAGAGGGCGGGTGGACAGGGACCGTGTCGTGACCCACACACGGCGCCGCGGCCCCGCGGAGCCTCGGAGCGGGCAGGGATCCCGCCCAGCTCTGGGGCCTCCCTATGGCCCCGTCTCGTGCCAAGGGAGCGCGGCCGTCGAGGACGCTGCGTGGCAGAGCCGCTCTGCCGGCCGCCCCGGTGCCAGGTGCCCCTCGGAGCGCGCTCCCCGCTGCACCGCCACTCCCCACGGCGAGCCCGGGCACGCTTCCGGAGCGCCGCCATCCAGGACTTCCTTGGGAAGATGCCCGCGGGCCCCGCTGCGCCGCTCCGGCTGGGGAAGTCTCGGCTCCGAGTCACTTGAACGTCCAGCTCTCCTGGTTCTGCCTCGTCTCCTTGGAGAGCCGCACGGCGAGCGGGCCACGCTCCGCTCCGTGCCGGGGCCGCGCGGCGGAACCCACGGGGACGGGTTTGTGCGGCCGCTGTTGGGATGACACCGCTCCCGCCGGGATGCGTTTCCCGTCCCGCCATGGCCCGGGATGGGAACATCCCGTGCACGGAGGTCTCTGCTCGTGGCGCCCAGACGCACGCGAGCCGCAGGCCGTGGCGCTCGGCGCCCGCTCCTGACACCGAGGCCTGCTCTGCATTACGGCTTGGCAGGCGGCCGGAGCGGGCGGGAGGCGCCGGCAGCCCCCGCGCCGCGGCTCCCGCTCGGCCCCATCCCTCTCTGTGAGGGCCAGGACGGGCGGCAACGGCCGCTTCCGCTGGAGCCGAGTTTGGCCTTAGCGAGGGAGCCTCCTGGCTGCCGCCGCTCCCGCTGCGCCGGGGCTCGGATGCCCGGGAAGCGCCTGAGCTTTGGAGGCACTGGGTGGAATGAGGTAGAGGTTGGTGGCCTGGGCATCCTTCCTCCTCACCTCCATCCCTGTGGCCGCGGGTCGGGGAGCCCCGGGGCGGCTCCGTCGTGCCGAGCTCCGTGCTCCGCTGGCTGGAGCCCCCGCAGGCCCCGCGGCCAACTTGGCTCCGCGTCCCCGCCGCTCCCTTCCCCTCCTGCCGAACGGCTCCCGGGGGCCGGGGCTGGCCCTGGGCTGGCGGCGGCCGCAGCTGCTCTGCGTGGGCCGAGGGGGCCCCCAGGGCTCTGCCGCGGCCGGGGGGGTCACCGGCTCCTCGCTCATCCTGGCGGAGCTTCCCGACCGCCTCCGGAGCCGCAGGGGGGACGTGGACACGGTCTGCGGTGGTCGCCATCGCTGGGGAGCGGGGACGGGGCTCCCTCGCGGCTCTGACGGCCGTGTCCCCGCAGACGGTGGAGCACGGCTTCCCGAGCCAGCCGAGCGCCCTGGCCTACGACGCCCAGCTCCGCATCATGGCCATCGGCACCAAGGCGGGCGCCGTGAAGATGTATCCTTTCCCTCGGCCGCGAAGGCGGAGCCGTCCCGAGCGCCGCGGAGCCAGCGGGGCCCGGTGGCCGCGTCCGGCCGCGGCAGCTGGGCTGCATCTGGCCCGGGCCGCTCCTCCCGGCGGGATGGGAGTGGGTGGATCAGGGAGAAGCTGCCGTGGCGTCTCGTGTGTGGATGGAGCCGTCCCGCTTGGAAGAGCTGCCATCAACTGTGTTGTTGGATGAGGGGAAAAGGCCCCGAAGGCCTCATGGATGCAGGGAGCCAATATTCCCAGCTGGAGGGACTGCAAGGCCAGGAGCGGAGCAGGGAGCCCTCCTGCCTGCGGGATGCGGAGCGTAGTTGGAGAAGGGAGGGCAGGAGCTGCGGGGGAGCTGGGAGCAAGGCCCTCATCCCATCCCGTTCCCTGGTGCTGGCTGGGGCTCGGGTGGTAGCGCCCCGGGGTGCTCGGTGCTTCCCAGCCCCTGGAGCACCCTTGTTCTCCGGAGCGAGGCCCTTCCTCCCCACGGAGGCACCCACAGCCCTTGATGAGCGTTTGAGTGGAAAACGTGTCGGTTTTGTGCAAGGGCCGGGTAAACCCTGCAGCCAGCGCGAGGGGTGGCGGGGCTGCTCCAACACGGAGCGGGAGCGGAGCGCCGGGACGAGGGTGCAGGCGGCGGGCGATGCGGCCCGCGGGAAGGATGCGCCGCGGAGCCTCCACGCCGGGGGCGGCGCGGGGGGCAGCGGGCGGGCCGGGCGCCGCTTTGTTGCTCGCTGCGTGCAACGAGACTTCAGCGGGCTGCTGGCGCGCGGCCAGGCATCGATTTGTCCCCGCGCTCGGAGGCCCCGCGCTGCAGGAATGTGGGGTGGGCGTTCGGCTGGGCCCGGATGGAGCGTGCGCCGGGGGCTGGGACGTCTCCGCCGGGCGGATCCTCCCCTCCCCCAGAGCGGCAGCCCCTCCGGAGCACAAAGAGGGTGTTTCTCTGTCCCCGGGGCCGCCCGGCCGCGACGTCGCCACCGGCCGCCCCGCGGCTCCGTGCGGCGGCAGGGGAGGGTCGCGGGCCCCCCGCCCGGGACCCCGGCTCTGCTCGGGCCGCCGGCCGCTCTGTCCCAGCCCGTGCTGGACGCGGCTGCGCCCTGTGCCGGCTCTGGAGCAGCCGTCGTGGGGATCCCGGCGCCGGGTGGCTCCGTGTAGGGAGCGCCTGGGCTTTGGGTTTGCTCCGGCGTGTGGCCTCGCGGGCCCTGCGTGTCCCAGAGGTGCCGCTCGCACAAGAGGTGTCGACAGGGCTGTCCTGGGACCCCCTGCGCACCTGGGAGCCGCTTCCTGCTGCCGTGTTCCCGCTGTGTTCCTGCCAGGGCCGGACACAAGGGACATCTGCCCGTCGCAGCTCCCGGTGCTTCCCGCCGGCCCTGCTCCCGCTCCATGCCAGGAGTCATCCCCGGCGCCCGTAGCTTGTGGCTGTTGTCCCGCTCCTGCGTGACCACGCTGGTGCCTCCGGCTGCCCTGGGATGCAGCTCGTGGGGCTGCCCAGCTCCTGCCCGCAGAGCAGAGGCTTCCGAGCCGGCGGTGCCGGCAGAGCTGGCAAGCAGGGAGCCCTGTGGAGCGAGTCAGGCTGGTCCCGCGGGGCCGCGTGCTGGGTGCAGCCGGCTGAGCATCCGGAGGGGAGCGGGATCCCGGGCGCCCGGCAGCGTGGCACCGTGGTGCCTGACCCGGTGCCGGCCTCGTGCAGGTGTCTGGCTCCGCGGGGACGTCGCCGGGCGGCCTGGCCTCGGTGGCGCTGCCAAACTGCTCCTGCCCGTCGGGCCGGGCCGAGCTGCCGGGCCGGTTCCGCGTGCCGAGCCCCGCGCCGCGCTCCTGGGGAGGCGATGGGCGGCCGGGGTGACCACGAGGCCAGTTGTGTTTGAGGTAGGGTGCCCACGGAGCCCCCAGGCACCCAAGAGCTGCAGCCCACGGGAACTGGGCTGCATCCGCGTGGTGCATCGACCCTCCCCAGGGCCGCGCTGCAGAGAGCCGCAGCCGGGAGCCGGTCCGGGCTCTCCCGAGGGTCCTGCGGGTGGCGGCAGCCGGCAGCGCCGGAGCTGCCCCGTGTTCCGCGTCCTGCTCCGCCGGCGCGGGAGCCGGGACCAGTTGGGCGAGTGCGGCCGCGGCGGCGCATACCGAACCCCACCCCGGCGCGCGCCGGAGCCTCCCGGCCCGCCCCGCTGCCGCCGCCGCGCGCCTGAGAAAGCAGGGGGTGGCGGCGGGCAGGATGCGGCCGGGCCCCGGCGCCGTGCCAGGCCGCTTCCCGCGCCGCGGGGTGACGGCAGGGGACCTGCTCGTGCCCTGGCCCGCGCCCCGGGGACGCCCGGCGCTGCTGACTCCGGGGTGCTGCCGCCCGCTGTGCTGCGCCCGGCTCGACAGACTGGGTGCCACCAGGGTTCCCCGTGTCCTCCCTCCGCGGGCAGGATACTGCTGTGGGGTCCTGTGGCACAGGAAGGTGCCCGTGGGAACGCTCAGGGTCCTGGAGGTGCTGGCACTGAGGCTCTTGTCCCTGTCCTGAGGAGCACGGCTGCTCCAAGGTGTCCCCAGCCCATCTGTGCCCCTGTTGATGCCCCAAACCGCCTGGAAAGGCTCTGCCCAGCCGCGCTGGGGCTCCTGACCCCCACTTGGGGCTGCCAGGGAGTATCCTGCCCCACTGAACCAGCCTGCGCGGCCAGGTCCTCATAAACCCATTTTCTGCAGCCTCTGAACCCCAGGGTCTGCATGACCCGAGCCCACCCCAAGGCTGTGGGACCAGTGCAGGAGCTCGCGGGCTGCTCCGGGCCCTCCTTGCCGGAGCCGGGTGGGATCTGGGGCAGGAACCACGCGGGGGGAGCTGCTGAACAAGCCATGTGTGGAGCTGGCACCGGAGCCCGGGTTGCTGCCGGCTGATGCTCGGTGACCCCACGCGAGGATTCTGGCTGCTCCAAGGGGGTGTGGGGGACATCCTGACCTGTCCCCCTGTGACTGGGGGAGGCTGCGGGTTTGGAGTTGAACTGGGCTAAACGGGCATCGCCGGAGCGGCAGCGGTGTGGAGACCGCGATGGCTGTTGGGCTCCTCTGGGCGAGGGGACCGGGAGCGTGTGGCCGGGTCCGGGGCTCATCCCTCGTTGCTTCCTTGACGGCGCCGGCAGCTACGGCGCTCCGGGCGTGGAGCTGAGCGGCGTGCACAAGGAGGCGGCCACCGTCACGCAGATGCACTTCCTCGGCGGGCAGGTGCGTGGGCGCGCGCGCCGCGGGGACCCGGACCCGGCGCCGGCCGCCGCGCTGAAGCCCTCTCGTGTGCCGGGGCAGGGCCGGCTGCTCTCGCTGCTCGACGACAACACCCTGCACCTCTGGGAGGTCTACGAGAAGGAGGGCTGCTCGCACCTGGAGGAGACGCGCGCCTGCGGCCTGCCGGGACGCCCAGGGTTCGACAGCGCTAAGTACTCGTCCCGCCTGCCTCCTTCCTCCGCCTCGGCACCCGGGCAGCTCCCACCCTCCTTCCCGGTCCCCCCACCCCGGCCAGCCAGGGAAGCGCCAGGGGACCCCAGCGCCGGCCGAGCCCGGGCTGCTCCGGAGGCTCCGCCGGCCCCGGCTCTTCCAGCCCTCCTTTGTGCCCGAGCGCAGCCTCCCGCTCCGTTGCTGTGGCGACGGCGGTGGAAAATAGGCCCCGCCGCGGTGCCGGGGTCTCGCCTTTCCGCTGGGCTCTGCAAAACTCCCCTCTCTTTCTTTTCCTTTTCTTCTTTCCCTTTCTTCTCGCGCGCCCCCTCCCCGGCCACGGCCGCGGCGGCGCCTGGTGAGGTCTGCCAGAGTTGACGGCGGGATCTGCCGTGGGCCGCGTGGGGCTTGGCCAGATGCGGAGCTCTGCGCTGTGTTTGTTTTGCGCTTTTAAAAACATCCAAAGAGGAAAAAATTAAGGAAGGAGCCTCCGGGTGGGGACGGGCGCAGAGCAGCCGCAGCCGGGCTGGCCCGAGCCGCCTTTCCCTGCGCTCCCGGCGCTCCGGCCGCGACGCCGCGATCCTGTCCCGCTCCCAGGGCCGCGGCAGGGGAGCGCGGAGGGCCCTCGCAGGCCGGAGCGGCGGCTGGGAACGCCGCGTGGGAGCCGCCGGGCCGGGATCCCGGCCAGCCGCCCATTGATAGCGGCCCCGGCAGTTGCCTAGGGGAGGACTCGAGGTCAGGGCTGGCGCGCGGGAGGCGTCGCGGGTCTCTCCCAGCCTGCGGCTCCCGTCCCGGCAGCTCCCAGGTGATAAGGGCTGGATAATGCCCTGGGCACCCTCCGCCACGGCTCTAGCGGTGCCTGGGAGCGGAGCGGCGCCAAGGCCGGGAGCTCCTCGGCACCGGGCGCTCGCCCCGTTGCTGCTGGGTGGGGGTTATCCCAGACCTTGGGGTGGGGGCTGCTCCGAGCCCCGCGAGGCCAAGGCCTGCACTGCTCCAGCCCTGGTTGCTTTGGGTGGCCCCGCAGGCAAAGGGGGCTCTGCGGATCCCGGAGCAGGTAAAGGGTGTGACCGGCCCCACGTCCTTGTCCCAAGGCCGGCCGAGTGCCCGGCGCGAGTCCTTGTCCCCTCTCACACACCCACGGCAGGGCTTGGAGCCCAGCGCTGTGACTGCCCAGGGTCTTGGGGACTGTCCCCATTTCTCCATCCCCAGTGTGCCTGGCAAAACGGGGAGCTGGAGACCTGGTTCGTGGGGACAGGGGATGGTTGGGACCCTGTGCTAGCACGTCCTGCCCCTGCGTGTCCCCTGCAGCAAAGTGGCTCGGTCTCCTTGCGCTCTGATCCAGCAGCTGCAGCAAACAAGAGCTGTAAAGAGCCATCACCCCATGGGCAAAATTGCAGTCCTGGACTCCAGCGACCCTTTTAAGGTGTTGACAAGGCCGGGGCTGTAATTAATGGCTCTGTAATTGGCTGTAGGCAGAACCATTAGCGTGGCTGAGGGGGAGATGACGGTGGATGGTGGTGACCAAACACCCTGGCTGCTTTTCCCGAGCATCATCCTCGTGGTGGCGGCGGGTGTGCGCCCGAGCAGGGCCTGGGGGTGACGGGGGCGGTCGGAGCGGGGCTGGAGCCGCACGGAGGGGGCAGCGCGGCTGACGCGGCCCTGCGGTCCTCCCTGCAGCTGCTCGCCCGGCATCACGCGGGTGACGGTGATCCTGGTGACGTCCGCCGGCGACGTGGCCTGCCTGGGCACCGAGGGCGGCGGGCTCTACTTCCTGGCGCTCCCCGGCCTCACGCTGCTCGAGGAGAAAACCCTCTTCCAGGACGAGGTCCTGCAGAGGTGAGAGGCGCCCGGGCGCGYGCCCCTGCCCGCCGCCGCCGCCCGCCCTTCCTCACCGCGCCGCCCTCTTCGCCAGCGTGCCCGACGACTACCGCTGCGGGAAGGCGCTGGGGCCCATCGAGTCCGTCCAGGAGCACCCCCGGGAGCCCAGCAAGCTGCTCGTCGGCTACAGCCGGGGGCTCGTGCTCATCTGGGACCAGAGCACGCGCTCCGTCGATCACCTCTTCCTGGGCAATCAGGTAGCTCGGCCGGGCCCGGCCCCAGCACCCGCTGGTGCCTGGAGCCGCTCGGGAACGCGGCCTCTTCCCGGGCCTGGTCGCTGCYGTGCAAGGGTGGCCCAGGTCGGGGTGTTAGTGGCCCCTTTTGCTTAGCAGGAGGCTTAGCAGGTGCCCAGGTGGCTTTTGGTGGACCAGGAGCATCTCCTGGAGCTGCTGGTCCCCYGTTCGCTGGCTTTGGGGGTCACTCTCGCACCATGGGGGCTGTGGGGGGGCTGGGGCCTCCCTCCCTGCAGTTTCAAGCTCCTTTTCCTCTCTCGCAGCAGCTGGAAAGCCTGGCCTGGGAGCACAGCGGCAAGACCATCGTGAGCTCCCACAGCGACGGCGGCTACATGGTGTGGGCSGTGGACGGCAGCTGCCAGAAGAGCCAGCAGCCCGTCCTGTCCACCATCCCCTACGGTGCGTTGCTCTCGCCCCGTCCTGCCTTTGCCGTGGGCCTCCCCTCACACCCCCAGAACGCTCAGACCTCCAGAAGGCTCCAGGGGCAGTTGGGGTCCTGCTGTAGGGCGGCACTGGCTGGTTCCTCATCCGTTGGGTGCCGTGCAGCTCAGACTGATGCTGCTGTCCCAGCTTCTGGATGCTGGGAGGTCCCTGCAGGTCTTTGRGTTTCATCTCATGCTCGGGAAGCCAAGATCTCCCTGGACTTCTTGTGCAGTGGGAAGGTTGCAGCCGTGGCGTTGTGTTCGTTTCAGGTCCGTTCCCTTGCAAAGCCATCAACAAAATCCTGTGGCGAACCAGTGAATCAGGGTAAGTCCGTGGGGCCGCTCTGGCCACGTGGCTTTGGGGCTGGCAGGGGCCTGTCCAGCAGCAGCCCTGGGCCCGCTGGGCTCTCCCTGGGCAATCGGTGCAGCTGAGGGACGTACTGGCCTTGCCGGCATCCAGAGCAAGGTGCCGTGTGGAGCCCAGGGCTTGCCCCGCGGGGACAGGGGTGTCTGACCCCCGCCTGCTTCCTCGCAGCCACCCCTTCATCATCTTCAACGGCGGCATGCCGCGGGCCAGCTACGGCGACCGGCACTGCGTCAGCGTGCTGCAGGGCCAGAACCTCGCCACGCTGGACTTCACCTCCCGCGTCATCGACTTCTTCACCGTGCAGAGCCCGGCCGTGGCCGAGGGAGGTGCGTCCCGCGGCGCCGGGCAGCGCCCCTGGAGCCGGCGCCTCTTACCGGCCCCCGTCTCTCCCCCAGGCTTCGAGAACCCGCGTGCCCTGGTGGTGCTGGTGGAGGAAGAGCTGGTGGTGATCGACCTGCAGACGCCGGGCTGGCCCACCATCCCGGCCCCGTACCTGGCGCCTCTCCACTCCTCGGCCATCACCTGCTCCTACCACATCTCCAACGTGCCCCTCAAGCTCTGGGAGAGGATCATCAGTGCAGGGGAGCAGCAGAGCCCCCGGCTCTCCTCCGCGGTGCGYAGTAGTGGCTCTTGCTGCTGGGGACACGTGGAGCTGTTGAGGCAGSTCTGGGAGGGTCCAAGCTGCAGATTGGTGCTGCCTGGATGTGAGGCCTGGCTGCGGGGCTYGGAGCCCCCCAGGGATAGGGAGTGTTGTGGAGGACACAGTTTTAACGCTTCCTCCTGCTCCTCTGCCTCTCCCCAGGCCTGGCCCATCAACGGAGGCAAGAACTTGGCCCAGGAGCCCACGCAGAGAGGTCTTCTCCTTACTGGGTRAGTGCCCTGGAGCAGCCTGGTTGGTTGTGGTGAGTCCCGTGTGACATGGAGAGGACGGGGGTCCTGGACATCGGGCAGCCTTGAATGCACCAGGATGACGGGGGACTCGACGTGTCCCCCAGCCCCRCAGGGCAGCCCCTTCCCGCGGGYGGCGCTYGGACCGTCCCTGCCATCGGGAGCCRGGGGGCAGCGGGGCCGCGCGGGGAAGGCCCCCGGCTATTGTTGGTGGGCTGACAATCCCCCTTGTTTGGCTTGGCAGCCGGGCAGGAATGCGTCACCCGCTCTATTCTTCTCCCTGCTTCGTGCTGGCCCTTTGTGCGCGCTCCCCCCGCACAGGCGCCGCTTGTCAGCCCCGCAGATGTCGGGCACAGAGGCGGCCCCCGTAACGCGGCCTCCCTCGCGTCCCCAGGCACGAGGACGGCACCGTGCGCTTCTGGGACGCCTCGGGGGTGTCCCTGAAGCCGCTCTACAAGCTGGGCACTGCCAACGTCTTCCAGACGGACTGCGAGCACAACGACAGCCTGAACCAGGCGGGCGAGGAGGAGTGGCCGCCCTTCCGGAAGGTAACGTGCCCGGCGTGGCGGGGATGAGCCCGGAGCGGGGCAACGGGAGGGGGTGGAGGATGAGCCCATARGAGCCATCCCAGCTGCGCCCCGGGGGACGTGTCCCCTTCTTCGTCAGGGACAGCTGCCACCTGATGCCCGKCAGGGACACAAGGGGCTCTTGTTCTGCGTGTCCCATCTTGCAGCTCTGTCCTGGTGTGGGGTGCCGGGCCTGGGGCCGGTCCTGCTGTGACTCTGCCCTGGGCACCAGGCCCGCGGGGCTGCGGCGTCCCAGCTGCGGGTCCCTCCGATGCCAGGGGCTGCTGGGGGGCCGGGGCCGGGCGCGGAGGGGCTGCCATGGAGCAGTGTGAAGGCCCCGCTGCCGCTCTCGCCCGCAGGTGGGCTGCTTCGATCCCTACAGCGACGACCCGCGCCTGGGCGTCCAGAAGATCGCGCTCTGCAAGTACTCGGCCAGGATGGTGGTGGCTGGCACGGCGGGGCAGGTAGGAGCGCCCAGCACTGCCGAAGGGCGTGGGGACGGTGCCGGGAGCTGCCCGGCACCTCTGCCCGGCTGCGCTTGGCACCTCGAGCTACCTGGAGAGCCAAGATGGGGCACAGAGGCATGTCGTCCTCTGCCACCTTGGTGATGCGATGCCAGCCTTGAAGGGCCTGGGTTTGGCTCCCGCCCCAGTGTTTATTGCTGGCTTGCAGCAAGGGCCAGCTGCTGTCCCCAGGGGGGCACTGTCGGAGTGTGTCCCGACCTCCCCTTGCATGTGGGCACAGCAGAACCGCCGCAGGGAGCCCCGCTGGCCCGCGAGGCGGCTGCTGGTAGCGCTGGGCAGTGCTGGGGACACTGGCCGAGCACCTCCCCGTCTCCATCCCGCTGCAGGTGCTGGTCATGGAGCTGAGTGACGAGAAGTCGGAGCACGCTGTGAGCGTGGCCACGGTCGACCTGCTGCAGGACCGCGAGGGCTTCACCTGGAAGGGCCACGACCGCCTGGCACCCAAGAACGGCCCCGTGGCCTTCGCGCCCGGCTTCCAGCCCAGCGTGCTGGTGCAGTGCGTGCCGCCCGCCGCCGTCACCGCCGTGACGCTCCACGCCGAGTGGAACCTCGTGGCCTTCGGCACCAGCCACGGCTTYGGCCTCTTCGACTACTACAGGCGCAACGCGGTGCTGGCACGGTGTGTGGGGGTGCCGGGGCAGGGGTCCTTGGTGCTGCATGGGATCYGGGTGGCCCCCAGGTTGGGGGTCCGAGGCCCATGTCGTGCTGAGCACCCTCTGTGCCCGCAGGTGTACGCTGCACCCCAACGACTCGCTGGCCATGGAGGGCCCCTTGTCCCGCGTGAAGTCCCTCAAGAAGTCCCTGCGTCAGTCCTTCCGACGCATCCGCAAGAGCCGCGTGTCGGGCAAGAAGAGGGTCAACAGCCCRTCCAGCAAGGTGGGCAGAGAGCGGGGCAGCCCGCTGGGCCCTGGCCCTCCTGGCACGGCGCTCGCCGCGAGCTCCTTAGCCGTGCAGCAGGATGGGGCCAGGGCCACCTCTGCAGCCCCGGGGCTGCGGCTAAAGGCGAGACGGGACCTCCCGGCGCGTGCACCCCCGTGCGTGGTGCCGAGCGGGGTGTCCCCCGGCCGTGGCGGCTGAGCCCCCGCCTGCCGCAGGTGCAGGAGGCCAACGCGCAGCTGGCGGAGCAGGCGGGGCCGSCGGAGGTGGAGATGACGCCCGTGCAGAGGCGCATCGAGCCGCGCTCGGCCGACGACTCGCTCTCGGGCGTCGTGCGGTGCCTCTACTTCGCCGACACCTTCCTGCGCGACGGTGAGGTCCCTGCGCGCAGGAGCTCCCGCCACGGCCCTGCTGCCGTCGCCACCCGCCGGTCTCCGCTTCCCAAAGCAGCTTCGGGATGAGCCCCCGGGAGGGCTCCTCGCGCTGCGGGGAGGCCGCTTGCTCACGCTGCTGCTCTKCCTCCCGTCCCCGCAGCGGCCCATCACGGCCCCACCATGTGGGCAGGGACCAACTCRGGCTCCGTGTTCGCCTACGCCCTGGAGGTGCCGTCGCAGGAGAAGTTCTCGGAGCGCGCGGTGGAGGCGGTGCTGGGCAAGGAGATCCAGCTGATGCACCGGGCGCCCGTGGTGGCCATCGCGGTGCTGGACGGCCGCGGGAACCCCCTGCCCGAGCCCTACGAGGTGTCGCGGGACCTGGCCAAAGCCCCCGACATGCAGGGCAGCCACTCCATGCTCATCTCCTCCGAGGAGCAGTTCAAGGTGAGCACAGGGCTGGCGTGGGACCAGCCTCGGCTCCGCTTTGCACCCACCGCGACGCGTCCCCATCTGCTCTGGGCATCGTCCCCTGTGTGCAGGGGGTGAGACAGAAAAGCAGAAACGAGAGGGGACTAGATGGGATCGTTGCCCAGGCTGCTTGGTTGGTATCCGGAGCTGGCTCTTTGGGGAACTCAGTGCTGAGGGTGCCCCGGGGCTGCTCTGATGCCACGTGAAGTCCCTGTCCTGCGTGGCAGCCYGGCCGGGGCTGACGGGCTGGTTCCTCTCGCCCGCTCCAGGTGTTCACGCTCCCCAGGGTGAGCGCCAAGACCAAGTTCAAGCTGACGGCGCACGAGGGCTGCCGGGTGCGGAAGGTGGCCCTGGTGAGCTTGGCCAGCGCCGCCTCCGAGGACCACRCGGAGAACTGCTTGGCCTGCCTCACCAACCTGGGCGACATCCACATCTTCACGGTGCCCGGCCTGCGGCCCCAGGTCCACTACGGCTGCATCCGCAAGGAGGACATCAGCGGCATCGCCTCCTGCGTCTTCACCAAGCACGGCCAAGGTGGGGGGACGCGGGGGTCACCTGCCTGTGCCGGGGCTGGCGGGACACCCGTCTTGGCTGGGGTGGCATCTCCAGGCTCTGCCCCCCCTGCTACTGACCCCTCGGCCTTGCTCTGCGGCTCCTGACCCCGTCTGCTCCCCCCAGGTTTCTATCTGATCTCCCCATCCGAGTTTGAACGCTTCTCGCTGAGCTCCAGGAATGTAACGGAGCCTCTCTGCTCCCTGGAGGTCTCCAGGCTCCAGGACACCTCCTGTCTCAGGTGGGGCTGGGTGCCGACGGGCCGCAGGGCTCGCTGGGGTTTGCTGCAGCTCCTCTCCCAGCGGAGGGAAGCACCCCAATGTATAGGGGTCCCTGGTCTCCCCAGGGTGGGGCCTCTTGTGTCACTCCTCACTAATAACCCCCCGTTTTATTTCCAGCAACAACCTCACGGCGACGCCGAAGCTGCCGCAGGCGAACGGCACCCACGTCCCCCACAGCCCCGAGGCCAATCACTCCCCAGCCAGCAGCGACCGTGAGTGACCGGGGCTGCGTCGCGGGGCCGGGGTCCCGCGCTCACTCCCCTGCCCCCTGCCCGGGCCCGGGGGGTCACCCCGAGGGGCTGGGCCACTCGCTGCGGGTGTCACCAGCCCCGCCGTCCCTGTGGCCGCAGGGTCCCCCGAGGAGCGCCCGGTGGCCTTCTCGCCCGTCTCCGTCGACTCCCCCAACAGCAGCCTGGAGAACCCGCTGGACACCACGGGGGACATCACCGTGGAGGAAGTGAAGGATTTCCTGCYGTAAGCGCGTCGAGCGCGCGGGGGCTCTGCCAGCCCCAGGGCGGCACCTCCGCGGGGYGCCCGGCGGTGCCCGAAGCGGCCGGGCCTCGCAGCAGCCTCTGCCCTTAGGTCCTCAGAGGAAGCCGAGCGGAACCTGAGGAACGTGAGCGAGGACGAGGCCCGGCCCCTGGGCATCCTCATCAAGTGAGGTGCGTGAGGGGCTGCTGCCCCTGCTGGGGGGACATCCCTGTGTCCCTCGCGGTGCGGCGCCCTGGGGAGCCCTGCGCTGTTCCGGGCTGCACTCCCTGTCCACCCTGGGGTGCTCCCAGCTCCCTGTCCACCCTGGGGTGCTCCCGGTCTACCCTGGGGTGCTCCCAGCTCCCTGTCCACCCTGGGGTGCTCCCGGTCTGCCCTGGGGTGCTCCCAGGCCCCAGGGCTGTGAGGGCAGAGGCAGCAGAGAAGGCAGAGGAGGGTCCCGGGTCCCTGCCCCAGCTGCCCCCCGGAAGGGGCTCCGGATCCGGCTGCTCAGCGGCTGCGTCGCCTGCAGGGATCGCCCGAGGCCTCCGCAGCCCGTCTCCGTGCTTGGATTCCCGGGACGCGCCACTCGACTGGACTCTCCCCYGCGCCCTCCGCGTAACGTAGACTCGTCTCTCCTCTAACAGCCGCCGCGGTCCCGGCGCCGGCACCTCCCTTCCCTGCGCCTCCCTCTCGGCCTCCGCCGACCGGCCCGGGCGCCCACGGGTGCCGAGCCGCRGGCCCCGGCGCGCAAACTCTTCCCGGGGAAGATACGTGGGGGTTTTTTTATACCGTCGAGTGTAACTTGTGCCCCGCTGCAGAGCCCCCTTCCCGGGGGCTGCCGCTCCAGGCTCCGCAGGGAGGGCCGGGCCCCTCTGGAGGCGGGAAGCCAAGGGAGGCCGGAGGCTCCCGGCCCGGCGCCCTGCAYCCTTGTCTCTGTTTACACGCCCGGCGCCCTGCAGTTTACAGCCCCGATCCCTGTGCACGCGCGAAGGGGCTCCGGGACGGGCGCCGTCCCCTCTCCTGGTCCCCTGGGGGCACGAGTGCCCGAGCCGCCCCCGGGAGGGCACAGGGCAGGGGGTCACAGGTGGCCTTTCTCTCCGTGGCGTCTCCAAGGGCTATTCCGCAGGCTGGGCTCCGTGCCTGCTGCTCCTTTCCAACACGAATTCCTGCCGCGGGTGGGTTTGGGATGGGATCTCACTGCGGGGCGGAGGGAGGAACGCCCGGGGCTGCCCTGGGGGCGGCCTGGCCCCTCTCCCTCCTCCTGCCCTGCCACCGTGGTGTCACTTGTGCCAAATGCCGCTGGGCGCCCCAGCCCGGCTCTGTCCCGGCAGGGGGGCCGCGGTGACGCTGGCTCTGTCCCCTGGCCCGCGGTGACCGTCCCTCGGTGCTCCGGGCTCAGCCCAGCGCCTGCGGGACCCCCGGGTCCCCTCCTGCCCCCTGGGCTCTCTTGCGGTACGTGTGCGGCCGGGGGGCGGCAGGGACAGCGCTGCCCCGGGCCCCTGGCCGGGGTCGTAGTGTCCCTGCTAGAACAACCCCCTGTCCCCTCCACCCTTCCTCCTATTTTTTTTTTTTTTTTTTTTAAGATGAATTTAGCATTGTTTAGCTATTAAAAATACTGGTTTTTAATACTGAAAATTAAGCATTTAATATCAACGGCTGGGCAGCCTTAGGCTGCTGCTCTTGGGGCCGGAGGGCAGGAGGGTCCCTGGGTGCCCTGGGTGCTCCAGCAGAGCTGGTTGGGGGGTCCCTGGGCAGGGGGCAGCCCTGGACCTGTCTCGGGGCGCTGCAGCAGCGGGGACAGACACAGTCAGAGCCCAGCGTGGCCGCGGGGTGGCAAGTGCAGCGTTTATTGAGAGTGGAGGGACAGGAGGGTCCTGGCTGGGTTTGGTGCCTGCGCTGGGCCCCACGCTGCTCTCAAGCAAAGCGGCCGTCCCCGTCCCGACGTGGGGAAGGGCTCCACAACGGGGCCCTGCGCCCCAGGAGCCCCCGCGTCCCCACACCAGGGCAGGGGCCGAGCTGGGCTCCATGCGGGGAGCCAAGGGGCACAGGGGACGTTCCCAGCCCCTGCCCCGGCGCTTCCCGGGGCCGAGCGCTGCGGGCGGGAGCSCCGCGGGCCGCGCTGGCCTCAGGCGGGCGGCTTGCGGAAGACGCTCCAGGCGTGGAAGCAGCGCGTGAAGGGCCAGGGCTCGTTGCCCTTGCGCACCAGGCGCAGCTTGCGGGGCCGCGCGGGGTCCTTGGCGCGCAGGTGCTGGATGTAGACCTGGCCGGAGCGCGGCGGGGGCGTCACTTCCCAGGAGCTCTGCCCCCCACGCGTGGCGGGAGGCACCTCCCTGCCCCACACACGGTGGGGTTGGGGCCCGAGGGGCGGCCCGGGCGGGCCCTACCTGGCACGCTTTGAGGCTCAGCTTGATCTCCACCTGGCTGGTCTGCGTGCCCACCCACATGTAGACCTGGGGGATTCAAGCGTGGGGCCGGGCTCAGCGCTGAAGGCGCCGCCGGGGCCGGCACCGGCCGTGGGGCGGCCTCACCCCGGCCTCACCTCCCGCCCGTTGTCCAGCAGCATGATGTCGTCATCGGCCAGGTCGTCCTGGCAGAAATCCGAGCACTTCTCGGACACGGAGAAATAACCCTTCTCGTTGGAGCACCTGCAGGGAGGGCCAGCRCGGCCAGCCAGGAGAAAAGGGGGGACATTCAGGACAGGAGCTTTTTAGGACTCAGTTCATGTGGAGAGCACCGGAGGAACGGGATCGGCTTGGATTGGAGCAGCCCCTCCGGGCCGGGACCCACCTGAAGAGCCGGGAGTGCTTCATGTACTCGGCGTCCTCGTCGTAGGGCTTCTGGCTGCCRATGCCCACCCAGAAGAAGTTCTCGGGCTCCTCTCCCTCGTTGATGACCTGCAGGGGCAGGGCTGAGCRMCGGCGCCCGRCCCACGGAGCAGCCCCAGCCSTGTCCCCCGCCACCTCACCTGCTTRCTGTAGGAGTCATCAAACATGTGGTTCATGATGTCCTCGGCCAGCTTGGCCTCCTCGGGGTCCGCGGCCCGGCCCACCCAGGTGTAGACGATGCCCTGGTTGTCAGTGCTCTCAAAAGGCACCTGTGGGGCACAGCAGGGGGTCAGGGCCACCCATGGGGTTGAGCAGCAGCAGCAGTGGGTGCTCCAGCCCAGGGTACCTTGAGGATGAAGCAGAACTCGGAGTTGAGCAGCCCCGCGTCGGTGTTGATCTGGATGCACCTGGAAAAGAGCCCCGCGCAGCACCGTGAGCGTGGCCGGGCTCGGCGGGCGCAGCCGGCACCCAGGGGTGTCCCCGGGGGCCCTCACCTGGTGCAGAGGGCCCCGCCGTTGGTGCGGATGTGGTAGAGGCTGGGCTGGGGCGGGCTGGCCCGCTCCTTTCGCTTGCCCCTGTGGATGACGAACCTCCTCTTGAAGTGCGAGAGGAACTTGGGGTTCTCCTGCTGCTGGGTCATGCGCACGACCTGGCCGGGCACGGGCGTCAGCAGGGCCACGGGCACCCCCACACAGACCCCCCGGCCCAGCCAGACGAGGCGTCACCTCCAGCTTGCCGGGGAAGAGGCTCTCGAACTTCTTCTGCAGGCTGAAGGTGAAGGTGAGCCAGCCCATGTTGGAGGCCTCGCGGCCCTGCCAGAAGTAGACRATGCACTGGAAGTCTTCCTCGGGCTGCTTCTCCTCCTCCTCTTCCTCACCGTCCTCTTCCCCTTTGCCCTCGCCTTTCTTCTTCTTCTCCTCCTCATCCTCGTACTCCACTGGCACCCAATACCTGAGGGTGGGGAGAGGGGGGTGTCATTGGGGATATGGGGCAGACCRGGGGTCCAGGCAGCCCCAGGTAGAGGACAAGGTCCAGGAGCGCCTGGTGGCCCCTACGAAGGGAAGGGCCAGCGTCACCGGCAGAGGAAGACGTAGCAGTCGTGGGTGTGGAAGTGGCCGAACTCCTCCTCGGGCAGGCGGGCGAATTTCTTGCCTTCCAGCACGAAGCCCTCCATGCCGTCCAGGTCCTCGTTCCACTCCTCCATGAGCTGCTCYGCCTGCAGCCCCGCGCGCAGCCCCGTGAGCCCGTGGGGCGGCCGCGCGGGGCGGTCCCCGAGGCCCGGCCCTACCTCGCTCAGGGGCATGGGGGGCTGGCGGGGCAGGAAGAGCGCCGTGAGGTCGGCCTTCATCTGGTCCTTCTTCTCGGCGTCCCTGCGCACCTTGCYGGCCAGGCCGCCCTCCTGCAGCACGGTCTCGGCGTTGCGGGTGTAATCCACGCGCAGGACGTCGTCCCAGTTCTTGAACTTGGACTTGAACACCTGAGACAGCAGCACGTCGGCAAGCAGCAAGGGGCCCCCCCCCAGCAGGTAACGGCCTCCCCCCGGCGCTCCCCAGCGGGGTCTGTGCCCGCGTGCGGGGCCCTCACCTGGCACTCGGTGCCCTCGAGGTTGCGGGTGACCAGGGCGTGCTTGGGCCGGTGCAGCATCCCGCAGAGCTCCTGGCTCAGCTTCAGCGCCGCCGCCCGCACCAGCCGCGGCGACTTGCGCCCGATCCAGATGAAGACGTCGGACCAGCAGTCCAGGATGTACACGCTCTTGGTGTCCAGCAGGCTCTGCAGCTACAGGCACCGCCGGGGCGGGGGTCAGGCACCCGCTTCCCAGGATGGAAAACCCCCTACCCGCTCCCAAAGTGGAGCCGGGACAAACACAGGGACCCCCAGCCCRTGATCCCAGGGGATGGAACCGGCTCTCCCGCTCTGAGCTGCTGCCCCCGGGCACGGCTGGGRGCCAAGGCCAGCGTCACTGGTCGAACCCCCATCCCGCCTTACCAGGCGCATCTCGGGCATCAGGTCGGCCTTGAGCCTCTTCTTGTGCTCCACCGAGAGCTTGTAGTTGATCTGGGGCAGCTCCAGGTAGCCCAGGCCCAGGCCGACCTGCAGAGGGGCAGGAATGAGGGCAGGCCGGGGGGCTCCAGCAGCCCCGGGGGCTCCCGAGGCCCCGCGATTYCCCACCTTGTAGAGCTTGGGCTTGTGTGGCTGGAAGTCGTCGGGGACGCAGGGCCGGATCTCCTCAGGCTGCCCCCCAAGAGCCTCCCAGAAGTCGGGGGTCTCCTGGCCCTGGGCGAGCAGCGTGATCTCCGCCTTGCCCTTCCGCTCGTTCTTGTTGATCTTCTCGGCAAAGAGCCTGTGGTGGTGGCAGGCACGGGGGTGAGCGGGCGCCCCGCGTGCCCGCTGCACCCGAGGGTGCTGCCTCGCGCCCTCGGGCAGCCCTACCTGGCCTTGGTGGTGCTGCTCAGCGTGGCCTGGCTCCCCCGCCACACCACGAGGCTGAGGCCGTGGTCCAGCAGGAAGACGAACCTGCGGAGCGGGTAGGAAGGGGGTCGGGTGAGAGGGACAGCGTGTGTGTCCCRGAACACMTCAAGGATGGGGCGAGCTCTGCGCYGGACCCCCCTCCTCGCRGGGCAGGGACTGCAGCCCGCGGGGCTGCCACCCTGGTGGCACCCATGGCCCGAGCAGAGTTGGGGTTTGGAAGGGGCTGGCACTGCCGTTTCCTGCCCCACAGCGGTGGCCAGAGGGCCCTCACTGAGCCCCACAGCMCCTTGTCCCCCACCCTCGTCACCGGGCTCACCGGGGATCCAGGGACGTCCCCTTCAGTGCCACCGGCTCCAGCTTGACGTTCTTCTTCCCGTAGACGCGGTAGAGCCTGCGGGAGAGACGGAGCGACGGGATACGATCACTGCTGCCCCACGCGTCCCCCCCGCCCGAGGGACCCCAACCCTCGCCCCAAGCGATCACTGCTGCCCCACGCGTCCCCCCCGCCCGAGGGACCCCAACCCTCGCCCCAGCCATACCTGGTGACGTAGTGCGTGTCCTCGACGGTGAAGAAACCGCTGGCCGTGCCACCCTCGATGTAGGAGATGTCGTGGTCAAAAACCTGCGGGCAGGAAGGGGGTCAGGGGGGCAGAGGGAGCTTCGGGGCTGCTGCRGGGAGGCCGAGGTGGCCTCACCTGGAGGAACTCGTCGCTCTCGTCCCCCATCTCCTCCCGGACGCTGCGGCACTCGGCGCCCAGGTAGTTGCGCAGGTTGACGGCATGGATGGCAGAACAGGCCTTCTTGTCCAGCGTGGCCTCCTGCCCGATCCAGTAGTAGATCTCCCAGTTCAGGGAGCCGTTCTCATCCAGGAAGGTCTGGGGAGGGACAAGGTGTGAGACGTACCGGTGGTGACAGCCTGGGGACAGGGTGGCAGGAGAGGACGGGGTCACCGGGGCCTCGCCGGTACCTTGAGCACGATGTAGCAGTCGGCCTCGTAGAACTTGCCGTGGAAAGCCTCGTCCACCAGCGTGGGCACGAAGTTCTCGATCTGCCAGACGCAGAGGCCGGGCAGCTGCCCCACGTCCTCGCTGAAGAACTCCGAGTAGTCCAGCTGAGGCTTCTCCAGGCCCTGATCCCAGCGGCGCGTCTTCAGGTCCGGTGCCTTCGCGTCCCCGTTCTCCTGCGGGGAYGGGGACAGGGACAGGTCACCACGCTGGGGCTGCCCAGGGGCACGGCGCGACTGCTCCCCCACCTCCCTGCCCAGCTCCTACCTCCAGCTTCTTGTTCTTCTCCTGGGCCACRTCCGACATGCCCTTGAGCACCTGCTTGGCCTGGTCGTCCTGGGCCGAGTCCTTGCGCCGCCGGAGCCGCATCTTGCGGGCCAGGGGGTCCTTGGTGCCACTCCCTAGGGACACAGGGTGAGACCCAGCAAACCCCGACGGGGACCCGCYGCCCTCCTCCCTTGCGGCTCTTTCCCTGTCCCGCCCGCTCCCATCGCGGCCTCTTGGCACGGGTGCTCTCGCCCGCGTCCCCGCGCGCTCACCGGCCGCCGCGGCCGCCACCGTGGCCGGGGAGGCGCCCGCGAGGCGCAGCTGGTTCTGCAGCGAGAAGTCGATGTTGTACCACTCCGAGGTGCGCTCCGCCGGCTTCGGCGGCATCACCAGGTTGGGGTTCTCGCGCACGTCCAGGATCTGCACGGGGCAGACGGGGGCCCTCAGCGCTCCGAAGCGCGGGCCCGTGGGGATGCCGGGGGGCACGGGGGAGCGGGTCCTGCTCCGGGGCGGATCTGCAGCTCCAGGGGCCTCTGGAGCACCGTGGGAGCGAGGGGAGGTGGAGTGAAGGGGATGCRTGGCGGGGATGTGAGCCCAAACACACCACGTGCCTCTGCTGAAGTGGGTCCCAGGGTGCTTTTTTCTGGCTCCAAGGACCCCGTTCTCAGCTCCCCCCGTCCCTCCCAACAGATGGGCACCGTGGAGGGCCCCGYGGCGGAGGGGACGTCCGGGCTCTCACCTCCACGTCGCTCAGGAAGTGAATGGCCTCCGGCAGCGTCACCAGGCGGTTCTTGTTGAGCACGAGCTTCCTCAGCTTGGAGCACCTGCGGGGCACGGAGCTGCTGCTGCAAGGCCCCGCGGGCCCCGCACGCAGCATCGGGGGATGCTGGAGGAGCCCCTGTCCCCACGCGCCCACCCGCCGGGGCGGCCCGGCTCCCCCGTACCTGCACAGGCTCTCGGGGATGAGCTCCAGGTTGTTGTCGGCTGCCATGAACTCCTCGAGGCTGGYGAGCTTGCCGATGCCCGAGGGGATCCCGTCAAAATCGAGCTTGTTGGAGTTCAGGTACATCTTCTTCAGCTTGGTCAGCTTGCAGATGGCCGACTGGYGAAGRGAGCAGGCGKCGGGGTGAGGGACAGGCRGCGCRGGGACGGGGACGGGGCGCGCGGGCTGGGACGCCACGCACCGGCAGGGAGGTGAGCTGGTTGCGGGACAGGTTGAGGGTCTCCAGCTGCGTCCAYTGGTCTATGCAGAGAGACAGCTCCGAGATCTGGTTGCTGCTGAGGTTGAGGCGCCGCAGGCTGCTCAGGGTGTAGAGGCACTCGGGCACGCGGCTGAGCTCGTTGCAGGACAGGTCCACGTCTGGGGGGGGACGAAGCCGCTGGCTGCCCCGCATCGGGGCGCGGAGGGAGCGGGGACGGCGGCCCCGCGAGGCCGCGCGTCCCGGCCCTACCTGCGAGGTTGGCCAGGCCCTCGAGGCTGGTGGGCAGGTTGCTCTGGGTGCGCTGGGTGTTCCTGAGGTGCAGGGTCTGCAGCGCCGTCATCGCCGGCAGCTGCCTGCGGAGAACCGAGACGGAGCCCGGGCTGGGGCCAGGCGCGCGGGGCAGCGGGGCCGCATCCCGCGGGCACCCGGGGCCTCACCGGAGCTGCGCGTGGAGCAGCGGGTTGTTGTTGAGGATGAGGGTCTGCAGATGGACCAGGCGCCTCATCTGCGGCGGGAGGCTCTCCAGCTTGTTGTTGCTCAGGTCCAGGTAGAGCAGGTCCGTCAGGTTGATGAAGAGCTGGTTGGGGATGGTCTCGATGCTGCAGGGACACAGGGGTGCGTTAGGACAGCACCTGTGTGATCCTGGGTGCCACCATGGAGAGAGCAGAGAGCTGGACCTGGAGCAAGGAAGGGTGATGGATGCAATGGGTGCAGGGACCAGGACCTACCTGTTGTGGCCAAGGTTGAGGACCAGCATGTTCTTGGCGTTCTCCAGCTCGCGGGGACACTCCGTGAGCTGGTTGTAGCTCAAGTCCTGCAGGGAAACAGAGCACCAAAGCGCCCATCACCCTCTGTGCCAAGGAGCATCCAGCAGCCATCACCCCAACTCAAGGACCAACTGGCATCTCAGGCAGCTCGGCCTGCCCCATCCCTGCCCACGGCCACCCGCTCCAGGCTCTCCGGCCTYCCCCAGGCTGGGCATGCCACAAGGGGGATTATTGATGCAGTGGAGGCATTTTCAGCCAGGAGCCCGGAGAGCTGAAGGCAGTCGGGCAGCACAGGGACGTCATTCGTTGTCCCTTTCCCCAGGACACCCCATCGGGAACGGGAAGGCGGCAGCTCCGCGGCGCCGGGAGCCCGGCTGCCTCCCGCCGCGGCCGTACCAGCACGGAGAGGTCGTCCAGCTGGAAGATGTCGTCGGGCACCCCCGAGTTCTTCAGGCTGTTGGCACGAGCCACGATCGCCTGGGCGGGACAGAGCGACGGGCCGGGCTCAGCGGCGCCCGGAGCCCTGCACACGCCGGGGGGGTCCGAGACGCCCCCCCGGGGACGCAGCGGAGCGGAGGGAGCCCCGGAGCGGGCGCGGGCCGGCGCTTACCCGCAGGCAGGGCAGGCCGGAGAGCTCCCCGTGCAGCGTGGTGAGGCTGTTGTGGCTCACGGAGAGATGCTCCTGCCGACGGGAGCCCCCGTGAGAGGCCTCGTCCCTCCCACGGCCCCAGCCAGGCAGCTGCCCCTGGCTGCACTTCACACCCCACAGCGCGGAGCGGGGTGACCCAAAAACAACGAAACCCAGCCCCAAATTCACTCTTTCCCCACTCAAACCTTCACTCTTCCTATCAGGAAACACAGACCCCAAGCACGATTTTCAGTGTGGTTTTTTTTAAAGGATGGGATCACACCAAGCACGCGCCCGTCCCCATCCCGCCCCTCCCAGCTCCTGCATCCAGTTTCAGCCCTGGTTCACGGCCCTATTATTAGACACGGGGCCGTGACGGCGYGGGGCCCCCGGCACGGCGCGGGGCCCCCGGCACGGYGCGGGSCCCTCACCAGCTTCTGGAGGGCGGCGAGCTCCTCGGGCAGGTAGCAGAGCCCCGTGCGGTTGAGCTTCAGCCAGCGCAGGCTCGTCATGGCCTTCACGTGCTCCGGGAAGTAGCCGCCCTGCGAGGACCAGGGGGAAAAAGAGGGGTGGGAAAATCACCGCAAGAGGCTGGACCCCCCCGCTTCAGCCCCACACCCCTCTCTGGGGTGCTGAAATCCCCTGCCCCATGGGGACGGTGCTGGGGATGTGTGGGGCTGGGGGGGCTGAGCCGGCCCTGGGGGGGTCTCTGGGATCGCCCGGCTCCAGGGGATCAGGACCAGGGGCCAACGTCCCCCCATAGGGCTGGGGTCACCCCAGCGCGTGGGAACCCCTGGCTCCCACGGGGCTCTAGGGGGACTCGATCAGGAGCCCCCAGCCCTATGGGGCAACAACCGAGACGCGTCTGCCCCGTGGGGCCGGTGGGGGGCAGGACCCCCCCCCAGTACCAGCGCACCGAGGGGTGGGGGGCACAGGGGATCCCCCCGCCCCATCGCAGGGCCGGGGGCGGGATCAGGACCTGCCCGGCCCCCGGGGTCGGGGGCAGCTGACAGGACACCCCCCCCCCGGCCCCGCCCCGCCGCGATCGGGACCCCCGGGGCGGCGGGAGCCCCTCGCTCTCCCCTCTGCCCCGCACCTTGAAGTCGTTGCCGCTCAGGTCGACGCCGCGGACGAAGGGCAGCACCCCGGTGGCCGCCATGGCCGAACCGCCACCGCCGCCACTGCCGCTGCGGAAGGGCCGGGGGGGCCGGGCTGGGCCGGGCCGCCTCCCTCCCCGCCCCGCCTTAACCCCCGCGCCGCCGGCGCCGCCGGTTCCGCACCCGCCCTCCCCGCCCCGAGCGGCGCGGCCC
>PTEX01000029.1:4334180-4378384 GCA_003342815.1 Eudromia elegans
GGGGCCGGCGGCAGGAGCGGGAGCGCGGCGACGGCCTCGGCGCCCTCCTCGACTTCGTGCTGGCCAACGCGAGGCTCGTGCTGGGCGTGAGCGGCGCCGCCGTCCTCGCCGTCGCCACGCTGGCCGTCAAGCGGGTGAGCGCCGCCGGACACCCCATTCCCGCATCCYGCGCGGTCCCCGTCCCCCGGCAGCAGGGACAGGGCAGGGAGGGGGTGGCATCCAGGGTTTCCCCCCCTCCCCGGCCCTTGGGATGCTCCCCGTGTTGGCACGGGGGGCCCCGCGGTCCGTGAGCCCCCCACGCGGCGTCTCCCGCAGCTCATCGACCGGGCYGCCGGCCCCCGCGACGAGGGAGACCCCAAGGCCGAGCAGAAGACCCTCGAGGAGGCCTGGCCGGACTTGGCCCTGATCAAGACGGCGCAGAAGGCCCCRAGGAAGCAGAGGCGCGAGGAGCTCAGCGAGCCGCTGCCCGCGCGGCCGYCGGCGCCCGGTGAGGCTCCGCTCCCGGCTCCCTGCGAGCTGCGGTATTTTTAGCTCCGCATCCGGCWGGCCGAGCCCCTGGTGACTCTCCTGGCGGGAGGCTCCGGAGCTGCGGCCCTATTTTAGGCAATGGCAGCGGCCCCGGTGCTGCAGGAGGCTGCCTGGGCGCTCGTTCCGCTTGGGCAGCGTCTGCTCTGCGTGATTTTGGGTCMGCTCTGTCTGGAGAGGAACGCGTGCTCTTGAATCGCCCTAGAGAATCGCTGCCTTAACCCACGGGTTCAGAACCAGTGTTTTTGCTAGCAGGAAACGTGCCCTGTGCGGTGCCGGCTGCTCYGGAGGCACCAGCCTCGCAGGAGCCCTCTGGCCTGGAGCGGGGTGGTTCGTGGGACTTGTCTAGCGGGCAGATGTTGGGGCCACCGGGCACTACCTCAGCATGGTGGGGACAAAAACTGGGGCTGAGGCTTGTGGGCGACCCTGGGATTTAGTCCCTTTCTGTTGTGACTGAGCTGGTTTGTCCATCTCCAGCCAGGAGGTCATGATGGGTCCTGTGTGGTTTTAAGGTCATTTTGAGCCATTCCCTTGGAAGTGGCAGAAGCTGCTGCCCTGGGTTGTAGGTGCTCCACTCAGCTGGCTCCTGCTCACTGCATTTTTGTCTCCCCGTGTCCTTTTCACAGAGCCCAGCGGCTGCTCCGCCCCTCCGGAGACTCCTCAGGAGGAATCCAGCCCTCGGCGCTGCCTCACGCTGCAGGAGAAGCTGCTCCTGCACTACAGCAGCCACCTCGCCGTCCCCGCGGAGCACGTGGCCCTGGCGCAGCAGCTGGCCGGGGGCATCTGCGCAGAGCTGCAGACCTTCCTGCGGAGCAAGTGCCCGGAGCTGCCCTTCGGCAGCCTCTTCCCCGGCGGTCCCCTGCTCGACGGCCTCGGCGCTCTCGCTGCCGACCACGTCGACTTCATGCTGCCCGTGGTCCTCGAGCCCGCTCTCTGGGGCCTTATCCCGGGAGAGGAGACTGTTGTGAGGGATCCCCGGTACTGGATGATCAAGAGGACAGACCTGGAGTACTTCCCTCGCGGGCGCAGCCCCTGGGACAGGTTCATTGTGGGCAGGTACCTCTCCTCCAGCGTGCTCAACGAAACGCTCCACAAGATGCTGGTGGCCTCCATCAACTGGCCGGCCATAGGCAGCTTGCTGGGGAGCGTCATCCGGCCAGTGGTAGCCTCCGAGGAGCTGAAGCTGGAAGTTAAACACGAGCAGGTGGAGCTCAGCGTGACCCTCTTCCCCGTGGTGGAAATRGAGGACAAGGTCCTTGTGGCTGCTCCTGCAGAAGGACTGGTGGAAAACCTCTGGCTTGAGAGCTTTTACAGGGCAGAGGTCTCGCGGGTGAAGGAGCTGGATGCTGGTGACTCTGGGGCGAGGTGGAGCTGCCTCCGCGTCCTGAACGGGCTCTGCAAGAGCCACCCCTCGCTGCGCAAGCTCAGTGGCAGCCCCTTGACACACGTCGTCCTCCACCTCAGYGCTGCCAGCTCGGACTGGGCAGAGGAGCACCTTGCTGCCAGGGTCCAGCAGGTGCTTGAAGAGCTGGTGGGCTACCTGGAGACAGGGGTCCTGCCTTCCTATTTCAACCACAAAATCAACCTCTTCTGCGAGCTGCTGGAGGAGGAAATCGATGAGATGGGCTTCGTGCTCTACAGGGCTGCGTCGGAGCCGGAGCTGCTGCTGAAGGAGAAGTGACTGGTGCCTTGGGAGCTGCTGAGTGAAAACTGCCACTCGTGTCTGCTGCTCTCTGCTGAGAGGGTTGCGATGTTGCTAGCTGACTAGTCGGTGAGAGGCCGAGTTCTTGCACTTTATGAGCAAAAGTATTCCCTGTCTGAATAAAATGTGCCTGAAAAGAGAYGGGTGATGGCATGAGGAGACTTTCACTGTGAGGTTCTGCCTTGCTCGGGTCAAATGCAGCCCACSCTTCTAGTAGCTAAAGGTGAGTCCCACCTGCCGGGTGTTGGGTGCCAGGTTGAAGCAAGTTTGGTCTCTGCACAGCTCCTGCTAAAGCCACTGTGGCTCGAGGCATCCCCAGCACACACAAACAAAGGTCTAAGGGGCCTTCAGGGCAGGAGTTCCCCTGGTTCTTGGGGCAGGGGCTGGGTGGCGATGCAGAGGGGAGCAATCCCCGGCTGCCGGCACTGCCCTGCAGTGCCCAGAGTGCTGAGCGAGCCCCTTGAGCAGCACCGAAGTCAGTCGTGTGCCTGGAAGCGGGGCCTCTGGGAGCCCTGTCTCCCCATCTGCAGGYCGAGACGCTGCCAAATGCTTAGCAAATTGGACGGGGTCTTTATTTGGAAACTCTTCCCGCTGCCAAAAGGGGCAAGCTCAGCCCTAGCTGTTTGTTCTGCCAATATCAGCTCTGTCCTAATGAAGAGACTTTCCTTGTTTTTGTTTGTGTTGGCCGTGGTGCCACGGCTTCAAGTCCCCTGTCCCGAAGTACCCTTGCTGCAAGCTCCACAACGCGGCCTTGCAGCAGGGTGGCAGGAAACGAGCAGCTGACTGCAAGGAGACACCGCAGTCCCTGGAGGCTGCAGCACGGCCCTGTGCCCCCTCCTGGGCTGGGGGCCATGCTGCCATGCATAGGGATCTGGGCAGATCCTGCTCTCCAAYGAAGACCCCTTCCAGTTTTCCAGGTGACCTTCCCAGTGTGTGTTTTGCTGCTGTCTAAAAATCAACATGTTCCTCTGGTGCCTCATACTGTGGGGCAGGRGGGTAAGATACAAATGGTCCTCTGAGCAGAAAACTTGCAAGAACTGCGCTGGTTTATGCTGCTTTTTGTTAACAAGGTATGTTTTGCCTGTGTGTTTGTGTGATTCTTTTCTTGTTTTCTTTTGAGTGGCTGCTACTAGACTTTGGTTCTGACTCAGTAATCTGAGTGCTAAGGAGTATATTGTGTTTACTGGAAGAGCTGTGCTGATTTTGCACTCTGGTAGAGATGGAGAAATCCTGTGGACTTCAATGGGAGCACCTACTGTGGTTTAGTTTTCTTTACAGCTGCCTTGTTTGTAGGAGGAAACACCCGTGCTTCTCCTCCAGTCTGAAAAAACAGTTTTGTTCCTCCAGTGTTAGCGCTGAGAATAAACCCGCACTGTCTATAACGGCTCTGGTGTCAAATCTCAGTTGTGTCTCTGCTGTCTGATAAGAGCTGGAGCGACGGCGGAGTCGGTATCGTGCTGTGTGTGTGCAGAGCTGCCTCCGTGCAGGCTGGGGTGCGTGATGTGTCCGAGCGTGGAGCTCATCCCCCTACCCAACGGCGTGAGTGGCGCCGTGCTCCGCACGCCAGCCCACTGGAAACCAGTAAATCCAGTAGCAGCCGATGCTATCGGCAATGCCTAACGGGTGCCTGCGTGCCATGCAAATGCTGGCTTTCTGCTGCCGTTAGGAGACTGCGGCCCAGGCTTCTGCCGTGCTTTATATTGCATTACAAGGCTCCCTAATCCTGTTATTTTAGCCAGCGGGCCTGTATTTTTAGGTTACAGCTGTTATCAGGGGGAGTGAGGGTACCATAAAATGGAGTATGGTTCTCGTGACCTTGTGCCAGAGGCCTGTGCTTGATGGTAAAGAACTGGAAAGTTAGAGGTGCTGTTGTCCCACACGCAGGATCTGGAGACCCCTGGGCTACTGTGATGTCCTTCCTTCAGGCTTCTCTCTAGGAGGTGCTTCAGCTGGCTGGGCCTTGCTGGGCCTTGGCATTGGCCCATAGGAACTGCCCTGTGTTAAGGAAAACACAGCGTTGCTGGAGGTGCCTCTGGCAGCACCAGAGGCTAAATAGGAAAAGATAARTGCTGAGCTCCAGCACAGGACAGAAACGGAGTCTGGTGGTTCTACTTTGATGTACAAAGGAAGTCCCAACAAGGAGAGGGGAGGAAGCRTGGCTCCCTGGAGGAGCCCAGCCTCAACTAAGTGAGGAAGATGGAAAAAAAAAATCATCTATTGGGTTCAGCCAGTTGTCTGTCTGTCCCTGGACAGCACCATTACAAYAGATGCAGCTGATAATCCACCTTCCTCAACCCTGCTGTGGCTTCCTTCTAAATAAAGCCACAGGGAGTTTCTGCCAAGAAAGCTCTTATATTATTCCAATGAGTGAGTGAATGGAAAGAGCAGCATCTGGGTGGGTGTTTTTATAGTAATGGCTCAACTATTTTAAGTAGGAAGAAGTAATAAGGCAGAGCTAAGAGTGACTCACTGTAACAAAGATAAAATAAAATAATTTTTAATAATAACCTTATTAGTTTGATCAAAATTAACTTCCATTAACCAGCAGCATCATCTAGGCAAGTCTCAATGCTTGAGGAAGAACTTAGTTTCAAATTCAGGAGCTGTCCTAAATGAGGGCTCTTTCTGAGCACTTTGGCTGGTCTTTCCTTTCCAGGCAAGAGCCAGATCTGGCTTCTCTGCACCTGGCCCTCCTCTGCAGGGACAACCAAGGTAAGGAAGGTACTAGACTATGACAGAAAAGAAAGGGGGACATTGCTCAGATAATCTCAAATTAGGAGGACAACTTGTAATAAAATTCCACTCTGTGGAAAGCCAGAGATAGAAAAGAGCTAAACAGCTCTTGTGACTGTCCCAGGGGCTAAGAATTGGCTCTTGCTCGTGTAGAAAGGTTGCATGAAGCAACCACCACAGCAGGAGCTGCAGTCAGATCCAGTGCTGTTTTCCCTGCAGACCCACTGTATCCAAATGCTTCCTTGTAACCTTTAGATTATCCTGATCAGCACGGTCTCACTCTTGCTGTCCAGACACGTGCARCAACTACCAGCCTTTCCAGAAAGCACTCAGTGCAGATCAACTTACAGACTTCAGTTCCTTCCAGCAGCAATTGCTGCYGCAGCAGCTTGCAACCCTGGGTCTTTCTGAGTCTTGAGGGCTGCCTGCCTGGGGCTCAGTGGCCTTGAGGACAAGTTTTCTTGGTGTGGCCAGGCTGGTGGCAAATACTACAGGTCCGTGGTTTCTTGGCAGTGCCTGCYGAGGACAGACTGCTTGGTCTCTTAGCTTTACTTCCAAACTCCCTTGAGTATCCACCGTTTCCAAAACGACTCAAAGAATCTCCAGAAGCTCCTAGGGAGAAACAATTTAAATGTAAAAAACTTTGATATAAGGAGCTGAGAAACAACAAGCCATTCAAACTGTTCTTGAAATTAGAGTTATATCAGATTTGTCTGCATTTAAATGCCACCTATTTGTCTTGCAATGCTAACAGAGGATCAGAATAGGGAAACTCAGAAACTCATCTTTCTGGCTGCGTGCTCTGCTCTGCAGCCAAAGCAGGGAAAATAACAGAACATGCCAGAGGAAAACTATTTTTTTGAAAACTTAATTCTGTCCCTTTAGGGAATAGCATCTAAAAAGGAAGAAGCCAACATTAAAGATCTCTCAGATMACATCTCTACCTCTCTACTTTGCTTATAATTCCTTGGTGTCGGTGCCCTTTCTTTCAGATCCTTATTTTGTGATTAAACAGCCCTTTGAGTACTTGCTTTCACCAMCTTTTCCCTGGAGCCGTGCTCTGTTTCTCAGCTATGATCAAAGCTTCAGAGAGACTTGGATTTTTCACTGCATTCCTAAACTAGGCCAGCAGGAGAAGTATGGCCTTCCTGGCATGACAGAACAAGGTTTAAGATCTCCAAAAGTGTCTGTACTGCTTTGACCCTCTATCAAATCAAACAGTTCTCTAAGATGAACACCTGAATTTGGGAGAACAATCTCCCAAAAGAGAGAAATGTTGGAAATGTAGCATGCTGTCCACTGGGTGATGGATGTTCCAACTCGCAGCACAGATCTCTGTGGATGTGTGAAATGATGCTGTATTTGGCAAGTATTCAAAGGTAAGCCACATCTGATCGTTCCAAGCAACATTTAAAAAGTGCTATAATGCTGCTGACCAGCTCTTTTAAAAGAGAAACCTGAAGTCTGATAAATTTGGAGTTGTTTGATGAACTGTCATGCTATGACAGCCTTATGCAGTATCTACATTTTTTTTTTTTAATTGCATACCACAAATACCTGTTTAGCTTTAAGGAGAGCCTCCCAACCCTCGCTTTCCACTCCAAGCCCAGCCTCACCTGGCGCCACGTTCTCGTCYGCCCACTGAAAGAAGCCGCACTGCTGGTCCCTGGGCTTGGAGCACGTGTGGAACTGCCGCCCTTTGTTGGGCCCGTCCTTCTGCACGGTGCGCGTGACGGCGGGCTGGTCACACCTGCACACAGCGCTGCCCGAGTCGGAGCTGTTGCTTCTCAAGGGTTCTGAGCCTCTCCCTCCTCCTCCTGCCGGGCTCGGAAAGTTTGCAGGGCCCCTTCCTGCAAAAAGCCGGGGCGGCGCGGAGCCCGGCGGAGCGGYATCACCTCTGTCCTCAGGCTGCTGATCAGCCCAAAGGAAAAAGTTGCAGGTGTTGGCACCGCATTTGTAAAACTGCCTGCCTTGGTTGGGCCCCTCCTTGCGCACAGTGAGCAGCACCGCTTCAGTCCCACAGTTGCACATCACYGCGTTGTTCCCATCATCCGGGGCTGCGAAGGGAGCCGGCCTGGGCGCCCGGGTTGAACTCAAGGTTAGTAGCTGCATTGATGCCTGGTTTGTGGTCCTCTTCACATGCCTTTTTTCACCACCAGCCCCTCTGTTAAAGGACTGGTTGGCCTGCGAGTGATTAGCTTGCTGGTTGGCTGAGCCAGGATTGGGCTGGGATGACCTGTGTGAGTATTTCAGGTCCAAGAGCTCTTTTAGCATCTCATCGCAGCCTCCAATACAGCCAACAAACTCCAAGGGCATCGTGGGTGGGACGCTGCCTCTCTTGAACTTAAATTTCAATCTAAAAGAAAAGGAAGAATAAAAGTCTCCTGGTTTATGTAACTCCTCGGTATTCAATGTCGATTTGCACTTGATTACTATTAATCATTTTTTGTTTGTTTGTTTTTTTACCATCCCCTAGCCATGAGATTACTGCTCTCAGTTGCCCAACCTGGTCCATGGAAGTCTCTGGCCCTGATGACTATCAGGTAATGTCTCAGGGGTTGYGTTTGCCTAACGGGTAACTAGCACAACTCACCTGTGAACAGGGTGGGGTTTGCACACAGTGCAGACACTCTCATCTCTAGCTACATCCAGCACGAAGTCAGGAAACCAGACTGCAGTTTTACAAGCTGGATAGCCCGTGCAGCTGAGGTAGAACCTGCCACAGGATAAAGGGACTGAGTGAGGAGGAGGTAAAGCCAAGACAGTCAGTGACTCATTCTCCCCTCTTCTCCTCTGCTATCATTTGCTACAGAAACTGTCAAAACAATTTTATGAGCAAATATATATTGGAGAGAGAGAGGTTTGGCTGAGTCCATTAAGTTTGAGTAGCTGGTTGAGTTTGTGCTACTGCGCAGAGGAGAGCTACCTAATGTCCAGTGAGAAACAAAGCAACACAGAGAGCTCCTGTCTGCAGYAGGGAATTCTACCCACCCGCCATTCTTCTTGGTCTTCAGGACCATGTCATTGTTGCACTGTGGGCACTTCCGAACGGAGACTGGCATTGCCGGGTAGACTTCCTCTTGCTCTGTGATTTCCGTGCCTTGTCCGAAATACTGAGCCAGGGCTTCATCCAACCTAAATACAAACAAGCACAACATGCTATGTGTCTCCTCTTCAAAAAGTAGCCAGGCAGTGGATTGATGCCTGATGTCCTCAGTCCCTAGGAGATCTGGCCCTCTGGAGAAGTACCTCAGCTCTGCCTGATGACCAGTGCAAGCTGGCTGCGAGCACAACACAAAAGAGGTCAGAGCACGCTGCCTTTCCTTTGACCTCCTCCAATTTTAATGCAATGAGTTTAAGCACAGAGGGGCAGTTAGATGGCACCTGCTCGTGGCGTCATACTGAGAGTCATCTCTTCCCTTGCAATTACCTGCACGTGATGGATAGATCTCCAGAGAAACAGTTATGGGAACCCACTCTACTCCAGACTGAGCTCCAGAAGCTCATGCTTTCCAGAGAAGCAAAGCAAATGCAAGAGGGCAAAGACAAGACTCACTTATTTGCTCTAGCCACAGCCTCGATGAAGACYTGCTTGTACTTCTGGACCTGCTGCTGCAACACTACAAATTTGTCTTTCTTCCCCTCACAGATGAGCTTCAGGTCAGCCTCCAGCTCAGCTCGAAGGTCAGGCTTGGACATCTCRTAGCCCATGGAGTCATAGCCTGAGGAAAATACGTCGTGGTGAACGAAATGAAGGCATGAACAAAAACCCTGCCCTCTAGCTTAAAGCACAGTCCTTACCTTCAACCAGCCCCATGCCCAGGTGGCCTGGAAGGAACCTCTGATCCGCAGTAAGGCCCACATACATCCGCAGCTTAATGGTCTCAATGTGCTCGGCGTGAGTGGCATCAGTCCCTGAAAGCAGCCAGGCTGTTAGCTGAATGAGTTGCCAACAAGTGATTTTTCCCCTGTGTCTGCTGCAGAGTACAAGGTACTAAATGGGCAAAAGAAGGAAAGAGCTTGTGGCCTGGAACAGCAGCGTCCTCATTTCTCATCTCTTTGTGAGAGACAGACTGCAAATACTGACCTATGCCGTGCTTCTCCATGAGCGCAATGAGATCTGCTTCGGTGAGCAGCGAGGGAGGGCTGGTTTCCCCATCCACCATCTCCACTGTGGTGGGCTGAAAGCGGGATCCTTTCTGATATACTGGGATAACCTGAAGAAAGGAGAATCTCTGTGAAACTACCTTCTATCTCTTGCCATTGAAGACAGAATACTAATCTTAACAGCACTGCACAAACTACTATAGCTTAACAGCACTAAATATTATAATACTAACACTAACATCTAGCCAATGCAGTAATACAGAAGCACCCTGTTCTGCAGGAAATGCAGCCCTCAGGGTCTTTGAGATTAGTTATTAATGAGCTGTTAAAGATACTCTGGAATAGCAATTACAGGTCCTCTTGGCAAGTCAAATCAAGCTGCACGGAAGCAGCTTTGCTGTTGTGTCAGAAGGAGAAGACTATGCAAAGCTACTAAATATGCAGCACAGCTTTTCAACAGAGATGACTCTGGAAGAAAGCTAGTGGGGCCAGGAACTGTCAAAGGATATTGTGCAGAGGGATCCAGATTTGGTAATAAGACTTTCACATTMGTRCAACCAATGGCAAATTTAAACTCCAAGTACTTTAACCTCTCCCATCTATGATATCCAAGGGTTTACCTTATCACTCCACTTCTCATAAGGATACACTTCCAGATAGTTTCGGGCCAAGATCATTAGTCCTTGAGCGATGAATTGCTCGTTAGCGATGTCAATCTCCACAGTTGTTTCCTGTCCTTTAGCATCTTGAGAGCAGCAAGCCAAAAAATGGCGCACAATGAATTCGTAGAGTCTCTGCTCATTCCCCTAATATCAAACAGTAGAAGAGGGTTAAGAGGCTCCTCCAGGGTTAATGAGATGTCAAGAGATAATAGCGAGATGTCAGGTCCAGGATGGTCATTCTAATGACCATATTTAAGACTCCTACCTTTACATATCAAAGTAACATGTTAGCTCTGTCTTTACTAAACTCACCTGCAGGTTAGCAGTGTATTTTGTAGGATGAATGGGAGGGTGAGCCTGGTCGGATTTGGTTCCACTTCGAGGGGTTGGCCCACCCTGTTCCAAAATCCTCTGTGCAAATGCTCCCCAGTTTGGGTCCTGTGTCTGCTGTTGTACCAAGGCAGACAGGTTGAGCTCCTTGGGGAAAATGTTGGTCTCTGTTCGAGGATAGCTTATGAACCTTCACAAGAAAGGCAAAGGAGGACTTTAGGAAGAGCTCCAAGGCACTTTCCATTTTGGATTGAAAGGCCCTTGTTTTTTTTAAGGAACTGAGTTTATCAGGCCAGCATGCCCAAATCTATCTCTCTTACCCTTGAGTATAGAGTTTTTCTGCTAGTCTCATGGTTTCTTTGGCATTTATTTTCAGTTTACGGGAAGCCAATTTCTCAAGTTCCTGTGTTGAGAAGAGACAGAAAAAAGGCATTTGTGGCATAATTCTAAGGTGAGTAAAATATACACTAAAAGCTCATTTCAGATAGTTCTTTTAGCATGCTTGTATCAAACATACCACAGTGTCCAGAGGCAGAGGTCTCCATTTGCTCTTTGGCTTGCTTAGTACCTCAGCAACAGTTGCTACAGGATTCTAAACACAGAGTAAGCAAAGTATAAAATCTCCTTGAAGAGCTATGAAAGGGCTGCTCTTTAAAAAACTGAAGTAGAAAAGATGTTTGGCTGGAAACATTTGGTTGATGCTGGATTGTACTATTTAGAAACTTTCCTACCTCCATACACATGTGGTAAAGGACCAGGCAAGCTGTGTGATTAAAGAGTCGATTCCTCTTCCAGTTGAAGACCACAGTGTTGTCCTCATGTTCATGTGTCACTGAGTTGAAAACAGATCACAGTGATGTTTTATATAGATCATACAGTAAAAACAATTTAAAGATAGCAGAAGTAACAAGGCCATACTTTTGGGGAGCCTTTCCAGTTCTATTGAATGATCACAGCAAAAGAAGAGGAAATGCCCTCTGCTACAGTGTTTGTTCATTGCCCTGATGCTTCTCCTCCAACCCATATTTTATACTAAATATCAGGTTTCATTTTCTTTGCAAATGGACTAAAAAGTGCAAGATGGAGCTGTGCACTTGCTTCCTCCCAACATACCTTTGATTTTGTAGAAAGCTTCAGGAACAAAGGCCTGGATGGCTTTAAAGCGTTCAACTACAAACCCTAGCGTTGGGAACTGGCAGCTACCATAGCTAATGAGTTGATCTGCTAGAACATCAGGAAATATTTTCCGGAGCCTCAGTGTCTGGAATCTAGTGAAGGCAGCACCTGAGAAAGTAAAATGGATGTTAGAATGGAATAGAACAGAATCACACTCCGAAACCAAAATTGCAGAAGCCAATCAGCTACGCATAAGCTTAGCCATTTCCGTCAAGGAATGTGATGTTTCCAGCAGAACAAGAGATGTGATGTAGTTGTTTCTGAGATAATTAAAAAAAAAAAAAGAGAGACCAGATTTAAAATGTTGGAGTTTAGGCATTCCTGTCTTCCATTGGGGATACAGTTGCAGATACTGCTGGACATTAACAATGTGAATTCAACACAATTGAATAAGAAGCCAAGAAGACCATAATGACCAGCCATCTAGTTTACTAAGCAGCCCAAGCAAGTGCAGGTATTTGGAAATAAGGAGGTGCACACTGGTAAAGCTAGTGTTGGCTGCCTTCCACACTATTGCTCACTTCCCTTCAGAAGAGGTAGGCAGCAGCTCAGGCCTAGGAACCTCTTTTGACCTTCAAGGTGTGTCTACATACCTATCCTGAGGTCCAGCTCCTGCCTCACATCAACAGCATCGCTCGTTTTTTGATCTGGCTGGGTGAGGTTCTCGCAGGCTGATCTGACAGCATGAAGTGTAATCTCTGAGAAGCGAGCTCGGAAAACCCGCAGGTTTGGCTTTACTGCGGGACAAAAAGGGAAATCAAGAAATGACTCAAATGACAAACGAGAGGAGTTATTGATAAGCAGCTGCCTTAAGAAGTGTGTTGCYGACCTATTACATAACTTTCCAATATGGGAATGTATTTCTAGTGTACCCCATTCTACAATCTATGTATTTAACCCAGACATGGAGATGTCTCTGTTATCAGCCCTCTGAGCAGCTACCTGTTAAATCAGCATTTTGATGGAAATCAGATTGATACAGAAGACGGTCTACGCACCAGCTTTGCAGACATGAATGATTTCAAAACCAATATTCTCTCCTTCTCGATCACAATCAGTCCAGATCACCAGAGCTTGGCATTGCTGGACTTCTCGTTCGAGGGTCCTCTGAGAGGAGAAGACAGCACAGAATGAGACAKGACAGACCCCTTGCTCTGTCATTTCATTTTAAAATGATTCACTAGCTGAACATAAAATACAACATGTATCTATAGAGATAGATCG
Source organism: Eudromia elegans (assembly GCA_003342815.1). Taxonomy (NCBI): domain Eukaryota; kingdom Metazoa; phylum Chordata; class Aves; order Tinamiformes; family Tinamidae; genus Eudromia; species Eudromia elegans. The sequence continues at coordinate 4,346,640 of PTEX01000029.1, forward strand.
TTACAATAATATTTTGTAATCCTCTCCCTCACGAGATTAGGCAGCTTTCAAAAGGACTGAGTCATTTATTTACATCTACCTCTTTGTTAAAAAACATGACTTGGATCATATTGCATCACGTAATTTCTTTTCTGGAAGCACCCTTTTTTTTGCAAAAATCAAGACAACAACTACCAATTAGAAAAAAAAAAATACCATTAATAAAGTAATTGTGCCTTTACTGCACTAATCATGTGTGAGCAGGAGACCTTCAATGTCACAGATGAAGAGCATATAAAGTCCTACAAAACACAGGAAGAATTTTCTAAATCCTAGAAGCTTGGAAGATATGGACCATGTTATGATCCCGCCTCTGTCTGAGACAATATTTGTAGAAGCATTCCCTGAACTCAGAGTTTCTTAAAATCTCTTAAAAACACATACCTTAATATCCACGTAATTTTCAGGACAATACTTCTCAATTTCAGCATCAAAAAGTGCTAGGGGGTTGCAGCTATGCCTGGTAAACAGAAGATATGCAGTGTACATAAAAACAAAACAAAACATATGTTGCAAGAGACTAACTGGTGCTCTCTTACAAGGAAGTGCTACTCAGGTATTGCAAGGATAAACATATCTAATATTAGGAACTTTGTCCTAGGCAACTGTCAAGCTCATGTGAAACACTGAGTTACGCTTACTGCAAAGCAACAGACAAAATGTTACCACAGGAAAAAAAGAATCAGAAGACAAGCCCAAACAGTAAACTGCTCACATTTCAAGTAACAAAAACAAAACTGAGGCAAGTCAGATAAAAATTATTTTTTTCCCAAGACAGTTCTCTCTGTCAGTTTAACAGAACACAAAAATGTCAATCAACTGTTGGAATTAGTATATTTACAGGGTATTAGAGTATTTTAGTCATTGCTTTAACTTGGATTTGTTTTCTTTCAAACACTCTGAAAAAAGTCATTTGGTATCTGGAATTTATTGGTTATGATCCTGTCTGGCTACTTGAAGGGCACAGTGTCAGAGCCCCTTCCTGCTGCAGAACTTTACTGCTGGACCTGAGATACTGTCTATTTTCATTGACAAGACTGCTGTCCCCTTTCCTCCCAGGGCAGGGCACTGAGTACTAACCATTTGCGAAAAGGCAACTTAAAATCATGAGCCAGTAAATGTCCTGACACGGATGTCATCACCATAGTAACGTTCTGCAAAAGACAGAGCAGAGTAATTAGTGTCTRTATTTGCTAAAAACTGCACAGAACCCACAGCCTTGATGCAGTTCCCAATTCCCACAAAACACTGATAGCTTCCTCCTGCTATTGTCATTTTTTCTCTCCACACATAGCTAAACCCACCTCCTTACCCTGAATCTGTGCAGAAAGATCCCAATTCTAAATAACCAAATGTCTTTTGACAGATGGAAAATAGAAGAATGGAAGGTTGAAAGACTTAAGGCAACACAACAGGTCAGTGGTTGAGCCAAAAGAACATTTGACTCCTTTGTACATCTTCTTCGGGCAATTGTCCCCGTCCCTGGATAGGCATTTCATAAATTCTGATAAATGGCTTTTGAACAGGAGTATTTTGAACTTCCCTAAACCAGAAGGGGTAGGAAAGAAACCTCTACCTGGCCAAACATCTGGTAGTCATATTCGTAGATCTTGTTGAACTTGGAAAAACCTTCCCTCTGGAACAAAAAATGGAAGCTACTAAGTTTCAGGCTGCCAGCAGAAAGCAAACACATCTCAGCTCATACATACTGTGATGACAGGACAAATAGGACATGAGAAACCCGGGTGTTGTAGCTGAAATGCAGAGGCAAGACAGGGGGAAAGAAAGTTGCCCATGTCATTTGTTCAGACAGGGCAATGGCACTTCCCATTGTAATTATTTCAACACAAACCCCAGGGGAAGCCACGGTCATCACTCCACAGATGGTACAGACAGATGGAAGGAAATGCAGTGATTTCTTTTAATGGACTTGCATTAGCAAAGACGAACATTCCCTATTCCAAACAATTAAGTGTTCTGCTCCATAGCACAACTAGGGTGTCAGCACAGGGTCCCCAAGATGACCTGTGACCTGCTTGAGATTTGCAGAAGTTTCCAGACTTGGATAGAAATATTTGCATTTTCTTCCACGGAAGCGTGCCAGTATCTTCACTGACTGAGCTATCCATGCTCAGGTTCTCAGTAACACCATGCATTTCTAACACTGTTCTGACCTAGAAACATTAGCTCTTCTGAGCACCCTATCAAAAGGCATTAGGTATAAGGTAAACTGAAATACCAAGTAAATACACAAACTGTCAGTGGTCACAGAACAAAGCAGCAGCAGAAAGACGAGATGTTTGAACTCCTTCCCAGACAACAGGCCAAGTCTGTCTTATTATGTGAACTTCCCTAACCCCCAGCACTTGCTGACACTGCAGAAGCAGTGTTTTTTGACTAGAAAATGCATGTCAGCAGGTGGTTTCAGTTCCTAAAGTCTTCTACATACACTGCAAAGCTAGGAAAACCACAGGCAGGCCTCACAGATGAGCTTAGTGCCTAGAGAAGGACACTGGAGAGCTAAACTCTAACAAGAATTAAGTGACAAAAAAGAAAAGTCCAACACTTCTAGCATATATGTGGGCAAGTGAGCCCAAATCAAACAGCACTGAATGTGCTGTTTGAAATGCCCATGTTGAGTTGTGCAGAGCAGGCCAGGACTGCATGTGAGAGCTGAGACCAGGCTGCACTGCAGCTGAACCCACCCTCTGAGGAGCTGACCATGTCCAGACAGTCCAGCTGGGTCTGTAGCAGCACCAGCAAGCAACAGGGAGCCAAGCAATGAATATGTCCCTACCCGCCGCATTCTGCTGTTGGAGAGAAGATCTGCAATTCCTTTGGCAGCATCGTTCTTCTCGGCCACGCACAGGACCTTGCGGATCCTCTGCAGTGTCCCGTCCTCTGCGGCCCGAGAGAAGAGGCGCCAGGGCTGGGGCAGCATCCTGACTCCACAGCTCGCAAAGAGCCTCACTCGAAAGTTCATTGCAGGCAACGGCGACGGCTCCAGCGGCGCCAGAACATGTTATGGTGTCTTCGTGCCGGGAGCAGTTCCCCCGCCTGGGAGCTCATCCCGTTCAGCAGGCAGAGCAGTCCCCGAACGTTCCCTCCATGGGTGTGTGGCCAACGACCTAGAGGGGACCCATGGCATCCTGTGGGCAGGGGCCTCCCCGAGGAGCGGCGCTGCCTCCTCCCCGCAGGGTCCACAAGGAGCCCCTGGGCTGGGCAAGGATCTCGGCCGCCCCCAGACCCGCTGGCCCCGGCCCTGCCCTCCCTCGGGAACCCGCAGCCCGGATACGGCCCCCTAAACTGCTCCCTCCCCCAGCACAGGACCCTCAGCCCGCGGCCAGCCCCCCACCCGCGACGAGCTCCCTTCTCGCCCTGGGATGGGGTCCGCAGGCCGGAACGGGCCCCACGGGCTCCCCTAGATCCCCTTCGTCACCTGTGACAGCCCCCGCCACCGCCGGGCCCTTTCCTCGCCCGCCCCCGTGTCCCCGCCGCGTCCTCCTGTCACCCCTCCTGTCACCTCCCCCCCCGCCCCGGTCCCTCTCCTCACCCCGGCCCGCGCTCCCGCGCTCCCGCTGTCGCAAACCGGGGCGCGCTTCGCCCCGCCGTTACGTCCTGCCGTAAAGAGCCACACGCGCGGGGAGGAGCCGAGGGACTACAACTCCCAGCATGCCCCGCGGCGAGGCACTTTATTTATCAGCCCCCCATCCCCACCGCCCGCCTCGGCATCGCCTCCCGAGGCAGAAGAGACGACGATTAAAAATAATAAATAGCAATAAACAAATTTGGAGCCCTTAAAGGGCAGAGTATTRGGGCCGGCTTCCCTTCCGGGCGCGGTCATGTGACGCCAAGATGGCTGCCGGGCCGCGGCGGCGGCGGCCGTGAGGCGCGGGGCGGGCGGCCGCCATGGCGGCGCTCTGAGGCGGCCGCACCGCTTCCCCGGCCCGGCTCCCTCCTTCCCTCCAACCCTCCCTCCTTCCCTCCCTCCCGYGGGAAATATGATCAGCGCCCCCGACGTGGTGGCCTTCACGAGAGAGGAGGAGCGCGACGAGGAGCCGTGCGGCGAGCCGCCGCTGCCCGAGGAGTACTCGGTGCCGCTGCTGCCCTTCGGCGGCGCCGGCGCCAACCCCTGGTCCAAGGTCGCCGGCTCCAAGTTCACCCGCGACTTCATCCTCATCTCCGAGTTCTCGGAGCAGGTGGGGCCGCAGCCCCTGCTCACCATCCCCAATGACGCCAAGGTGCCCGGCGCCTTCGACCTCAATTATTTCTCGCTGCGGATCATGTCTGTGGATTACCAGGCGTCCTTCGTGGGCCACCCGCCCGGCTGCGCCTACCCGAAGCTGAACTTCGTGGAGGACTCCAAGGTGGTGCTGGGGGACTCCAAGGAAGGGGCCTTCGCCTACGTGCACCACCTGACTTTGTACGACCTGGAAGCCCGCGGCTTCGTGAGGCCCTTCTGCATGGCCTACATCTCTGCCGACGAGCACAAGATCATGCAGCAGTTCCAGGAGCTCTCCGCGGAGTTCTCCAAAGCGTCCGAATGCCTCAAGACGGGGAACAGGAAAGCTTTTGCCGGCGAGCTGGAGAAGAAGCTGAAAGACCTCGACTACACGAGGACCGTGCTGCACAATGAGACGGAGATCCAGAAGAAATCCAACGACAAGGGGTATTACACCACCCAGGCGATCGAGAAGGCCAACGAGCTGGCCAGTGTTGAAAAATCTATCATTGAGCATCAAGATCTGTTAAAGCAAATCCGCTCCTATCCCTATAGGAAACTGAAGGGTTCCGATTTCCACCCCTACGAGCCGGAGTGCGGGCTGGATCAGGCTAACGTGAGCTGTGAGCAGGACCTGGCTGCCTCCGAGGTCGCCGAGCCTGGCGAAACGCACCCGTACGCGCACGTGCCGTCCTATACGCCCAAACTCATCAAAGCAAAGTCGGCCAAATGCTTTGACAAGAAGCTGAAAACGCTGGAGGAGCTCTGCGACGTTTACTTTTTCACCCAGACCCTGGATCAGCTGCATCAGATTGAGAGGACTTTCCGAGGCGACGTGTGCTACCTCTTGACTAACCAGATCAGCAGAGCGCTTTTAAAACAGCAAAGTGTRACCAACTTCCTCTTTGAAGACACGTCTTTTCTGGATGAAAAGGCACCTGAAAAGCAGTACGGAGGCTGCCAGAGACTTGGTCGAGATGCCGTCCACAGAAAGTGTTTGGAAGAGCTTCCCACTCCTAAAGTGGTAATCAGCCTGGGATCGTACAAGTCCAGCGTGGAGTGCGTGCCTATCAAGATGGAGCAGGACATTGAAGACTCGCAAGACCCCACAATGACAGAATCGATGACTTTTGAGCACCAGGACAATTTGGACTATCTCGATGCGGACATTAAAGGGAGTATCAGTAGCGGGGAGAGCATTGAGGTTCTCGGGACGGAGAAGTCGGCGTCGGTTTTAACCAAATCGGAGAGCCAGGCTAGCTTACCCATCAGTCCGAGCCCCCAGGTGGGCAGGAGCAAGGTGGGCAGCAGGAGGACCGTCAGCGAGGACAGCATCGAGGTTCTCAGCACGTGCCCCTCGGAGTCCCTCATCCCGGAAGATTTCAAAGCRAGCTACCCAAGTGCCATTAACGAAGAACCTTATGCAGATGATGAAGAGGGAGGCCTTCGTTTTAGCCCCAAGGTAAGCCTGGACAATGCTGATGAGCAGGAAGGCAGTTCCAGGCAGGAGAACCTACTGCAGGTCGACTCCGCGTGTTGCATCGGGAAGGAGAGTCCCAGCTTCCTGGAGCCGCTGGCCGAGCTCGGCGCGAAGCCCTGCGAGGACGAGGACGGCGTCGTGAGCATCCCCCCGCAGCCGCTCCGGCCGCCCGAGCAGGGCCTGCACGGCGCCTTCGTGGGCTACCATTGCCCTGACAGCACCTCGGGAGGGCTCCTTTCCTACGAGCTCGACCCGCGCTACCTGGCAGGCAGCCGGGACGTGAGTAAAACCAGCCTGGATGAATGCTCGGACTCCACGAGCTACATCAGCAGCGCCGCGTCCACCTGCTCGGAGCCAGCCCCTTCTCCCGCTCATCCCGCCGTGCCCRCCAGCGAAAGGCACAAAAAAAAGGCCGGGCAGAACGCGCTGCGCTTTATCCGGCAGTACCCCTTCGCTCACCCYGCCATATACTCCCTGCTCAGCGGGAGGACCCTCATCGTGCTGGGGGAAGATGAAGCAATAGTCAAGAAGCTTGTGACCGCGCTCTCCATCTTCGTGCCCAACTGCGGCGTCTACGCCAAGCCTGTGAAACACTGGGTCACTTCCCCTTTGCACATTGTGGATTTCCAGAAGTGGAAGCTGATCGGGCTGCAGAGGTAAAGCCRGGCTGTAAATGAGCTAGTGGTTCTGCTTGCCCTTTTGTGGCAAGGCCTGTGATAAAAAAGGGASTCTTCTAAGCTAGAATTTCAGAGGYGAGCTGGTAGGTGGGAGAGTTCTCTTTATGGAATTACCTATGCAGCTGCCATAAAATTCTGCTTATAAGGTGTCGGTATGAATTGGTCGATGGGTGTGTATATTTGTCAGCTTCTTTATAACCAGCTTCCCTCGAGGTCTCTTGCAACATCTGTCTGGCTCCGGTTAGKTTTTTTGCCAGGAGATTCCCTATTGTTTTAGGTTTTTAGCCTAACAAAGCAGCAGAATGAGTCACTTCTGCTGCTTGGCTGAGTGGAAAGAAAACCAAGTGCTCCCTGTACCTTCTTTCCCTTCCCCTGCACCCATTCCCTGAACACTCTCAATTTCCCGGCCAGGATTTTGCTTCTCAAATGGGCACTGTGTGAACGTGACACCTAAGAAGAGGTAATGTATGGTTGATGAAATGTAGAGGTCGGGAGTGGAGCATCACCACCTTGGTTTGTGCTAGGGATGGGTGGCTGTGCTTGGCAGAACGGGTGCCCCATCACCTGCACCRGTGGGTCAGAACAGAGGGTCCCAAGAGCTCCTTGGGCTGAGATTTCAGCTCAGGGGTGMAGGGAACCTCTGCTCAGCATGACTTCATCCCAAAAATAAACAAACAAACGTCCCTCCCCTGCACCCGAATGCAAAAAACACGACTTCATAACATATATTACTTAAATAGTGATTGCTCAGCTCTCAAAACTTTGGCTCTTGCTTTAATGCTATTATGAAAACAGTTTTCTTTGTGTCTTACYGGGATGCGTTGTGATGCTGCAGGCASAGGTGGGACAGGGAATGCCTGTGAYTGTCACCAAAGTGGAAAATCTGGATGAGAGTGTCAGTGTCAGAGCTGCTGAGAGGGTGTTTGTGAGTCCAGTGAGACTCAAAACACAGAAACTTGCTTTCTGGGTCGCCTAATTCTTCTGCAGTGAGTGCTTGTGAATGACTGAATTATCCTAAGCAGGGACTTACTCTCATTTCTCCGCTCGTGTGGTGGGGTGGCAGCTCTGCCAACAGCTTTTCCCAAATTCACTGTCAAGGGAGTTTTTAAAAGCCCTATGTGTTTACAGGGTGTGTGGATAGATGTATTTTTTGTAAACAAAAGTCTTTTTTGGACAACAGCTTGTAAGATGTGTCAGTCATTTAAACTCTCCTCAGTGGAAGTGTTAATTAAGTGCTGAATTTAACGTGGAGCCTCTTGGCAAACTATTTGGACAAAGTTTTGTTTCCCTTAAGGCCACGAGCTGCCTGAGCACAGCTCTTAATGCACCGGCCAGCGGTGCCCCCGCTTTGAGAATGGGAGATTGTCCCCAGCTGAGCACTTTTAAGCAGGCAGAACTGAGGATACAGAAGGAGAGTTCACCTAGACCTCTAATTAGCACCTAAACAGCACTCGTTTAGACTTGTATAATTGTGTGGTGTGAATGTGCTTTGGGTTTGCATCTTAGTGAAATATATATTTAAGTTCAGCCTGAGGTTATTTTGGTTTATGGATTATTCTCTTTGTTATCAAAGGAAGGGCAGAAGGTTTCACTCTGGTCAAGGCTTTGACCATCTCAGAGCAGCTCCCTCCCAAAACGTGTTTTTGGAGGTAAAAGGAGCTCCTTTCTAGTGGTCCTTATTGCTGCATCCAGGTGCTRCCAGCAGCTTCTGTTCAGCAAAGATGAAGCAGTGCACGCGCAGTTCACATCAGTTGCCCCAGGGCTCCAGCAGATGAAGGTTTCTCTGGAATCTGTCAGACTGAAGAGATAATTTAATCACTCTTTTCCACAGCCGACTTGACTTGCCCGCAGAGGCTCCTGTGCTTTTGTTTACGGCCCGTTGCATGTAACGCAGCGCCGTGGACGTGCAGTTTATGCTCTGTAAGCTCTGTTTTCCTCCAAGCGCTCTCTCCCCTTGCTCTTTCAGAACGGTGTCTCCCGCCGGGGTGAACGTGCTGCACACGCTGGGCCGCTACAGCCGCTACGTGAGCATCCTGGACRCGGACAGTAAGACTCTGCGCTGCCCCCTTTACAAAGGGACGCTGGTGTCGAGGCTGGCGGACCACCGCACTCAGATCAAGCGCGGCAGCACCTACTACCTGCACGTCCAGAGCATCCTCACTCAGCTGTGCTCCAAGGCCTTCCTCTTCACCTTCTGCCACCACCTGCACCTCCCCATCAGTGAAAGGGAATCCGAGGAATCCGTCGTGAATCGCAGGATGAACTTTCTGAAGCTGCACCTGGGCCTTGCTAATGAAGATATCAAAATTGTACAGTATCTAGCTGAGCTGCTGAAGCTGCAGTACATTCAGGAACCTGACCAGGGGGGAAACCCTCTGCTCAGATTTGACTATGTTCCCAGCTTTTTGTACAAAATTTAGGATCATCTGGGCTGTCCGCCGTCATGCTTGGATTCTCACAAAGATCATCTKTGCTTGACATTGATGCTGTCTCTAGTAGCTCTCTCATATATCAGGAAGGGGCAAAAATGCTGCTGCATTTGCAAGCAAATGTATCTGCTCGGTAGAAATGAATGTCCAAGCGACCTAATTTCTGCGTAGCCCAGAGCTTAGATGTTCCATCACATAAAACATTGGCCACTCTGGTTTTAAGTGTTGAAAGGGATACTATTAACTTSTAATGCACTGGACAGTAGCATTGCAGGGGGATTATGGCGTGGAGAGAGATGGGCTCTCATGTGAAGCAATATTTATTGTTGTGCACCCCAAAATGCCCGGGATGCTCTTGCTGTCTTCTGTGGAGCCATGGCAGAGACTGGGGAAGTATAACAGCCCCGTGAAGACTTTAATCTGCCAGTATCTGGCCTGCGTGTGGGGTATAATTGATGTGCATGCTAAACATTCCTGGAAGGATGGCAGCGTGCAGCTATCTGCCCGTGCGAAGCGGTGGTTGGTYGTGTCCCTTTGGGCATATTCAGAGTTCCCTGGCGCTTCCCAGAGCTGGTTGTTCCCGAGCCTGCAGGTAGCAATGGAAGCACAGGAGCCGGAAGCACTGCCCGTTTCTCGGCTTTGCTGGAACGTGGCACRTGGAGAGACTCTTCTGCGACGCTGCACCGAGGCTCCCGCTGCTGTGAATGTTGAGCACTGTGCCTTGTTAACGGGACACGTCCTGCTTGCTTGGCCGCCTGTGAGAACGCTGGGAGGGAGACCAAGAATCCTCCAAGCCTGGGAGGTGAAGGGTGGCCTTGAAGGAAAGCTGGGAGCTGAGCAGAGCAAAGGGAAGGCTCCTTTTTACTTTGTTTTGTTWATTTGTGGTGGGGAAGCAGCGGGACAGTGAGCTGCAAGCAGACTGCCCGGCTGGTGAGACGCTAGCGCTCAGCAGAGATYGAGGGTGAATGTACTGTGTCCCCTGCTGTATCTGTGTAGCCTTTTTGTTGGGGATTTGAATTTTGTGCTTTGTGGTGAAGCAGATTCGGTGTCACTGCATGCTGCTTCTGACCAGGCTGGTWTATTTTAATGCCAACCTTTGTAATTTCTTGACTACCTCTCCCATGACGTTCCTGGGAAGTTCTGGATGGGGCAGAACTGCAGCTCTCTGAGCTCAGTCGTTGGGTACCAAGGAAGGATCCTCCTTTCAGAGCCTCTTTACTGCTACCTGTGCCAGAAGGGTCGCGTCACCATCGGGGTGATGCTCCTGCAGGGTTTTCCCTGTCAGTGCTGAGAGTTCCGTGCTCAGCACTTCCCTTGGAGTCTCCTCAGCCGTGTCTCGTTGGCTGCCTTGCTGGGCTGGAGGTTGCCCCCACATCGAGTGCCATGCAGTAACTGCAGCTTCTGTAGTACTTTCAAGCAAGAAAAAGTCTTGCTAGGAAGGACAGCCTTTGGTTTTACATTTTGGCACTGTTCTTGTCTGATTGTGGGGGGAAAGCAGCTTAGATTTTACATGGCTAGCTGAAGTACTAGGGTTTTTTGTAACYTGTGTTTATTGTGATGATGTGGGACAGTGCTGGAACTGACTGCAGCGCTCCCTCCGTCAGGGGAAGCTTCTGCCCAGAGTGTGGGGCTGTTCAGCGTGGGCTGGGCTGCCCTGGAGCGTGCTGTGGTCACTGCCCCGCTCGGAGACCTGCGTCCCCAAGGGCAGGGGTGTGGGGAAGGCTGCAACAAGCTCTTTGGCAGAGTGCAGGAGGCACCAGCCAAGACGGTGGGAAGACTCTATTTTAGACATTGGTGTTACTTCTGGTGGCTTCTGACGAGGCCGGCTCTGCTGGGACCCTTGAGCTGGCAGCACAAGGGCTGTCCAAGAGCACAGTCCACGCTGATCTTCCTAGCATGCAGCTGAGTGGCAGTGTGTCCCCGTCACCTGAGTGAGTGGCAGTGATCCACAGCAGCCGCTCTGTGTGTGCGTGGGGCTGCAGAGCTGCCTTGGYGTTTAAAGAGGTCATGTTCAAAGCCCTTCTCCTTTCCCAGCGCTAACTGTGTCCTCCTGTATGCTGCTTTGCATGTCAGCTGGGTCTGCTCGTGGAAGACCTCCGTGCTCTCAGACACGTCCTTTCTGAAGTGGCTTGAAGTGTCTCCCTGTTCATTTGTGTGCATCCRAATAACTTTCAAGCTGAAGTCAAGGCAGGGTCCCTATGGGAAGGGCAGCACCTTAGTGAATGAGTGACATGGGTGACACAGGGCAGTCCCCAGCTGTCTGYGTGTCACCTGACCCACTGCACTGGAGAAGTGTTTGTCCCAGGAGCTTGTGTTTTGTGCTGAGAACTCGCTTGTGTTTGAGGAAGGAGAGGCAGATGAAATGTCCTGTTGGATCTTTGTCTCTCCTCCAGGCTGGCAGCTCAGGGCAGTAGGGCAGGATGGTTAATCAGTGTCAAGTGACCTCTTAGTTAGTGGTCTTTACCTGTAGTGTTTAGCTGCACTCATAAATTAGCAAAAAAGTCACTTTTCTCCCTTGATCAAGTTGGTAATATCTGATATTTGAGGCTGTGTTTAGCAGTACTTGTTCTTCCATGTATCCGATTTCCTTCATCTCTCTACCACAAAGCAGGCTGGAGTTTCAGGGAATGCCTGAGGGCTCTGCGGGCAACTCATTCCTGGACAGGCAGCAAGGGCAGCTCCGTGTTACCTGCACCAGGAGCTAAGGAGAAACGAGCCTCGAAGGAAGGGAAGCTGCTCTCATGCTCAGGGAGCCCCAAGCTCTCGTCCTCACGCCAGGTAACACGGAGTTACGTCGGCTCCAGCATTCCCATGGCACGGAATGGCCTCAGCTGGAGCCCGACCTGCCCTTGCGCTTGCAGGGCAGAACTGGGGGAGCCCGAGTGCAGCGGGGTGCTCAGGAGCCCATTCCCTCTTTGCTCAGTCCTTTCTGACTGTGCAGCAACGATCCCTGTATCAGCACTTTAAGACTTTCTCCTCATCTTCACTGTGTTACCTCCATAGTTACCSGTATTAGAAAACTTAATAACGAGTTAAGATCTTACTCCTAACAGCTCCAGCTGTCTTGGCATGCTCGTTGGCTTGCACTGCACCACCTGAGCTCTGTGCACCACCACCCAGCCCAACTCCCACCCGAGCCCGTGGGCGCCGCGCGTGGCCCTCGGCCCTTCTCCGAGGGCTGCCTCCGTGTCCCTGCCTCCTGCGTGGCTGCCTGGGGCTCCTGGATTCACCAGAGCTGAGGCCTCCTGCGCCCCGYCGCCGTCCACGAGGGCTGCGTGCGGTTCTCCTGCTCCTCTAGTTCCCTGTGTTTGGATATGTCCCGCTAGCTCCTGTTCTAAGATAAACTAGCCTGCCGCTTCCCGATGCAACCACGGGGATGGTCAGCCATAGGAGTAGGTGATATTAACCCTACGCAGGTTTCATTTCTCAGAGAACAGCGCTCAGATTTCTACTTTCATCCAGTAGCAATCACTTCTGCACAGCTCCAAAGCTGTCATGCCTTGACTAGGGAAGCACTGCCTAGACTCTAGCAATATTAACCATTTTGTGAGCCGTGGGAGAAGAGCTTGGGGAGCAGAAGCCAAGTAGGGCTGATGGCTCYGTAACTCCAAGCCTGTTCTTTGGTTTCCATTTGGCGTTGGGTTGAGCAGAGGTGGCCCTGATCCCACAGCACCGCAGCGGGTAACGGGCTGCTTTGCACATACGGCGTTTGGGAGGGCCGGGCAGGACCCGCTACGGGACACAGGGCTTTAACAGCACTTTGCAAAGACACCTGCGATCAGGGGTGGTCAGAAACACAGGGAGCTGGAGAGGCTCCGAGGGAAAGTGCCTGCTCCGTGCGGTGCCCCACGGCACGATGCGTTAGAGCAAGAGATTGTACTTGAGAGCTCTGGGCGAGCCTAGACTTGTGCCCAGAGCCCGAGGGGTCCCAAAAACCATGCGCTGGCTGCCGAGAGCTGCGTTTGAGCTGGAAGGCAGAAACAGGGTACCCGGTCCCGCTGGCGTCCTCGGCCCAGGCCGAGCGAGCCCGGGGATGGGGCCGGGAAAAGAGCTGCCTCCGAGGGCTGCGAGGAGGCTGGGCTGGATTCTCACCTTATTTTAAAGCACTGTATCTTATTAACTGCATGTGGAGTTACGTGTGCGTGCCCGTGTGTACAGAACGCTTGCGTCCGTAGCTAGAGCGAGTGTGATCGGGAGGTACCCGAGAAGCATGTCCTAGTGTAGTGCTGCAAGTGTCACTGCACGAGACTTCAACAGATGTGAACACCAAATGACTAGGCTGAGAAAKGTACTTTTAAAAAAATTATTTATTTGGGTTCAGATATTTTTGAAATACAAAAAAAAAAAAAACTTGGTTGTATTTTTTAAGCTTATAATTCTTGTCATACATTGTGGTTTAATTCTTAATTTTACTGTGCTTATTAAAAAATGGTTCTACCTAAGCGCTGGGTTTGGCTGTGCCCGCAGGCAGAGCGGAGCTGGGGGTTATTARCAGTGATGGAGGAGGGAGCCCTGGGCAGGGCCGTGCTGGGGCTGTGGGACCGGGCACCGGAGGCCTCTTCCTGCCGTGGGGGACGTTGCAACGTGTGGATCCCGTGATGTGCCGAGACGGAGCCACCCCKCATGGGTGCTCCCGCAGGTGCCGCATCGGGGCCAGGGCTGGCCACGCTTTGGAAGGCAGCGAAGCCGCTCGGGCCATCGCACACAGGCACCGTGGTGAAGTGGGGCAGTGGGGGTCTGTGCAAGCATGTGGGGCAGCCCCCTGGATGGGGAGCTGGATCAAACCCCAACTGTGGCTGCATGGTGGGGGACCTGCTCCGTCCCCTAATGGCAGCCGGATCATCCCGCTTGAAACGTTCAGTGGTTAAAGAGCTGGTGTTTCCCCCTGGGGGGACAGATCTTGCACCCCTAAGGTGAGGGGAGAGGTAAGAGCTGAACCAGGACCAGCAGCTGGACAGAAACCAGAGCAGGGAGGGAGGTGCCCCTGGGCAGCCCCCRCTGCAGGGCCAGGCAGTGGGGAAGGAGCCGCTGTCCCCRTGGGTCCCAGCTCTGGCCGTGGGCCCCRTTACAGGACGGGCAGGCCTGGGAGSGGGAAGGTTCCYGCAAAGGCCTCCACCTCCTCCTTGAGCRCCTTGAGGTCCGCCCGGTATCTCTGCTCCTCCAGCTTCTCCTTGAATTCCTTGAGCGTGGCCKTGGGGCTCATGTCGTTCTGCACGCGCAGAGTGAGCTCGATGCCTGCGGGGACGGGAGCGCGCGGTGAGCGGGACGGCGCCCGGCGGCACCGCACCGGCCTCGCGCCCGCGCCGGCCTCACCTCGGTGGATGAAACGAGCCACTTGTCGGAAGTCGTCCTGCCGGAAGCCCCGCGAGGTCAGAGCCGGCGTCCCGAAGCGCAGCCCGCTGGGGCGCAGGGCGCTGACGTCGCCTGCACCCAAACGAGTCACCCAGGTGGGTACCGCAACCAGCGTGGCTCCCGGGACGCTCCGTGGGGAGCACCGGGAACTGGAAYTGCCCTGAGCTCGCGGGCCTTCTCACCGGGACAAGTGTTCTTGTTGCAGGCGATGGAGCAGAGCTCCAGCACCCGCTCGGCCCGGCCGCCGTCCGTGCCCTTGTTCCGCAGGTCCAGGAGGATCAGGTGGTTGTCAGAGCCCCCTGCAGAGAGAGGAATTTGGTGTTGGTGAGCAGAGATCGTGGGGTCGACGCTGCTCCAGCCTCCAGCAGGGAGGGCTCGGCCCTGCTCCGGAGGGCTGAGGGCAGAAGGGCCCCTGCCCCGTGGGAAGGGGAACGTCTCAGCACCTCTCTTAAGCRGCAGCAGTTTTGAGGGTGTCCCCGGGCGCAGAGCGAGCAGAACCCTTCCCGCTGTCCTTACCCGTGACGATGTTGTAGCCCAGCTCCATGAGGGCCGCCGAGAGCGCCTGGCAGTTGGCGACCACCTGCTGCTGGTAGGCCTTGAACTCGGGCGTCATGGCCTGCTGCAGGGCCACGGCGATCCCTGCGGAGCGGGGACACGCGCGGGGCTCCTTGGGCGCTGCCACCACACCAGAGAGCCGTCCCCAAGCCCAGCAAAGCGGGGGACACCAGGCAGCTTGGCAGCGCCAGGCTCGGAGCCCCGCGCGGTGCCCAGGCACCAACACCGGCCACGTTCCCTTGCAGAGGGATGGATGGTGAAGTCCCCGAGGCGCTGCCGGAGCCGCGGGCTGCGCTTCGCGCCGTGCCTGCTGCGGACCCACCTGCGATGGCGTGGTTGTGCGGCCCGCCCTGCAGCCCCGGGAACACGGCCTGGTTGATGGCGCTCTCCAGGTTGTAGAGCGTTTCCTTGCCTGTCTTGGGGTCCACGCTGCGGGTGCCTGCGGGACGGGAGGGCAGCGTCACCCRCGGGGCAGCCTCCTGTGACCCTACAGCTGCACCTGGGTCCTTCCAGCAGGGACTTGGGGGGGGGGATTCTGCCTCCCATCTGGACCATGCCAAGCCCTGTGAAGGTGCCCCGATGTCTCCAGGAGGCCCCTCTGCCCCCGTGACAGGCGCTCCCTGTCCCAGCCCGGCGTTTCCCCCGGCTGCCCAGCGGCACRGGCACCTTTGCGGTAGAAGATCACGCCGGCCCTGCAGCCCCGCAGCGTCTTGTGCGTGGTGGTGGTGACGACGTCGCAGTGCTCGAAGGGCGAGGGCACCACGCCGGCCGCCACCAGCCCGCTGATGTGGGCCATGTCGGCCATGAGGAGCGCGCCGTTGGCGTCGGCGATGCGCCGCATGCGCCCGTAGTCCACGTTGCGCGAGTAGCAGCTGAAGCCTGCAGGGCACCGCGTGTGAGCCCAAGGGACACCGCGTGTGGCCCCGGGACAGCCAGGACATGGGGAGGGACCCGGGGACAAGGGATGCTGGTGAGGGTTGCTCCTTGCCTGCTATGATCAGCTTGGGGTGAAACAAGCGGGCGTTCTCCTCTAGCCGATCGTAGTCGATGTAACCGGTCTTGGGGTTGACCTGGGAGATGATGAGGAGGTTCAGCCGCCCTGGCACGGTGGGGGATCMGCCCCAGGGCTGCCCCACAGCCTGAGGGGGTGCTGGCACAAGGGGGATGTGACAAGAGCTGGGAGGAAGTGGTGAGAAGGGGAGGGAGCTGCGGCTCCTACCAACTCATCCACCTCCTCCAAACCTCTCAGGTGCCCTCGCCTTGGAGGCAAGGCCCATTTAACCACCCTGGCTGCCCCACATTGCTCTTAAGAGGCTTCTGGTGGCCACATCCCTGCGCCAGCYGCAGCGGCTCCCCAGACCTTGTAGGGCATGGACTCGAAGAAGACGGAGGTCGCGGAGATCTTCTTCTTCTCCGTCATGAAGCCGTGGGTGAGGTGGCCGCCGTCGGGCAGGTCCAGCCCCATGATCCTGCCGTGGGGCTCCACCAGGGCCGTGTAGACCGCAAAGTTAGCGGGAGAGCCTACGGCGAGAGCACCGCGGGCCGGTCACGGGCACCGGGGCGGTTGCGGGGCGCACGGAGCGGAGCCGAGCGCTGCTACCTGAGTACGGCTGCACGTTGACCCCCCACTTCTGGGGGTCCAGCCCGTAGGCCTGCAGGGCTCTCTTCTGGCACAGCCTCTCCAGCTCGTCCACAAACTCGGTGCCRCCGTAGTACCTGTTGGCAGAGGGTGCTGGGGTTTATGCCGGGCTTGGTGCTGTTTGCTTGGAATCCCTTGCAGTTTGCACTAAGCAAACTGAGTAAGAAAGGTCCAAAAGACCAAGGCCGTGCCAGGTGGGAAGAACMGGGTGACATCGTGTTTGCAGCAGCAGCCGGGCCAGCAGGACGGCCCCGGTGCCACCGAGGGCAGAAGCAGAGGGGTTCAGACCCTGCCCGGGAAAGGGGGCTGTTTCCCTCTCCTCCCTGCAAGGGTTCGGGCTGTTTGTCCCGTACCTCTGTCCGGGGTAACCCTCCGAGTATTTGTTGTTCATGCAGGATCCCAGGGCTTCCAGGACCGCTCGGCTTGCAAAGTTTTCCGAGGCGATTAGCTCCAGCTCCAGCCTCTGGCGCTGCTTCTCCTTCTTGATGATGCCGAACACCTTTGGAGGACAGGAGAGACCTCTTCACTGTGCGCGGGCACATGGACACTGACAGCTGGGGATGCACCCCAGCGGGAAATCATGACGGTGAGAGACTTGAAGGGCTTTGGTCACGCTGGCCAGGCCCCTGCCTGTGCTTCCACAGAGACCTGAGCTCCGAGCAGAGTGGGACGGGTGACAAACGCCCCATGGGGGCCACGTTGTGCAGCACGTGCTTGGAGAGCCCTCCCTCCCTCCGCACCTCCGGGCCGGGGCACAGGGGACCTGGCCCTGGAGCCTCCCGCCCTGCGTCACGGCGCGGGGAGGTCAGCGTCCCCGTGGCTGTTGGGGACAGGGAGGCAGGTGCCGCGCTGACCTGCTCCATCCGGAGCGGGTTCTCACCTCTGGGTCGTTGCTTTCCAGCGGCTCCATGACCATCCTGTTGTGGGAGGCCCAGAGCTCCGCGCTGGGGAGGCCCCCGCTGCCYGGCGCCGAGTTCGCCATCTCCCTGCTGCCTCCTGCGGGGCCTGCGGCCCGACAGGGAGAGTCAGGGGAGCCAGCCGGGACGGGCAGGGTCCCGCCACGCGTCCCTGCACGTTGGGAGCGCTGGAATGAGGAAGACACTGACGCCTCCCCAGGAAGCCCCGCAGATTTAAGCCGGGTTCTGTAGTTATGGAGCCTCGGTCATGTCTGACCCCACCCCAGGCCGCCCCGCTCGGGATGGCAGGGGCAGGTCCCCGTGCTCACCGGCCCGGCTCTGCCCAGGGGACCCAGCCTGTCCCCTTTTGTCCTCCGCCCCCCCGTGTTGCGAGCCCGGAGAGGGCCGTAACGCGGCGCACGAGCTCCCGGCCCGCCTGGAACCAGTCCCCGTTTTAGCCGCTCACGCACCCGCCTCGCGCGGGGCCCCGAGGGGGGCGTCAAACACCCGCCCGTGGCTTCCTCGCCCCCAGCCCGCCCGAGCCCGGTATCCGCCAAGCGCGGGGCAGCGCGGAGCCCACCGCGTATCCTCAGAGCCGCCGCGCAGGGGGCAGCGCGGGGGCCGCCGTCCCCGCCGGGCGGGGGCTCCGGGGCCGTCGCGGGGGTCGCTGCGGGGCCAGGGACCCCCCTGCCCGCCCCGTCCCGCGCTCCCTACCTGGTGCGAACGCGGCGCGCCGCGGGAGCCGCGCGCTACCATAGCCCGCGCGGACACGCCGCGCGTCGCCCCCCTGCCCGCGCCCCATTGGCCCGCGGCGGGGCGTGGCGGCGCGCGCGCGGGTGACCTTGGCGCGCTGCCGAGCCGCGCTCCGCGTGCGGCCGCAGGGTCCCTTTGTCCCTCGTGCCGTGGGGCGCTCCCCGGACGCCCCGCCTGCCCCCCTGCCCCTTGTCACTTGGGGGACGCTCCCAAGCGCCCCGCGAGCTGAGGGTGCCCCCGGCTGCCCTACCACCCATGTGCTCCTTGGAGGATGCTCCCAGTTTGCCCTATAGGGATGATCTCCATCGGCTGCATCCCTCCTGTGAGAGGGTGCTCCCGGCCTCCCTGCCAGTTATGGGGCGCTCCAGCCAGCTGTGGGGTCCTCCCTACCTGTCCCCTCCCCATGTGGCCCAACTGCTGCTCCATGTGGTGTACGGCATCTGCCCCTTCCCCTTTGCATCTTGGATACCCAGGGGGATATTCGGATGMTCAAGAGAAGCAAAGGGACAAGTTGCACAGGCAGGAAAGGGGCCTCGTTACCCCTGTGCGTTGAAGACCATTTAGCAGACGGTGCTGGTCAAGCTAACCCGGGCTACAGGCGGAGGTTCAGGAGTTAAATTCGCTGTGTTATAAATTGAGGAACAGGCCTGGGGAATAAGTGATGCTACCGAATTCCCCATGATCCCAAGGCACGGAAAGACGAAWCGAAGCACTGTGAGTCACTGCGGAGGGGAGCAGTGTCCGGGAGGCAGCGGGCGAGAGCAGCAGGCGARGAGCGCGGCGCTGGGTGAGTCCTCCGTGCTCCTGCGTGCTTAATCTGCCCTTGGCCATCCCTTGCATCCCCAAGGAATAGCCCCTGCAGCAGCGGGGATCTGGAGTTCCCAACTCTGCTGTCGTCCCACGTGTGATCACTTCTGTAGGCTGGTTTTGGAGGGGTCGTTCTACCACCGTGGACACTGATGGCAACACCTGGGTTGGTTTCTCTGGTTGAGAAGGTTTTGGGATGGGGAGAGTGGAGCCAGCACTGTGTGTCCATGTGCCTGCTCTCCAGCTCCCAAGGCCGTGTGGCACAGGAAGGGTCTCGCTGGGTGATGCCAGCCCTTGCACTGCAACACCTTGGGGTAAAGTAAAGCAGGACTTAGCGCTTTCCACTTGGTGGGAGCCCATAAGCTGTTCTGGCACTCGTCAGATGCTGTCACTGCCARGACGTGTTTAGGATCAGATCAGCCCAAGGGATTCATGGACTCTCTCTCTCCCTCTGTCTTGATTCTCTGGCATCTCATTCAAATGTAAATAATGAAATGTAAATAATGTGAATAAATTCCTTGTGCCTCTTCCACTCCTTTCAGCTATTAGAGGGAAGGATGGTTGTTATTGAGTTATTTTAAATTATATAAATTTGTTTTAAATTATATAAATAATATTAAATTAAATTATATATTCTGTCWTTGTATATATGTTTTGTGTACAGTGGTTAGGCAAAGATTTCCATCCCGTGTGACCCGCAGGAACTGTGGGTAGCAGCAGCGGGCGCCTCTGCGGTCTCAGCACTCCGGCTCGCTGGGGATGGAGAACTTCTCCTCTTCCCCTTCTCCCTTTTCCACCAGCCCCCCGGCCGAGCATCCTGGGAACGGCAGCGTCCACGACCGCTACTGGGGCCTGCAGAGGAGCATGCACGTCCTCTCCATGGTGGTGTACAGCGTCGCTTGCCTGCTGGGGGTCACGGGCAACGGCCTCGTCATCTGGATCGCCGGCTTCAAGATGAAGAAGACAGTGAACGCCGTGTGGTTCCTCAACCTGGCCATCGCTGACTTCATCTTCACCTTCTTCCTGCCCCTCAGCATTGCCTACACCGCCCTGGGCTTTCACTGGCCCTTCGGGAAGCTCCTGTGCAAGCTCAACAGCACCATCGCCTTCCTCAACATGTTCGCCAGCGTCTTCCTCCTCACGGTCATCAGCGTGGACCGCTGCGTCGCCGTGGCCTTTCCCGTGTGGTCTCGCAACCGCAGGAGCCCGGAGCTGGCGGCCAGGATCGCGCTGGGCACCTGGCTCCTGGCTCTGCTCCTCAGCTCCCCGTACCTCGTCTTTCGGGACACGGCCGTYGGCGCCAGGAACGTCACCAGCTGCTACAACAACTTTGCACTCTCCGACGACTACACGTCCGCGGCGACGCGGAGGCTCTGGAGGATGCGCCTCAAAGCCATGATTATAACACGGTTCTTATGTGGCTTCCTCATCCCCTTCACGGTGATTCTCATCTGCTACAGCATTGTCGCTGTCAAGCTGAAGAGGAGGCACTTAGCCAGCTCCGCGAAGCCATACAGAATTATCATTGCTGTCACCGTCTCCTTTTTCCTCTGTTATTTTCCTTATCATGTCTTCTCCTTGCTGGAAATATCCAAAAACTCCTCCAGCCATGAGATGAAAATGGCCCTTTACATAGGGATCCCCTTGGTTTCCAGCCTTGCTTTCTTCAACAGCTGCATCAACCCCATCCTGTACGTGTTTGTGGGGCCGGATTTCAAGGAGAAGTTTCGCCAGTCCATCCTGGTGGCCTTTGAAGGGGCYTTCAGCGAGGAGTCTGTCCTGGCCAGCCTGGCGAGCCGGCGGAAATCCAGGTCCGCTTCCGAGGCGGAGGTCTCGAGGGCCTGAGCRGCGGCACCGGCTGCTCTGCGGAGGGGCTCTTCTCTCCTCTGCACCTTCCCTGCATTTAATTCCTGGACTGAGGGCTGCAAAGGGCTACGAGAAGCGGGATGTGACATTTTGGAGGTATCTCAAACTTACTTTGTGAGAAAACATACTTATTTTGTGTGCATGGTGCCCATTTGTGGTGCACGAGGCCAGCGGGGGCTCTGCTCAGCCTTGCCAGCCGTGTGTCACCATGCCTGGGAGCCATGGCACAATGTCCCCCGGGCCCGGCCGTGCTGCGAGGGTCCCCATCAGCAGCAGGATGCGGGTTGCTGCATGCCAGACCTGGCTGCTTCTGTTACAGCTTGCAGTTGTTGGCACATTTGATAGCTTTTACACGCACTGAGTTTGCAAATCCGCTCATCCGCCTCTCTTTATCTCCCCCCACTCCTCATCAGGGACRCTCTCCCCCTGCTCAGCCAAGCCCSGGGCTCCCTTGTGGGCCCCAGAGCGATGCRGCGGAGCCCAAATCCTTCGGGCCTCGCCGGGGGCTCCTCTGGGCGGCCGAGCACCGCAGGAGGCTCCCCGGCTTGTCTGACTGTTGCAGCAGCAGCCGGTCTTTAACAAGGTGCAAAAATTCCGGGGTTCCACCAGGGGGCAAAATCGGGTCCCGCTGCAGTGGCCGCATGTGGCTGTGTCACCTTCCTGCTGTCCGGGCGCCTGGGAGGGTGGAATGGCTGTTCCATGTGTCCCCTGCGAATAAATCACAAAGAAAGCACAAAGATTTTCTTCCACGTGAGGTATCAAACCAGTCAGGCATACAGGCCACTAAAGGGAGACGTCCTCACTATGTCCCACTCATGGGACAAACAGCCTGAGCAAGGGCTGCTCATTGAGGGGGCTTCCACCAGCTGTGCTGGATGTATTGGCCAGGAAACTTTGCTCTCTCTTGAATAATTAAAGTAAAATTTAATGGCTGTGTGYGTTTCTGCAGGGTTGGGGCTGTCTAGAAAAGCACTTGTGTTTTCTCTGCCCGGATGTGCGGCAGGCTGGTGCTTGGGGTTGATGCACAACGTGATGATTTCTGAGCAATGGTTGTCTCTGTGTTTGACGTGTTTCTGGCCCTCAGGCAGCTGATATCTGATATCTGGTACTGCTAGTGAAGGAATATTAAACCCTATTAAACTTATTTAAATGTCCCCAGCCTGCGAACTCTTGTGTTGATAAAATACTTGRTGATCMCACCTGGCTGAACACGGTTATCTTYGGTAACAGGTCCTATTCATCCAGCTAGAAAGCTGCTCGGGGACCTCATTGCTCTGACAGCCGGAAAACCTCTGGTTTCCAGCATAAATTTATGAATGTAGCTGTACCTTGCTGTTCTACATAGCTGCCATTACTGAGCAGGAGCTGTCATTTGTGCAAGTGAGGGATTGATTATGGGTCTGCTGGGCAGCGCAATATTAAGTGAAGGTCGTGATCCTACAGGCATGTACGTACTTAACCTTGAATTCATGAACGATTGTGCTGAGATCAGGGAATGCAGCAGGACCATTCACATGTCAAGCATGAGTGACGCGGGAGATTTACGCTTTGCCACAAATTGCTGCCTGTCATCCAGCTCAAACTGCAATGTTTGCTGTGCGGCACGCAGCTCGGGGGCTGTTTACCTGCTCCTGGTGCAACACCACAGCATTGATCGGGGTGTCAAGGCTGTGCACATCAGCATTTGCTCTCTCTGGTTCTCCTTATCTGTTTGCAGAGCGCATATAATTCCTTGGGACAAGAGTCTCTGAGACCTCTGAACTCGAACCTTGACCTCCTTCTGTGCCTCTCTCATCACTCTGGCACGCTTGAAGACAAGGACTTTAAGCATTGACCTCATTTGAGGTGGGAAGCAAAGCATTCTTCTGGGCCATTTGAGCATCCAATCCGAGAACCAGGTTCCCATGGGACACCAGGAGTTAAAGGAAGCAGAGAGGGCGGTCTAGGGCAAGTGGTTCGGCATCAGTACACACACGTAGCTCCCTCCACGGTCTCCAGCGGGATAATGCTGCTCTTAGAAAGCCCCAGGGGTGCTGGCACGAGGAGCAGATGTGACGGGGTAACAGGGTAGCACTTCTCCCAGCCACGGAGAACGACTCAGGGCATCTCTGCGCAACAGATGCTCCCGTTCACCGCTCGCAGGGTGCAGAGCTCCCCAGGCTGTCCCGCACGTCCCTGCGCTGCTCCRCGGCTTGGGGGTAACGAGTACCTGGCGCCGCGCAGGCCAGGGAATGAGGGATACCAGTCCCAGGGCAAGGCGTTCCTTTTACTCATCTACATCCCATGTGGGACACAGCACATAACCAACCTGCAGTGAACATCTCCCAGGCCCAAGCCCCAAGGCCAGCTCTCACACAGCAGCTCTGTTTTGGTGCCAACCATACTCAGCTCCAGGCCACGGACTAATTTTCTTTCCTCTCTCTTGCAATACCTCTCACGGAAGTTGCCTCTGCTCAGAGTGGCATTTTACGACTGCTAAACAAAGTAGGATGTCCTCGTAAATCTGAATGTCTCCTTGTATGACAGCTTAGAAAGCTTTGAAACAGTCATTCATGAGAACACTGGATAGAATTTTAAAAAAAAAGAAAAGGGAAGAAAAAAAGGAAACACGTTTTATCAGGGGTAACCAAGTGTTCATGGCCATTGCTGTGCTACAGGATGCTCCTCAGRGGGAAATGGGTCTGTCCTCCAGGGTCTGATCCCTAGTCTTTATGCAATGAGAAGAGTGCTGACATCAGTACGGGCTCASGCTGCCAAGGGCCTGGGTCCAAGACAAACCCCACTTTGTGCTGAGTTCCCTCATGTTCGCATTTTCTCATTATCACCATATCCCTCGTTCCTGAGCGGAAGGCATGCGATTCATTCTTCCTGGCATTCATGTTTGTAATGTGCTTCTGTAGAAAAGCTTGAATGAGAAGCGAGGCTTTCCAAAAGCATGCAAATATTCCAAAAAAGAAAAGAAAARRRAAAAAAAAAAGGCCGGCCTGCCTCTCTGGCCGCTCTGCCCTGCTCTGACGCAGCTCCGTTCTCAAGGTTCGCGGTCGTGGGGCGGCGCTGGGCTGCTGGAACGCGCTGAGCTCGGGGCTGTTTGCAGTCCTTGGGAAACTCGAGCGACCCCCGGCCCCAAGCAGCACGACGCCCCGATTGGCCCCGCCGAGGGGCCGCTCCCCAGGCGTCCCCGTGGGACGGGGCAGCGCGGCCCATACCAGCGGAGCGCCGGGATGCGCGGAGCCGTCCGAGGGCACCCGAGCGGCCAGGCTGCGCGAGGGCAGAGCCTTAGCAGTGAGCACAGGGAACAAGCATGGGCTGACAGGGGGTATCGGGGTGAGCAGTCCCGAGAGCTCGTTAATGCTTTGGTGTCGGGCGAGGGAAATACAGGCTCAGCAAGAGGCCTTGGTGAATGGCTCAGCAAGGGGATCTTTGGAGAGAGGCTCTGTAGGATGAGGGAAAGCTCCACARGCCGTGGCACCCCAGTGCCGAAACCCCGCTGCCCGGAGGCTTCCTTCAGGGAAGGCAGCAAGGAAAAGTGGATCTTCATGTGCTGATGGGAAGGATTCTGCCAGGCCAGCTCCCTGAGGGAAGGAGGACCTCTGTACGCTGAAAAGAGAAAGTCCATTGGCAGAATCCAGGTGCAGCCTGGCTGCATCCTGTCCAGCTGGAGCTGCAGGAGAGYCTAGCACGATACCAGGGATATTCCCAGATCCTTTAGTATAAAGAAAGTAAGTGTGGTATTTAAACCATAGTGAGGGATAAGGAGGGGGTAACTAGGTCTTGTGATGGAGCTGTCTCTGTAAGGAAGACAGCATTTCAGACGGGGATGTAACAGGAATCTGAAGGAATTTAAGCCCGGAACACAYGATGGCTTTGATAGTAGTGGATCATAGTAGTTGTGCCTGGTGGTTCTACAGTGAAATCCATGGAGGTTTGTTTTGGAGAGAACTTAAATGAGGAACCTCATCAAAAGCTGGTGCTGCYTTGCTCGGAAAGGGAAGTAGAGCAGACGAGTCTGGAGCTGGGAGAAGCTGCAGAGGCACCGCGATGAGACCAGCCAAGGAGGATGTGGAAGCAGTAGCTCATGAGACGAAGGTACTTCCGCCTTGGGATCTGGAGGAGAACACGGAAGCAGAACRAGGGCTTGGAACAGTGAGGGAGAAAGAGCTGAGGGTGGCAGACACAGGGGAGGAAAGGGTGGAAGATGCGACAGCACTGAAAGTGCTAGGAGCACAAGGGAGGGTGCAAACACATGGGAGGGAGATGGGCACAGCTGAGGAAGTTCTCATCAAGAGAACTAAATGAGACTATAAAGGTCTGGTGTGAAGCCTAGTGGTCTTCATGTGTTTCCTCTCTTGAAGCTCTCCCAGTGAGTAGAATTTTTAAGTGTCTCCCCCTTGCTCTTAGGCAGTGGGCTTAGTAGGTAAACTCAGGCAAGACAGCGCGTGGAAGGCTGAGAGGACACCCTTCTCTAGAAGGTGCTGCAATTAGGTGGGAAACTAAGGCAAATTAGAGGATTTGCATTGATAAAATGTTGCTCTATGGAGGAGGAATGATGGTAATAGTGCAAGCCAAGCAGGCCAAGCCTTGTCTGCAGGCTTTCTCCTTTTTGTGAGTGTGTGTAGCAGCTGGGTAAGGGTCACCCTGCCCTCYGAAGAGGCTGTGGGAGTTAACCTGTGATTGTTCTCGAGGGTCAGCCCTGCTCTGTGTCAGACAGGGGAGGGAACAGGGTGCCCTCTGCTCAGTGTACTTTGGTCCTTCCCAACACTTCTACCAGGTTCTGCTTCGCTACCCTGGGCAAAGTTGTATATAAAACTACAATAAATGCTTCTTCTGTAAACAGAAAGCGACTGAATAAAGCTCAGATTTAGCAGGACAGAACTGCATGAAAGGGAATAATAGAGCAAAGCAAATGCTAACAGAGCAGATGCTGCTGCTGGGCCTTGGTTTAGGGCAGTGTTKGTTGCAAATCCGTGTCCTCCCGCTGGCTTGAGCCATGTGTCCGTGCAGTGACCGGTTAAACGCTGGTTATTCCGGGGAGCCTCTCGCCGTGTTGTGCGAAGCCTGGCAGGACACAGCCCCGAGCCCAAGGCTGACGCGGCGGCTCTGTTAATCCTTCTGGATTGATGCGGAACTGAGAGCGCTGCTGGAAACGGGAAAGCAAACTGAGCTCAATGAGTCTTTCAATCAAATTTGCATGACTCAGAGCATTACCGTGACAGTGACTGGGTGCCTGTTTCCTGCAGACAGCAAGGCCATGGCAAGGCCGGAATATTTGCTAAAACCATTAGTGCTGTCTGCTCGCACAGCACTTCGTGTGGATGAGTTCTCTGCCCTGGGGTGCTTTCCTAAGGCACCCTAGGAGAGGAGAATGCTGTTTTTCAGATCACATTGCAGTGTGGGGAAGAAACGACAGTGACTCCTACCTCCCTTGATCCAGAAATGTGTTTATAGCTGCTGCTGGTTCTGCCTCCCTGGCTGGACAATATCCAAGCAAACATCTTCTGGAAGCCAGGCACTTCCAAGGCAAGGAAGGCAGAGTCGAGGAAGGAGGTGGTGTCCTGCTGAGCATGCCCTGCAGAGCATCCCAGTGAATTCAGGGACACTATGCGGAGCCGGGCGTTCCTTTGGGATGCTACAGAGGACCAGTTGTTGGGAGAGACTAAGTCTATTTGTGGGCTCTTCTAGCAYCAGGTCAACGCAACCCTTTGGGGGTTCCGTGTTGGGTGCTCTCACTGTCACAGGTGGGTTTTAACACAAAACTAAACCAGCCCCGTCTGAACAGCGATGGATGGAGCTCGAGGAGGCTGCACGACAGCAGCATTTGTCCTCCGCACGTGATGGATGTAGCTGTCGTCCAGCCAAGCCCCGGGTGAGCAGCGCCCTTCACCGTGGCGGGGCTCGGTGCGCTTTGTGCACGCTTCTGCTTGCTGGAATTGGGTCCGGGTTCTGGTTCTCCAAAGCAGCCGATGCTACTGGTAACAACAAGGAATCTGCGTTAGCTGCTGTATTCACACCGGGCATTTTCAGCTTAAACAACTGCTAATTGGATTGTTATATAGGAAATAAAATCTAGGTGTTCATTTAGGTGCAATTATTTGTTTACCRCTTAGCATATTATAAAAATAATGAACCCTTCTCTTGGGAATTGAGTTTATATTTGGACCCTACTAATCAGGAAAACAAATTAATTGGCTCCCCCTCACCCCCCAAGGAAACAAAAGCAGTYGCTTTAGAAAAGGGATATGAAGACAGACTCTCAGTTCCTATTCCTGTTGTTTGCTTAAGAAATGTCAGGAATTTGGAGCAGCATGAATCAAATGATAAATGTGGGTGCCCTGGGGCATTAAAAAGTGTTTCTAGGGAAAAGTTACTAACCGTATTAGGGGTCAGCGCTTCAACAAGTATGCTGTTTCTAGCWGTTTTTCTAGAAAACCTGCAATATCGCCCTGTAGTAAAATCCTACCCTGGAAGACTGATGCTGAGTGAGAAATCTTTGCTGCTCCATGAAAGAAATTTAATTAAAAAAACCAAAAAATACAGACTGGGAATATTGGGGGTGGTGGTGAATGGGAAGTCTATTCCCTTGCACTTAGTATAAATGGTAAAGGGAGTCCACAGCAGTGCTGCCCCTGTGAGGTTTCAGGCTGAGTTGTGGAAGGGGAAGGAGGAGGTAATTAAGAGGGAGGAATGCAAGGAACAATAGGCAGATATAGTGGAATATGGTGGGGGGAAAAGCCACTGGGATGTGAAGGTGTGCCATGGAAAATCCAGCTCATACGGCAGAAGCTGCAATTGCAAAGTGGGAAAGTTGGTGTTATCCTTTTGCAGGCCCGCTTGGGGAGAAGYGCTACTCCGAATTCTGACAGCACATGATACAATGCTGTTTATTTGGGGCATAACATTAAAARTTAACTATTCTAACCTCAAACACCTTTTAGCTTGTTACTGAAACTCACAATGCTCATATACGTGTATATATGTTTTTACTTTTGGGAGGTGGTGGTGAGGGGATCCCTTGGCGCGAGATCCGCCTGTATCTGAATTCTGGTAGGATAACCTATATCGGGACAAGGAAACTTCTATGTTTTTGATCATTGCTGCCCTTCCAGGATGGAAGGGTTTAGCAAGCATGGTGCTGAAGGGTTTACAGTAGGACTCTACCTTGAAGGTCTCTTCCAACCACCACCGTTCTATGATAAACATGATTTTTTAAAAGTGACTAAAAGCAGCATCCTGCTGTACTTTGACTCAAGTATTTGGCATAGCTGCTGCAAGGAGAGCCCTGAGAGGCGACTACTGACAAAAGGGATACACTTTTGATCTTACTTAAGAAGCGAGTGACCACACACTTTTTGTTCCTCTATTTCCCTTTCCAGAGAGGCTTCCAGGTGGAGAACACAGCCCAGGCCACRCAAGGCYGRTGGGAARGGCAGGTGCAGAGCCCCCTTCAGCYAGCCCTCATGGTGTCCTGATGGCACCTGGACAYGGYGAGGCAGCTCCGAGTGCCCCCCAGGACCCCTGCCCGGCCACGAGCTGCCGCTTCCACGGGCAGCCCCGGCCGCCRCCACGTCCCCGCCTCGCCGGGCGAGGAGCCAACATGGCGCCTGCGGCAGCTTCCCCAGAGGCGCCGCGCGGGAAAAGACGCGCGGGGGAGAGGGGAGGGCGTGGCCTGGCACCGCCCCCCCCCGCCCCACTCAGCGCCGCCATCTTGCGAGCGGAGCCGCTGGAGCTCCGCGCGGCCGCCGCCTCCGCCGCTGCCCGCCGGCCGGGCCGCCCGCTCGCGGCGCCCGCGGGCCGGAGCCGGCAGGTAAGGCCTGTTCACGGCGCGGCCCGCCCGGGGGAAGCCCTGCTTCCTGCTCCTCCCCCTCCGCGTGGGGAAGCGGCCGCGTCTCCTCGCCGGCCCCGCGTGGGAAGGGGGCGGTTGGGGGGAGATGGGAGGGTCCTTATTTCCCCCCATTCCCTCCGCCATCTCGGGGAGGAGGCGGCTGAGGGAGCCGGAGGGAGGGCGGTCGGGGCTGGTTTCCCCCACGCGCCGGGAGCCGCTTCCTCAGGGCGGGCAGCGAGCGCCCTGGAGTGGGGCCGGGCTCGTGCTCTGCCCCCGCCGCCTCCCTCGTGCCCAAGCGCGGGGACGGGCCCACGCTGCCGGGCCCGGGGCTCGTGCTCATCCCGGCACGTGCTGCGGGGCGGCTGCCCGGGTGTCCCCTGGGGAAAGCGGCCCCGCGCCCAGCCCGAGCCCCGGGGCCGGTCGTTGCAGCGTGTCCGTGGGGAAGCCCCTGTCCCGCGGCTCTGGAAAAGCGGCTGCTCGCACGTGTCACCCGTGGGGTTAAAACGCCCCCCGAACAGCGCACGGGAGGCAGCAGCTCCTGGGCAGCAGCTCCCTGACTCCCCTCGGTTACTTTCTTTGTTCCATGGGTAAGGAAAAGCAAATGGGGCGGAAAAACGGCCTCGTGGGAGCACCCTGTGAAGGTTTGCGGTGATGTTTGGAGCTTGTATCCATATTGCTCCCATCTAATGAAGGCACTTGCCCTGTGTCAGGTGTCCTGAGAGCTAAGAGCCCAAATCGAGGGAAAACTCTGAGCGTGCGTTTGTGATGCATTTAAGATGCGTCTTTAATATCACTATGAATATTCGACAGGTGATGGCAAGTTGACATCGGTGTTGGTAACTGAAACAAAGCAAAAGAAACGATAGCTAACAAGTCAGTTTTTTATTTTATTACAAAATGAGTTTAGACTGCTCGCTTTAATTTGTTAGGTCCTTCTGGAAGGATATAGGGGAGTAGCTGAGATTCGTACTGCATTGCTGTGCTGCCATCTAGGATTCAAATGGCAAATTTTTTTTTATTTTTAAATGTTCGTAGCTGATGGCAAATACTGCAAGGGATATTGTTTTAAAAGTCCACCAGATTCTGCAAGAGTCAAATATCTAGGCGTCAAAATTGCTATTGTCTATTTTGTCCCTGTTTGTGTTTTCATTCTGCATGTTCCAGAAGTTTTGGTCATGGGTGGATTTTGATTCAAAGTAGCTGAGCTTAGTGTACTCYCTCCATGAAGAGTTTTGCTTGTAGGAGGTTCTTTAGCCCTTAATTGAGAATGGAAATGGTTCAGTTTCTGCTGCCAGGTCAAACTGAGCAAGAGAATGTCTTATGGCAAAGATGGGCTGAACGGTTTTCCTTCAGTATAACCAGCTGCTCTGGTCAGTATGACAGCTGTTATTTTTCCTTTTGAATGCTGYCTTTGAGTACTCTAGTTGGCGTGCCATCAGATCTTCGGAACAAATTATACATGTCTCTTATCTAGCTATTCTTCAGTAGGAGGATGTTTGTCAGGGAATAAGGTATTGAGTAATATTGATTTTTACTTCATTTAGAATTATGCTTCTGATACTTGATATTTTCAGTCCCCTACATAACGCTAAAATGCCCTGTAATGGATTGGGCTGCTTACATGCAAGGGCTGCATGTTAAGACTTTTAGCTGAAGGCTGCTCAGGTTGGTGACTGCTGGTCAACATGATTTTYTCTTATTTGAACAGAAACTTATGTTAGAAGGCATGAAAATGCAGTGCTTCAGGATAAGAATAAAAAGTGAAGAGTCTTGATGGGATTAGTGGGTTTTTTTGCCATTATTAGAAAAAAACGCCAAAACAACAACCCCAAACTTCCTCGTGATATTTTTCTCCTGTTTCCATAGGAGAAATATTAGTATCAAAGAATGACAGCTACTACCTCATCAAGTGGATGTACTGTGCAAGAGGTCATTATTTACAACTACCAGCTTTATTGAACTCTTCCTTACGTTCCATCTATAYTTGTAAGTTTATAATTTTTATTGCAAAACAGTGACAAGATGCACAGTTTTGTAAATAGATTTCTAGTAGATTTAGCCAAGTGCCAGGACAAAAAAAAAAAAAAAAAGGACTCCTCTTTTGCCTAATCTTGCTGATAACTGGCTTTGTGATYTTGAAACAGTCATTAAATGTTGCTCAGCTCTTCTAGAAAGTGAGCTGGACAAGATGRTGGAAGAAATTGGCCCTGTTATCAGTTGACAAGTGGAGGAAAACAAAACACGAGTGAGGCTGTGTTGAAGTGAGGCAGTTTAGTGGGAGCTTATGGAGGTTTCTTTTGAGGAATAGCCTGCTGGGGACTGTGGAAGCTTGTGGGCAAGAGAAGGGGGGCAGAGCTGGCTGAAGTCCATTTTTTTGGTCCTGTTTTTAAGTATATTGGGCTCAGTCTATGCAGAGTGCYCTGAGGATGTCTTCATGGTCTTATAAAAAGTGTTAACTACTAAGAGTGCTGGAGAATTCAGATTTTTATGAGCAACCCATCACTGTAATCACAGAAAATTTGTTTTGTTTTCAATGTGGCTTATGCATACCTTTCATTTCTTGCAGTCTCTTAGAAGTTGGAAGACAACGTAGGTTTGATGTTTTGTGTGCCATCAACTGAATTTCAGGCCATCATGAATATAACCAAGGGTGGACTGGTACTCTTCTCAGCTAACTCAAATTCCTCGTGCATGGAACTATCAAAGAGGATTGCTGAGTAAGTAAAACCTGCCTGCAGGGCAGCTWAGTGTCTTGTTGCTGTCTGTTATGGTGGGATATGCTTTCATTCCTTTTTGCCTTTGTTTTCGCATACTGCCTTCTGTTTTTCTTTCTTTTTTTTTTTTTCTCCTTCTACAGGAGGTTAGGAGTTGAAATGGGGAAAGTTCAGGTTTATCAGGAGCCAAACAGAGGTGAGCATTTAATTGGCAAAACTGGGAACTTAGGATGTGGACTTACTGACTACTGTTTTCTTTTCTTTTTTTAGATTGTTKTGTTTTTCTTCTGTAAAATTATATGTTTCTTTCATTGGCAGAAACAAGAGTGCAGATCCAAGAGTCTGTGAGAGGAAAGGATGTGTTTATCATCCAAACGGTTTCCAAGTGAGTAACTGTTTGAAGCTGCTTTACTAGTGTTTTGATATGGACTCTCCATAAGAATGCCTCTGTTTCAATCCTTCTTTGCCTTTCTTTCTATAGTGTGTATAATCATAAA
>PTEX01000029.1:4387743-4425324 GCA_003342815.1 Eudromia elegans
AATTTGGCTTTTAAATTAAGCATTCCTTTTCCAAAGCTGCTTGCTACAAGTGCTATAAAGATAATAAAATGAAGTGACTGTATAATACTTGCATTTTAAAAGTCAAAAGGGTTGTACTGTTGTATGCAGTTAAGTGATTTTTAGGAGTGCTTTTATAGAAAAGCATATGAAATATGCACCTGTATTTATTTTCTGCGATGAAGAATAAAGATCTGTTTTGTGTGAGCTTTTTAAAAAGGTTTACATAGTAGTCGCTTGTCTTCTAAAGAATGTTTCTTCTAATTTATTTGCAGAAATTACATTATTGAAAGAAATTAAGGGGCAAAATGATTCTTGTATGTTTTTTATTTTCTTTCGGAAAATAGGATTCCTGCTTCTTGTCAGTAGGAAACTAATATGTTTTTTCTTATTTATAATGAAACGCAGAGAGGCTGCTCTTTCCCAATACTGCTTCTTATTGTCACTGTTTTCACCTCCCTCCCTCCTGCTGCTGAGCTATCTTGTAACAGGCAAGTAAATCTTTTCCTCGCCGGGTCCATGTGCTCTCACAGGTAGGTTAGATAGGCAAGCACAGCAGCAGCTCTGAGAAACAGAACTTGGGGACCAAATAGTCCAAAACCATCAATTTTTGTAATGTTAAGTGCCATCTTGCAGGGAGGGTTCCTGAGTGGAAAATAGCTYGCAGCGTGTCTTGATTTTTAGACAATGAGTGTCTTAGTGATGCAGGTTGCTTAAGTTTTGTTTGATTTAACCTCACTGAAATATATTGCAAATGAGTTTAAAATGTTTGCTATGTYCAACACTGGAATAGAAAAGTAGCCTATGTTGACACCACTCTCTGCCTCAGTCTTCCAAGGGCATAAATGAGCTGTAGCAGGAGCTGATGCAGCAACTGACAGGATGAAGCCTTGGACAGTGACTAGAATATTGAAACATTGCGAGCAGATTGAGCACTGAAGTCAGTGCTGAATCTTCAGCAAATTCAGTTCATATTTTACTTGAGCAAATCCACGTTTCTTTGTAGAAAATGCTGCTCTCGTTCCGTGAGCTTATTTTTCATGAGTTTTGATTTCTGTATTCCTGACCCGAAAGGTGTTTTCTGTCTCTTATCGGATACCAGAATGCAACTTTCTACCTGGGTTATATTTTAATGAGAAGAGGTTATTAAACAATTTAGTGGTGTTACTAGATAGACCAAGCTGATGTATTAACACTTTTGTGCGCTTTGAATGTGTTCATGTAGGTTAAATTCCATCTGTGGAGTGCATGAGAGTGAGGACCAGAGTCTCTTACCAGTGTTAAAACTACTGGATGTTATTGYAGATAAACACAGCACCTAACAATGCTTTGCTGTGTAGTTCAGAACAAGTAAAGAGTAATATCCCCGTTTTATGAAGTTCCTGTTGGTCAGGGTCTGCAATGTGAACTCTAAGGGTAACTGCCCTAAGCAGAGAGGGCCCAGGGTGAAGCAAAGACTTTCAGAATTCGAGCTCTTCTTCACGGAGCAGAATAAAGATTCACGGTGCATAATACTGTGATTTGCAGATTCATCTATTGGTTGTCTCCCCTGCAGCTTTGAGAGCCTCTGCAGCTCTTATTTTGGTATTTATTGGATGTTTCGTAGTACTTCTCCAAAAAGACTAGCAGCTAGTAAGAGTTTGACTGTAGGACTCCATTGTATTCAAAGTATCCTGGAAGTGATTTAATTTGCCATTATTTCTGTCTAGKGTAATTGCTATGGCTTCTGGCAGAGTTTTTCCTCTTGTTTCACACTGGTCTATGAAGGAATAGCCTCATCTTTGAGAGCTGATGATGATGGGTGCTGGTCCGCCCAGGGTCCACCTAGGCGGATGTTCCCTAAATCCTGTGTCTTGTCACTGGTTTAGTAGGTTTTTACTTGTTTCTAAACCAGTAAATTCAATGTGGTGCAATCTCCGCATTGGTTAGGACTAAGGAATTTGGAATCAGCTGCTGGGATAAAGCCGGTGCTTGTGCTTTTTGTAGTACAGAAGCAGTTGAAACAGCAAAGTGAATGTATCTGCACTTGGCCTCTCTTTTAGGTTTCTCTTACCATGAATTATCTGTGTTCTTTTCTCAGAAGCAAAAATGTTGGGTCACCTGAAACACCAGCTCTTCTTAGAGGTATTTCTCTGGAAAATAGTGAACGTGCCCTTTGGAATGAAACAGGCAGCCACAGTCCTGCAGTAATGAACTAGTCAAAAGATCATGCAAATTCCTTCCAGGTTGATGTTATCTGCAAGGGAGCTATGGGGTTCTGCCTCGCAGCTTGTGGAGGAACTTTCTGAWGCTAATAAGCATTTCCACTAGGATTTTTTTTAATTGCAAACAATTTCTACTTGATTAAGCTTAAATTAGAAATTGTARAGTAGCATTTACTGTGTAACAGTCCTCTGTGTCTGTGACAAAATGCTGAAATACTTAAACTTTTAGCTTGGTTTACTAATGAAGTGCAAGTTATGCAGCCTTGGGTTCCCTKCTAGAGCTTTTGGTCAACTTTAACCATGTAAAGTTTTTGTCGGCTATTGTTCCTAAATTTCTACCAGTTTGGGGAAAATAGCTGGCTGGAGGAAAGAAGCCTCCATAGATGTAGATGATTCCGAGGAAGGAGCTAAAACCTGGGAGCTGGAACGGGCGCTGCCCGTGAGCACCTTGGTGTCACCCGTCGGGAAGGCAGAGACCGGGTTGCACTTGGGTGACTGATCCACCCCGTTGCCACCTTTGGAAGCAAAAGCTGCCGTGCCTGTTTAATGATCAATTCCCTCGGGCAGCTCACGAGTTACTGATTTGGTGGAGACTTTTCCAAGGCCTCTGCTGAGGATGGAGAAGGAAGCGGGGGGGATGATGGAGGTTAACTCYACGGCTGGATCCTTCAGCTCCTCGCAGCAGTTTAGCGTTGCTGATCTCGTTGTCCTAGTGGCTTATTTTTCCTTGAACGTTGCTGTGGGAATATGGGTAAGAGCAGCCTTTGGGTTTTGGTGTCTCCTTTCGTACTTCATTTTGTGAAATACTTGGATTTTTCTTTGGTTTGGGGGCTGGCTTCTCTGCAGAGTTGCGTGCTGAAAGCCGCCAGTGTTTTCCTGCTGCGTTTTGCATTAATGCTCTGTGACTCGTGCGCCGTGCTCTATTTGCTGTATTGTATAAAATCCTTCACTC
The DNA here is from genome assembly GCA_003342815.1 of Eudromia elegans. Lineage (NCBI taxonomy): Eukaryota > Metazoa > Chordata > Aves > Tinamiformes > Tinamidae > Eudromia > Eudromia elegans. Next base: position 4,390,918 of record PTEX01000029.1, read on the forward strand.
AATGTGGAAAGATCCCTATTGACTTAAATGAGCTGGAGTGAATGCTGCAAACGCTGCCTGCCGGCCCGGATCCTGCTGGATGCACCGTTCCTCTTGTGCTCATCCTCTGCTCCCAGTCTTCCTGCAGGGCCAACAGGAACACRGTCAGGGGCTATTTCCTTGCTGGCAGAGACATGGTGTGGTGGCCGGTGAGTGGCTGCTGTGGGACCCTGGGGGCGGCAGGGRCAACCGGCACCGCTCCCTCTCCCGCTGCGTTCCCGCTCCTGCATCCCTTCTCCTCAGCTTGCCAGCATTTCTCCCCCCCTCGCCATCCTACAGCCCCTGYTGGTGCTCAGGGCCCTTGCGGACCAGGGTTTGTACCTCCTGGGGCTTTCCCTCATCTTGCACAAGGGCTCCTGTGCCTTTGCCCTCCTCCCTTCGCTTTCCTCCTAGGCTGCTCTGCCCCATGAGGTCTGTGCTCTGCTCCTGGGTCCAAGGGCCAGCTTTGCCCCCCTCTCCTGCAGAAACAGCCCCCGGAGAAGCACCCGGGGCTGGCCTGGACCGCGCGGCTGCTGCGCGGGGCTGCGTCCCAACCTCYTCTYCCCGCCTGCAGATCGGAGCCTCCCTCTTTGCCAGCAGCGAAGGCGCCGGGCTCTTCATCGGCCTGGCCGGCACGGGCGCTGCCGGGGGCATCGCTGTCGCCGGCTTCGAGTGGAACGTGAGGGCTGTTGTCAAGGGGAGGGTTTCYTGGGGTAGGAAAACACTGGGATAGGAGCGCGGTGCGTGGCCCRCTTGGTGCCCAGGGAGTTAACAGGAAACCTGCGGATGTTGGTGAGATGAGCAGCTCAGGGCCAAGAAAGGAGCAGACCAGGGTGGGCAGGGACGTGCCGGGTACCCGAGAGGTCTCAGCTGTGGCCTCATCACCTGCATGGGCCCCCTATGGGGCTGGGCACGGCCGACGTGGTTAGCACCGCCAAGCCGCAGCGGGACCCACGGGTTTGGGGGCAGCGCCGTGTTCTTCCTTCCCAACAGGCCACTTACGCCCTCCTGGCCCTGGCCTGGGTGTTCGTTCCAGTCTACGTCTCGTCTGGGGTGAGTAGAGCTCTCGCCGAGCTGCCGATGGGATCCCAGGAGCGGCGTCGCCTCTGCCCTTCGCGTGGCTTTGGGAAGACTCTTCCCCTTCATCTTCCCTGGGGCTGCCTCCGGAGGAGGGTGTCCGGCCAGGACWGGGACCTCTCTCCTCTGCCGCAGGTCGTCACCATGCCCGAGTACCTGCAGAGACGCTTCGGAGGGGAGCGGATCCGCATGTACCTCTGCGGCCTGTCGCTGCTGCTCTCCATCTTCACCAAGATCTCTGTGAGCAGCTCCCGCTCCGCTCCGTGGCCGAGCCGCGGCTTGTTCCCGCACAGCGAGGAGCTGTGCACCAGACCTGGTGCAGCCGAGGAGGAGGGGAGGGAGAGCCCCTGGGCTGGGAGAACTGCTGCGAGATGAGGATGTTCTAGGAGGAATCGGGACAGCGGGTGGGAATTCATGGAGAGCTGCTGTCTGCCAACATGGTGTGTTTGTGGTTGGGTTCAGTGACCGTGAGTGTGTCCAGGATGTCCCCAACAGRTTTGTGGCTGGGTTCAACCATCATGAGCATGTCTCCAACGTCCCCAATAGACGTGTGGCTGGGTTCAGCCACGGTGAGCATGTCCATGATGACCCCAATAGAGTTGTGGTTGGGTTCAGCAATCATGAGCGTGTCAGGGATGTCCCCATTAGAGTTGTGGTTGGGTTCAGCCATCATGAGCGTGTCTCCAACGTCCCCAATAGATTTGTGGCTGGGTTCAGCCATCATCAGCATATCCATGAGGTTCCCAACAGATCTGTGGCTGGGTTCAGCAATCACGAGCACGTCAGGGATGTCCCCAACAGGTTTGTGGTTGGGTTCAGCAATTGAGAGTGTGTCAGAGCTGTCCCCAATAGATTTGTGGCTGTGTCAGGTTTCCTGACTTTGCAGAGTTTGGAGGCTGCTGCTCGGTGTGGTCTGTCATCTCCGGCACTGAGGCTTTCCAATATTTCCAAAGGGGAAAGAAAATCCCTTCTGAGCAAGGGGAGAAACCACAGGGTTGGGCTGGCTGAATCTGAAGTGATTGAATCGAACAAATTCCTCCCCTTAGGGCACGTGCATTTTCCAAGGCAAGGAAGCTTTGTTCCATCTGCAGGATGGCCTAAGCCTGCATAGAAAGCACTGGATTTTGAGGGATATTTTCACAAGAATTGCTCAATTCCCTTTAAGCAGCTCGGGCTCCTCTCCTCCTCCTCCTCCTCTTCCTGCTCGGTAACCATGGCAAGAGTTTATCTGAGGTCAAAGCAGCTGGGAGCCAGTGACACCGGGCACAGACAGACCAAGGGGCAGGAGAGAGCAAGACGGGATCTGAGCCTTGGACACACCAGGAGCAAAGAGCTCTGAAAGGCTCCGGAGTTGGGAACGTGCTGAAGGCAGCGATCCCGCATGGGATCCCGCACAGAGATGTGATGCACGGCTCCTCACGGGATGCCTGGAAAATGCGTTGCTGCTGCGCGTGGGTGGCTGCAATGCCGGCTCCGGGGACACGCGGTGGCGGAGCCGCCGGCGGATGAGGCGCTTCCCCACGGAGCGGCGCTCGCCGCTCGTGCTGTTGCCGGCCCCGGGGCCTGCAGCGCCCAGCCCGGCTGCTGGCCACGGGCCATGGAGGCTGCTCTGTCATCCCTGCCTCCCCCGGGCAGCTCCCGCGGCCAAGGCCTGGGCTGTGGAGCYGACCGTGCCCTGCTCCGGGAGAAGGGGGATGGAGCAGCCTGGAAACAGCCCGTGCTGTGCAAATATGACAGTGCTTAACGCATTAACCTTGGGCCATGTAAGGGGCACGGTCCTCCTGAGCTGCTCGCCTGGGGACCCGTGGGCTTGCCTTGCTTGTTCCTAAGGTTCTTGTTCCTGGAGTGATGTTTAATGACGTAGGAATTGTGTCCCCAGCTCCATCACCTGCCAGGGGATCAGGAGAGCCACGTTGTTGACCCGTGAGCTGTGCTCTGATCTGGGGCAAAGCGGGCTGGTCGTGGTCTTGAAAGGCAGGTTGTGGTCGAGTAACAGCCATTCCTACTGCTAGTGCCCCGAGGATGGCTGGGACCTGCAGACRTGGAGCTGGTGGCTCAGTAGGTGCRGATGTCCCCTGTCCCCTGATCAGTGACACGTTGGTTAATCCTTGATCCCCCGAATGCCCAGCAAATTGTTGTCCCTTTTCCTCTCCCCCGTACTGCTTAGGAGAGCAGTAAATAYCCTCCCCGCTCCCGACCAAGGCTGGCGATGAGCTCGAGGGAGACGCTGAGGCCGTCTCCGCGTGGCGTTAGTCACCCCGGGATCTGAGGGAATGCCATGTGGTGCTTGAAGGGAAGAGCACCGAGCTGGAGTTGCATAGCTGGCGCGGCAGTTTGTTCTTGCAGATCTGCATCTAAAGAAAGAAATCATCCGTAATTTGAGGGCTGGTTGTCTGAGTCTCTTTCCAGATCGTCACAGATGTCCCTCTTCCCACAACAGTGTCACTRTGCCGTGAGGAGATGTTTGGTCCATATGGTTTCCATTGGAGCTGTCTCACAGGCCTCCCTGGCTTTGCCCAGAAGGGATGCGTGTCCTACAAACTCATTCGGAGCTTGGGGAACCAGTGGAGACGGTTGTGCCGCTCGTTGCCTACACCCGGATGAGCTTGCAGATGAGCTGTGTGACGCCTGCACGTATGGGAACCTCGGCGGTTATCCAGCACTTCCCAGCTCTCCTTTGTGTTTGGAGCCTGGCGAATGGAAACACACGAGGATTTAAACAGGCATCCGAACGCTGGTCAAAACCCATGGGGAATATTCCGTACCCTGGGTAACTCATTCTACCGATGCTTTGCCAGTCGTTAAATTCAGGTTGTCCCTAAAGCCAGCTTTCCTTGGGAAGGCCTTAACCGTGTTGGATAAGGGCAAGCTCCGAGGTGAGGTCAGCAGTGGAGGCCGGGTGTTCGTGCTGGATTGTGAAGCCTGACTTCAAAGGGTTTTGCTCTCCTTTTACATTTGAAAGGACTTGTTTTATGAAGAGGTCATGCCTGATTTTAATTAGCTTGTTTTGGTATTTGGGATGTCTTATTAACAACTAAGTCACACGTGCTTTTATTTTTTCCCACCCTAGCAGAATTACGAGGAAGGGAGGTGGAGATACCTTTGCTTCCTCATAGCTGAAGCTGAGACTCATTTGCCGACGACTGCAAAAATGATTAAGTATTGAGAAAAGGAGGAGAAGCGGTTATGAAATGTGTGCTCTGGGACTGAGTCCCAACAGCCGGGCGCTGGCGATGGAGCGGGAGCTGGGAAAGCTGCTAGTCGTGGTGAGGAGGTGACCGGCATCCTTCAAGGGACTGTTATTGGCAGCTCCAGAAGACCGCAAGGACACTGGGCTGGAAGAGTCCTGGGGATGCTCCAGTTGCGTTGGGTTCCCGCTTCATGTTGTGTTGGGAAGAGCCATTTGAGAGCCTTTGGTTGGATTTTCTCTGCCTTGTGGTGGCACCTTGCAGGGTGGTGATGACTTGGCTCCCTTGCAGGTCTCTGGTGGTCACCGTGGTATTAAGTTGTGGTTAGGTCACATTTGTATGAGAAAGGCAGCTTTGGCGGAGCGGGTTTTGGWAGGGTTGCCACTAAGTTGGTTCCTCTTTAGCAGTGCAGGGATGAGTCATGTCTTGATGCTGAACAGAGCCAGGCTGGAGAGCAGCTGAGGGCAACTAGGCATAACTGYGGTGGAAAACCTGGCCCAGTGCACTTATCGCGGAGCATTTAATTCGGTTCCTCAACATCAYGGTGCAAGTGCTCCTCTGGTCATTGTGATCTGTGATTTAATCAACGGTTACATCTAATGTGTGGACTCATCTCTAGAGAAAGGACTTTCGTGTCCTCCCAAAGCTGAACGTGYACCTAGTGACTGGGTTTTGTGGTTGATAGATGGCCTCGATCTCTGTGATYCTTCTACGGCCTCTCTCCATCACGTGGGGTAGCATGATGGTGTCTTGAGTGCTCTCAAGTGAAATGTTTGCCGCCTTGGCGTGAAGAGATACAGAGCTTTGGCCTGGGATGGGTTTCCTGGAAAGCTGGAAGCAGCTCTTGAGTAGCGTTTGCCGAGGAAGGCTGAAACGGTGCGTTTTGTTTTCACACAAAACGTGTCCCRCTTTGTCTTGGAGCGATGCTGAGGGCAGGATGCGGGTGGCCCTGACCGTCCTTAGCGCCGGTGCTTTGAAGCTCCTGGGGGAGCTTTGGGAGGGGAGAGGCTGGGAGAAGGAGGCAGCAGAAGGAGACAGCGGCAGCGCCACGTCACTGACCCCAAGGSGCTGCTCCCACACGACCGGGCAAGAAGGCTCTGGAGTTTGGGAGATGGTTTTCCAAGAGGTTGGTGAAGAAAGGTGTCAAGTCGGAGCTGGTATATTGGTTGTGGAAAGCTGTCRTGGCCACAGGCAAGGGTGTTCCAAGGAGACAGTGCAGGAATCTGCTCRTCTTGCCTCTTCCTGCCTGGCCCTGTCCCCTTTTCCCCCAGTGAATAACGTTTCCACTGAGACGTTCCAGCCGGGAGCGCTGGGAATTGCTGGATCTCATCGTCTGGTAGAGAAATGGTCGTGCCTTGGGGCACTTGCTAAACCTCTGCCTCTTGGGCCYGTGTCCAATGTGCCCGAGGGGCTCCTGAACCTCCCTGCTGTTAGAGCTCGTTCGCGGCTGGACGGGGCTCGAGTGGCACGTCCTGGGCTGCCGGGTTGCAGTTCCCGGTGGTCGGATCTGGGTGCAGGTGGTGGTGGTGGCTCCGGGGCAGTTGATCATCCTGGCTGAGCTGGGCTAACGTCCCTGCACCCTTGGCAATCCCCTGCTGCCCTAGGAGAGGGAGCCCGGGAGAGGGTGCGGGTGTCRCTTGCACTCTCCTTTTCTGAAAGGCTGGGACGGCACCAAAGCCCTTCATAGGAGCAGGAAAGCGGAGCTCGCTGGCCTCCGTGTCACACTGTCCCCGTGCCAGCGGGCTCAGAGGCAGGACAGCCGTGAGAGGCGTTGCAGGAGCGTGGCCGGGTCCCCACGTGCATCCGTGATGGGGCCAGCGCGTGGGCCCGGCCCGGCCCGTGCAACGCCAGGCGCCTGCGGTCCCCCCAGCTCGGGCTGTCCCCTGGCCRCGTGGCTCCCCAGCAGCCTCCTCTCGCCTCGCGCGCAGACGGACCTGTACTCGGGGGCCCTGTTCGTGCAAGTGTGCCTGGGCTGGGACCTCTACCTCTCCACCGTCCTCATGCTGCTGGTCACCGCGCTCTACACCATTGCAGGTAGGTTGCTTGGTATTTGCCGGCCTCGGGTCGCTCCTGTTCTGCAGAACTGTGCCACTTACYTCTTAGTTAGTTTGCTTTCTGGGGAGGTCTTTGAGGCTTTATGCTGCTTTTATCTTGGATAATGGGGTTCATATTTGCTGTCCCATCCAGCTAGTGTTGGYGTCTCCTTCCTGAATGTCGGCTCAGGCAACGGCCAGACACCCCAGCTCTCCTCTGTGATTATGTGTTCAGGTTTTTCATTTGCAATAACTCGCTCCTCCTCCATCATGTAGCTAAATGCTTTCTTGTGTGCACACCTATTTGTCAGGGCTGTAATCAAGGCTTCTCCCATTACATGACCATTACCTTGGCATCTAAGRTCTCAGAGGCTTTCAGCGAACTCGTTTTCCTCCTGCTCGTCCTGCCCGTGATGCAGCTTGCTGCTGTCCTGCAAAGCTTTTAGGAGTATTTCCTGCACGCGCTTCCCTTCGGTGTGGTTTTTGCACCTCTGTGTGTGTGTATTTTTTGTGTGTGTGCAGAATCAGTTAATGCATCTTTGTAACTCAYGGTTAATGGGAGTTTGGGGGTGCAGTAAGAAACCGTGAGCGCCTAACTGGCATTCCCAGACTCGGACTATGTGTCCGTATTTTCCTGCCAGACCTTTAAATTGCTCTTTGGTTGGACTGTTCCTCTCCCTGGTAACTCCAGGGGAGAAGCCCTGCTGTAGCTTTTCCTCTGTTTCTTTCCCCAACCGTCAAAGTGCAGAACAGCTTAAGTACATCCAAAACACAGTGGATTTGGCAAGATCTTGGTTCTGGACAAATCCCATCTCCTGGGTTTTTTCCTGCCCACGAGGCTTGTTGGGAAGCGAGGTGTTTTAGCCTGGGCTCGGGCAGAGGGTGTGCTCCCTGCGTCACCCKGAGCCTGAGAACATCCCTCCAAATCCCAGGCGCTGCCTAGGAGGGTGCAGCCCTCAAGCACTTGGCTGTGAATCAGTGATTTGGATTGAAATCGGTTCAAGTTTTGGCCCATTTTCTTTAGCTCGGTGACTTGCGACGCGTTTGTTCACACGCTGAGTAATGCCTTTCTGACAAAGGCAGACACTGCTGGGCTTGCAACGAGCACTCGGGGACGGCTTGGCGTGGAAAGCAGGAAATGCTGTTGACTTAGTGGCTGGAGAGGGCCCTGCAARGCTTTAAGTGCTGGGAAGACGATAACCTGGGGTTACGAGGGAGAGCAGGCGAAGGGGGAGGCCTGGGGAGGCGTGAGGAAGAGGCAGGAGAAACGATGGGACAAACACCCCGGCATTCCCTGAATCCAGACTCGCTATTTCCCCCGCTGTGTTTTCCAGTGACTTTCCCGCTGCAGGACCCCTCTGCCCCATGGCGTGAGGAGGAGGAGGAGGACAGTAACAGATGGGCACGTCCCCATGAGAATAATTAGCTTTATTGTGACTTTACATTAAAGCCAGGCCCGGATCCGAGGGTCTCAGGCCGTGGTCCTTGCTCCTGTCCTGCAGGCGGGCTGGCGGCCGTCATCTACACGGACACGCTGCAGACGCTCATCATGGTCATCGGGGCCRTCGTGCTGGCTGCCAAAGGTAAGAGCAGGGAGCAGGGCAGGTTTGTCTTGCAGGGGAACCTTCTGGCCCCGCTCCGCAGTCTAGGAAATAAATAAAAGCCTCGGTCTGGGCAGCCTGGTGGCCAGGATGTTTTGCAGAACCTTGGCRTGTAGCAATCGCCTGCCGAGTCCACAAAGTCCACGCGGATGCGTGTGGTGCATCCTGCTCCTTCCAGCTGCGTTTCCCTGTGTGCGAGGCTGGTGGGCTGAGACATCAAGGCTCCCTACGAGTCCTCTGCATAGGGCTGATTTGAGGTCCAGGGACCTCCTGGTTCTGCTGTCCTCACACCGAGCTCCTGGTGCTCGTCTAGTTCACATGGAGAAGCTGTTCAAGCGCTAGACAACCCGCAGAACTTCAGGCTTTCCTGCAGGTGGTTCCCAGCTATTGACCCCTCAGTGCGTCCTTGCAGGATGGTCCAAGAGGATCCGCACAGGGCAGGAGCAGCTCCCTTCGATCCCGCRCACAGAGATGGGCACGGCAGGAGTCAGGGCTGGGAAGAATCATTCCTGTGGCTGGGCACGGGGTGAGGAAGGGCACAGGGTGCGTCTTCCTCTTGTGTTGATTGAGCAGGGTTAATTAACAGCCATTACGAACCCTCCTCGCTGTTGTCTCTCATGAACTCCAGCCTCAYAACTCCTTTGCGGGGTAGGGGATTTTCATTATTCTCGTTCTGGACTCTTATCCCCTGAGGAATAAGAGGCATAATTTCACAATCGGGTGAAAAGGCCCCGACATCAAAGGTAGGTGTTTAACTAAAGAGCAGGATTTCCAGAGATGCTCCTGGGATTATTTCCACCATCTCCCGAAGAAGTCTGTTTCGGCAGGCAGGTATGAACAGTATTGAGCTAACACCATGCAGGAATTCTGCCACGGAGACGGGAACAGAAGCAGATTGCAGTGAGCCCGGTCTCATGTCCAGCCTCCTGTGGCCTCGTTCCTGGGAGGGCCCCGTCCTCGGCAAGGTGCACTTACAAAAGCTAAATGAAAGGATGGATGCTCAACGCTTCCATATTACAGAAGGGAAATAAGGAAGAAGATCCTCCCCTTCCCTGGAGTGGTGAGAGTAATAATAAATACCCAAGGAGAAGCAAGGAACTGGGCCAGGAGAGGAGCTCATTGCCTGTCCGAACAGATCTGAGCCGTGGCCGCGGTTTGTGCTTTAGACAAGGTGCTCGCAGCTTGCTGATCGTGGTCGGGAGCTCTAATTGACCACGAGGCTCTCCGAGGCTTTTGTCATGTAATCCTGGCTCCGTGCTCTCTTGCAGAGCAGGAATAGGAGGGCGGGCATGCAAGGCCTGGAAAATCCCTTCCAGSAAATGCACTGCTGAGCTGCCCTTGGAAGCCTAACCTGAGCGTGGCGAGGTTTGTGGAGAGGTAGTAACGTTGGGAMACCAGCTGATAGAGGGGATGCGAGGCAAGCTGCTGGTCACACAGGGTYGTATGTCTTGGGTGTCAGGACGTCTCGGGACCTGAAGGCCTGTGTTTCTSAGAGGTCGCCTGTTTGTATGCAGCTCTGTCAAACCGCTCTAGTAACAGATGCTCTCCACGCTCTTGCCTTGCCAGTATCTTTAGCCCATCTCAGTGCAGGCTTAGCCAATAATGTGCTAACCCATGGCAGTCCTGCGTGGCTTCTGGTGGCCACCCAGTCTCACCAGCCACTGCTGGAACGATGGAAAAGCTGCCGCAGAGCAGAGCTGAGGCCCACGGCCACGTGTTCCAAGGGAGGGCGGAAGGGATGTGCAAATAACCCTTTGCAGAACGATCGCAGCTCGAAAGACAAGCGGGTGTCAGCTAAGGGGTCCGAGCAGAGCCGGTTTGCTTAACCCGATAGCTGCATCCGCCACGGGAAGCTGCAGACGGAGCAGAGGCGGGAGGGCGGTTCGGAGGGAATCCCGTGTCACCGGGTGACTTGTGACGCCCCGAGTCGGRCACCCCGACGTGGCTCCACCGCGGCGGGTGAGCGCGAAGGCGCCGACCCAATCCCCACCGCGCCCATCGGCGGTGCCGGCGCCTCTGACCCCGCTGCCTTGGGTGCTCATCCCGCCCCGGCATTCGCTGCCGCAGCGCTAATCCTGGTGGAGCTCAGGGGCTCTGGTGAAGGCTCCCGGGCCGCCTCGCTCCTTTGTGCCGCTCTCCCGCGCCGGCGGACGCAGGTGTTGGGACTTGCCGGCTAAATGTTTGGGAAGGCGGGGGAGCTCCCCAGCTTTCAGCACTCGCCCGCTCCTGCGGAGAGCTTTTGTTGGTGCCCAACGCCCATGCAAAGCCTGGGAGTAGCCGGGGCCTGGATAAACCATGGGCTGGCCGGGAGCCAAGTGTCTCTTCACAAGAACAGGAAGCTTTTACACGTGCTCCTGCCTTCTGAGCCGTGAGGGGCCCCTTTGCAAGCGGGTTTGTGATGTCCCTTTCCTCGCTCCCCAATAACACCCCGTGCCCTTGGGTCTCTGATAACCCCGGGCTTGCAACCCCCACAGTTCATTAGCTGAAAGGACGAGTCAGACCGAGGGGTCTTCCCTGAGATGAGGGGATAGTGGAAGGGAGAGTCACTTGGGAATTTGGGCTTGCACAATATTTTGCTTGATGGAGGTCCCCATCTGCAATACCCTGTGGATTAAGGGTCTGATTTGGCCTAAGGAGTCTGGCTGCTGGGACGCTATCTGCGTTTGGGTCTAAAGCGTGGTGCAAGCCTGTGTCCTGTGAGGTGAGGGAGTTCCCGAGGCTGCTGCTGTGACTTCGTGTCACTGTGCAGCAAAGCAAGGCGGGAGGGTTCCCAGCGCATGGAGGGTGCAGAGGGACGGGAGCTGCGGCACGCGCCGCTGGGGCTCACGGGCCCCTCCTAAGGAGGCTCCCCTGGCCCCTCGCCTCCTCCCCRCCATGGGCACAGCGGGCTGGGGTCTCGCCGTGCTCCCTCCTGGGGCTCCCACGCGCCCGCTCTGCACGGCGGCTGCTGCGTGAGGGGAGTCGAGCGGATTCCTCCCGCTCTTCCTGCTGGAAAGTGATGCCTCCAGCTCCCCAGTCCCGCCGGCTGCACCCCCTGCGTGGCACTAGTGTTGATGGAAGCAGAATTGTCCCCGTCTGCCGCAGTGCCCGTSCCCCGGAGCAGCCTGGCTCCGGTTGCCGGTGGGATGCGCTCTGGCCGCTCCGTCGGTGCCAGGGAGCCCAGGAGCGGGAGGAGGAGCCTGGAGCTGGCTGCACAGGGACGCAGCCGCGCGCTTGCTAGGGCTTGCTCATGGCATGCAACCATCRCAAGCGCTTAGGCTCAGGCCAGATCTTTTCCCAAGTTGGATCCCATTTCCTAGGGAAAATGCAGTGAAGGGGCTTTTTTCTTTTTTTTCCCCTCCCCTTTGCACTTGGTTCTGGATACTTAAAAATGAAGCCGTGCAGGGGATGTTGGATAAATGCTCCGAGGGGCAGAAAGCGTTTGGGCAGACCCTTGAGATAAGGCACCTTTGTATCTTACCAAAGTTACCTAAACCTGCACTGAAGTAGTTCCGGAGAAGTTTCCCGTGCTCTGGCACTCGAGTGCTTTAATAAACAGGCTGCTTTTATAGTACAAAGTCAAAAGACAGGGGTCCCTTGAGGAGCCTTCGTCCCAGGACATCGATCACCCTCCCAAGGGAGGGCACAATGTAATGGGACAGCTGTGCAAAACGTTAATAGAAGAGTCTCTTAAATAGCTAGAATAAAACACCGTCACGAAACAGCCTCCCTCTTCGGGAAGCAGGGCCAGGGAGAAGAAGTTGTGGACAGCGAGTTCGTGCTTGTTTAACCAGCCAGTCTCGGAGGCAACCGGGTTTCGATTGACTCTAATCAGCCTCCCCCAATGGTGTCTTCCAGCTTTCAATGAGATCGGCGGTTACTCGAACCTGGAAGAGGCCTATTTAAAAGCTGTTCCAGCCAAGATCATTCCCAACACTACCTGCCACCTGCCCAGAGCGGATGCCATGCACCTCTTCCGAGACCCGGTCTCTGGAGATCTACCCTGGACCGGCATGACGTTCGGGCTGTCTGTCATGGCCACGTGGTACTGGTGCACGGACCAGGTAAATGCAAACGCGTTCCCCTGCCCCGTGTCCCGCGGCAGCGCCGGGGATGCGGGCAAGCTTTCGCCCTGGCCGTCCACCTGCGCTCACGCCTGGTGCTCCTGCTGGCTGGCGGCCTCTGGGGGCTTCTTTTTGGAGTCAGGGGAAGCGCCCGGCGCTGCGGCAACCTTGCTCTTGAGGTGCTTGGACTGGGAGAGTTTGGAGAGCGGGATGCCAAAGGGTGTCCTCATTTCGTCCGCTGGCTTCTGGCTTTCTGGGAGGGAAGTGAAGGGTTTGCCTGTCGCTCGGGGGTTGCTCGGTGAGAGGTGGCTCGGCCGCGTGTTCTTGCTGGGGCCAAAGCCTTGGCTCTGCCAGTAGGGCTGGCTGCCTGCAGTCGCAATGGTCTTTTTGGGGTTGGCTCCATCCCCTCTGCATTTGCTGGCCCGGGGGGATTTCTCTTGTGTCGGGGAACACGAGATGTCTCTGCCTTGTTCTCTGCCCGCAGGGTGCCTGGAGCGGTAGTGGTAGATGTGTGCGCCCTGCTTGTTAAAGAGCAGAAAATGGAGAGGGAAAAACCAAATAAATACAAGATGACCTGTTGTTGTTATATAGACATTAATCCTCCATATGGACCTTCCTTCAAATTCCTGTGTCATGGATTTGGATATCATGGACTAGTCCCTCTACCACGTGGCCACACTGCCCATCTTCTAAGAGTGGTGGCAGCTCAGAGGAGAGGACCTCGAGCCCAGGCTGTTGTTGCTCCCATGGCCTCTCTGCTAGAGAAGATCTTTTCCCTGGATTTAGGGCTTCGCTCCCCACAGGGAGTTGGGGGAGTTGGGAGAACTGGCAAAGTTGCTGTGCCCTGAGGGTGCCCAGGACCCCTGCCTTCCTGAGCAGCCCCCCAGGATGCCCCAAGTCAAACCAGGCCCTTCTGGTGATCCAGAACCGAGGACTCAGCAGCATCTCAACATCTTCTCTTTAAGCAGCCACCTGAACACCTCTGTTGATCATCAGCTGCCCAATTTCAGCACAAAAGAGCCTTCAGTCACCCAGACCCAGCCTACGGGACCTAAGCTAGCAAGGTTAGATCAAAGGATGCAGCACGGGGTGAGGAAGGTGGGACCAGGAGGTGAGCGTGAGCCGCAGCACTTTAGTGCTGCGTGGGCTGGCTCTGATTACTCGAGTGAGCGACGTTGGATCGGGTCCGGGCTCCATTAATCTTAATTCTGGACTGGGAAAGGCCTTACACACGGCTGTGGTCACCAGATGTTTATCGCCCTCGCTGGGTGTGCCTGCCCTGCGCTCTGGAGGTGTGATTGCTCTCCATGCAGACCTGCTCGGGCGTGACTTCATCCAGCAAGCCCAGGTGCTGACAGCAGGACTAGCTGGGGCAGTGGAGGCTGCGGAGCCGCCTGCCCAAACCCATCTTGGTTCTGCTGCCATGGGGACCCCAGGAGGTCCTGCAGAGCAGAACCAGGCCTTGCTTTGACCAGCAGAACCAGGACCTYGCAACAATTTAGGCTAGGACAGCACCGGAATAAAGGGTATTAACTGCATCAATTTAACTTGGCTAAGATGAGTGCTAAGACCTGAAAGGTCTTCTGAGGAGGGAAGACTAAGGGTGATGTAGCTCCTCTCCTGTCTAGGTGCTGTGTGCCCAGGGTGTGGGTGCTGTAGCTCTTGCCATGTCCCAGCTCCTGGCAAGCAGAGCAGAAGCTAAACTTTGGCTACTCCCTGCATCCAGCCCTGATGCTGGGCTCCAAGTCCCACTTGCCCATCAGCAACTTGAGCAAGAGTTAGGCATCAGGAAGAATTCCAGGTTAGACATTAGGAAGAATTTCTACATGGAAAGAGTAGTCAAACACTGGAACAGGCTGCCCAGGGAAGTGGTGGAGTCACCATCTCTGGCAACGTGAAGAAAGGTATAGATGAAGCGCTGAGGGACATGGTTAACAGGCGTGATGTTGAAGGGTTTATGGTCGGACTCAATCTTGAAGGTCTTTTCCAACCATAATGATTCTATGATTCTCAGGAGTGGCTGAATGCTGCTTGGTGCTGAGTACTTGGGGAGGGTTTGAGCTGTTTTAGTGTCAGCATTTCTACGGTTATTGCTTATTTAAGAGAGACTGTCTCAAAACCCAGGACCTGGCTGTGTTATGGGTGGACTAAGCTTGGCCAGACCTTTGAGGTGCAATCCTCTGAGCAGTGTAGGTGGAGGATTTGTCTGTGGTGGGAATGGGGAGGTTTGGTATTGCTTTCATTGCTGGGCACTTGTCTGGAGAGGCAACTGGTTCCTGTGACAGACCCAGAGAGGGAGCAAGAGAGGGAAAAGGTGGTGATGGAAAACTGGCTCCTCTGAAGGAGCCACTCTAACCCAGACATTTGCAGTGTAGGAGCCAAGCGTTGTGTTAACATTAACTTGGCACCTCTCATGCACTGCTGAGCYGAGCAGTTCCACTTCTGTCCCAGCTTGCTCCCAGTGGAGACCACAGCTTCCCTCCTGGCTGGCAGGAGGGGGAACCCTGAGGTGCTGGGTCTCTGATGATGACTTCTACTGGTGGTCACCATGCCCAGTGAGTTTCACTGCAGTGGCCTGTGGTTGCACTGGACCTTCATACTGTGGTGGGATAACACAAACCAGCTCCTGGTCAGCAGAAAACCTAGGGACTACGTGGGAGCTGCAGTGATGGRGATGTCTGCGATGCTGTCTGCTGGGGATGACATTAAATAACACACATTGCTGGCTGCTCATCCTCCTTCCCTGCTCTCCTACAGGTCATAGTGCAGAGGTCTCTCTCTGCCAAGAGCCTGAACCATGCCAAGGGCGGCTCCATCCTGGCCAGCTACCTGAAAATGCTGCCCTTGTTCATCATCATCATGCCGGGGATGATCAGCAGGATCCTGTACCCAGGTAAGGCGCCTATTCCTTGTGGGGTTTCCTTGTGCACATTATGCATCAGCTTGAGCTGCCGTCCTCTGTTACTGATGTAGCTTGGTGTGAATGAGATTGTGTATATGCAGGCAAGGAGATGCTCCAGTCATAACTGAATGTTGTGTTTTCAATGTGGTAACAAACATCCTGTTTGTCCTGAGCGAGTCTAAGCCTGTGTTTTGGGCTAAATGTTATGGAGCAGTGCTCAAGAGCAGCTGCTATTCGTATGAAATGTAGACCTAAAATGAGAATGTTTCATGGTGGGGGATATGAGGCCTATCCAAATGAGAGCAAGAATAGCAATTTCCAGTGTGATGTACAAGTTGAAATCCAGGCTCCAGAGGTTCAGCTCTAGGAGGCAGATTCGGAGGGATTATTTAATGCACAGAGCTGCAGAAGCTCCTAAGAAGGGATTTTCTTCACTCATGGGTCATCTTTTCGGTAYTGTTATTGTTCTCATAACTCACGTTAGATTAAAGGTGCCTCTAGAATGAATCAAGGATTGCTTTGGCTTATTGGCTTATTACATGTGGGAGAAATGACTCTCTGCACATTTCTATCAGCTGAGAGCTTGCTTTCCTAACTCTGACAGCACGTCAATTATCTGCCTTTCATAAAAAGTCTCGAGCAAGTTATTGCAAGAGCACAAACATTCCTGGCCGCTTTGAGCAACGTGGCACCTGGGGAGCTGGGTCACGGGCTGCTCGAGAGCAGCACTTCAAAGCGCCCGGTGCTCCTCGCTCTGCACGGCTCCACGGGGCACCAGGAGATCTTTTTGATGAGCAAGCAATAAGCACTGGCTCCTGCCTCCGTGTCCTTCTAAATGGATCAGGTGGGAGCCAGCCGCTCGGCGGGGCAACCCCGCGTGGCTTTGCCGACGTCAGCCTGCGCTGCTGCTGCTGCTGTGGCCTTGGGTGGTTGAGTGCCCCGCGAGGAGCTTTCAGAAACCAAGAGGCAAAGGCCTCGGGAGCGATGCAAGGATCCCCAGGGCTTACAAGTAGGGGGTTGTCCCCCTCTGTCCCATGCCTGGATGGGACAACGCCTCCATGCCGTGCTGAGCCGCGAGCAGCCGGGTGGCCCGCGGCAAAGTGGGGCCAGCGGCTCTGCCGCTGCTCACGGGCCGCCCGGAACGCTGCTGACTCCGGCGTTCTCCGGCTGATGCTGCCGTCCCTATTGCTCAGCTGCGTTGCTCTACGTAATTATGCGCCCGGGTGTTTTACTTTGATGCTAATCACCTTCATAACGAGTTAGAAAACAAGCCTGCGTAAGGACACGCCTGCACATATGGTCCATCCCCCGCCTGGGCATGAGTCCATGGCCCTAATGCTCCCTGGCTTTGGGATGGAGCCTGCCGAGCGACTTAGGGCACAGCTCTCCCGTCCTTCCCACTGGCCCTGCATTAAGCTCTTACTGCAGAAGACCTTTCAACCGCCATGCCCTTGGCACTCCCCAGCACCTGAGAGCTCTTGGTGTGGCCACCGTCCTTCTGGCCACGAGCACCTCTTGGGTGGCTCCTGCAATTGCTGTGTGTCCCKTGTTCTCCTTGCCGAGCATCTGAGCACGGCATCTGGGACAAGAGAGCAATGCCAGCAGTGACCCTACGCTGGCCCCGTCACCGCCTGGGTTCAGAGGCGTTTTGCAGCAGAAGCAGCAGCCTGGTGCCCGCTTGCAGCACGGAGAAACACAGCGAGGGGAGGTTATAGCAACCAAACCTACCTGCGGGGCTGTGCCGGGGTAGGAGCCGTTGCCGTCCAGGACGGCGCGGGGCAGCACGCAGCGGATCTCCACAGCGTTGCTCCTCCTCTTCACCATGTCCTCCGCCCTCAGGTGCTTCAGGGCCGGCAGGTTCCCCAGGGGACTGAGGAAGGTGCCCCTGCTGATGTGGGGGTCGCTCAGTTTCCTCTGCACGGGCAGCGTCTCCCCGTTGTGGGTGACGTCGGAGTTGGTTCTCCGGAGCGGCCCGTAGCGATCCCTCACCTCGAAGTACTCGTCCGAGATGGAGGAGGCGTTGGAGCGGCGGTAGCTGTGGTCGGCGGAGCTGCTGGAGCAGCTCTCCTGGTCGCTGAGCGTCACGTACTCCTCCTCTTCCTCCTCCTCCTCACCCAGCCCGTTGTGGGCACAGACAGGCGCCCTGTCCTGCGCCCCTGCCGCTGCCTGCTCCGCCTGGCGGGCGCTCGTCCCTGTCGAAGCCTTGCTGGGCTCCTCGTGAGGGGCTTCCTTTGGGCTCGCTCGCTCGCCCGGCCGCGGCTGCTGCGTGTCCCCGTCCAGGGCAGCGCTGCTGTTGCAGGGAGCGCTGGCTTTGCTCARGAGGCTTCCCACTGGGATGGTCCTTGGCTTTGGAATTGGGGGCTTCGCTTCCTCGTGCGTCTCGTTAGGCTGCTTCAAAGGATGACTCAAAGGGGAAAGTGCAGAAGTCTCCGTTTGCTTCGTTTTCCAACCGGTGCTCTCGGTGGGGCTGGCAGCAGGCATCGTAGGAGCTTCCATGGGGCTCTGAGAGGCCTGTCTTGGGCAYGGGGACCCTGGAGATGGCTCTTGCTCTGCGCTCCTCTTCATTTCCAGCTCTCTGTTCTTCAGCATCTGCCTGTGCTGCGCGCTGGCCTGGGACACGTCGCAGACTTTGATGCGGTTCATCTGCGAGAGCTTCACGTTCTTTACCTTGGGGTCAATAATGTTGATGTAGCCCAAGACCTCGCTCCCCGGCTCGGGGTCAGGCTCGACCCAGGTGGGCAGGTAGTCGAACATGTTGGCCTTCTCCAGGTTCAGGAGGCCGGGGTGGATAAGCAGGGAGAGATCTGCCATGTCACCGTGCCTGTCGCCCGCGTGGCCCTCGGGAAGGGCTTTGCCTTTGTCCGTCTTCTGGTTTTTGTCCTGGTTCTCTGAGGAAGTCTTGCTGATCTGGTCTGCGCTCTTGGCCTTCACCAGGGCGTATTTAGGGTTGATGAGCTTCTTCACCACGGCGTTGGCGGGGGTCACGGGCACGACGGAGGGCAGCGTTACGGGCTCCGGTTCGGGCTCCTGGCCCATGGAGATGGACTTGAGGCTCACYCCCTTGGACATGAGGTACAGCTCTTGGAACTGCTTGTCAAAGGCCTCCACCACTTGGCCCGARAGGACCGTGATGACGTTCCTGTCCGTCCTTGCCGCAGACCAGGTGAAGCTGCGATGGGAGAACATTGCAAACTGTCTGAGCGCTTGTTGGTAAACACAGCCCTCAGCAAGCCCGGCTTTCCCCGGGGGATTTAACAGTGCTGGGAAGGATGTGGTTTCTCTATAAAAAGTAATAATATGGAGATTTTGACAAAGGGAGCTCTCATCCCAAACTGGCAGGAAAAAGTTGGAGTCTTGAGGAGGTTTGAGCTTGAAATRAAAACGGAAGGTGTCTGCCATGGGTCAGTTAGGTTTTCATTTCGGTGCTGGCCACTTTCAATAAGTAACAAAAGGAAAGGGCAGATCGTTTATAAACTCTTTGCAAGGTTTGTGACCGCTATGCTATTCCTGTGGCTGGAAAGTGGGGAAGCTTCACTTCCACCCCTGTGGAACYCCTCTTTGAGATCCACCCCAGTGAACGCTTCCCTCTCTGTTTCTCCCAAAACAAACTTTCAGCTGGACAAACCTGAAAGATGTTTGGACAGCCGGGGTTTATGTGGACAAAGTGAGGTCGGCATCGGAGCTGGCCCTGGTCATGGTTTGGTTTGGTCCTTTGGTTTGGTTTGGTCACTCAGCAGAGCGGTGTCACCACGTCCACCCGTGGGAGCACGTTGGGCACCTTGGAGGGGGGGTCTAGTCCCACCCGGGGGTGCTGCTGAGCCCCTTGGCTCTCGTGCCAAGTCGCTACGGGGCCTTGTGAGCTGTGGCCTGGGTCAGGAGAACCCGCTGGTTACCTGTAGGATCCGCACATGGCCCGGTCACCATCCACGAACATGAACTTCTGGGCCAAGGCCCCTTTGAACTTGGTGGCCGAGCGGGTGTAAAATTCGGTTCCCCCGGTGCTTCGGACTCGGAGGTTCTGCAAAGCAAAGCCAGGGCAGTGAGCGGGRGAGACCCGGGACAGCGGAGGGGACCCGGGGCCAGCTGCACCCTTGGCTGTGCCCTCCAACCCCTCCTTCCCACCGCCGTGCTCCTCCRAGCAGGAATGCAGCTGGCAGCCCTCCACAGCCTTGCACTCGAGGGAGTTGCCACGCTTTCGCTCTGCTTGGAGCCAGCTTTGGCTCCTGCCCTAAATAAAACCCTTGAAGCACCCCTTTCCAAAGCAACGTTTGCGCCGGCGCTCCGGTGGATAATTTCCCAGCCTCTCCAGAGCAGCAGCCCGCTCTGCAGAGGCCTCGGCTGTGGGAAGATAAAATCACTTGCCCAAGGCCACGCAGCAGCCCGGGGACCCGGCTTCAAGAATTTCCTGCTTTCCCACGTGMTGAGCGGTGTTTTCTACCTCTTGAACTCGCCACTGCCGGCGTGTGCGGGGAGCCGGCCGGTGATAACGCCACGAAAACCGCTTTCCATCTCGAGGTAAAGGTGCCGTGAGAGCGGTGATTCCTCGCCCCTATCCAGTGCCAGGCACGTGGAGGTGCCCTGCAGACCTGCTGGCGTTGCCCTGGCTTTCCTCGCCTTGTCTTTGGGCTGCCCTGCTCCTCGCTGTGAGTTTCTGCACTGCTGGGTGGAGGGAGAAGTGGTGCCACCCCCCYGGGCGATGAAACCTGGGGACACGGGCCAAAGGGACGGCGCTTTGGCAGGTCCCTAGCAGGCAGGCGGCCTGGCAGCGGGGTTTGCCCGAGTTTCCTCCCGTTTGAGGGCAGCCCGTGTCCCGCTGGGCTGAACGGGGAGGGAGGTTCATCCCTGCGGCACCCGGTTTGGGCGTCCTCGGTGCTGCAAAAGCAGCCGTGTGGTTCTTAGCCTGGCTCCTTCCTCCCTGCTTCTCCCCCAAACGCAGGGCATGAACAGAGCTTTGCACCCCTGCCAGCTGCATCATTCTCTGAGTGAACGTGGGGAGAGGGCATTTTCTTATGAAGGCACCTTTATTCCTCCTATTTAAGTCACCAAAAGTGCTTTTCTCTCCCCACAAAAACCCTCCTGACTYCATCCCTTCCCCATMTGCTTTGCTGGGATCTCCTCTKCTCTCCAGGCCACCATCCAGCCCAYCRTGGAGCTTTGCTCAGGAAACACCCGCGGCAGCCGAGGGTCCCAGGAGCCRAGGGCCTCCCGCCTGCCCCTCGCTGCGTGCGTCTCGCCCCTCTTAAGTAAGAGCTGCTTGTTTGGTCGTGCCGGAGCGGCAGCGCGCCCGCTTCGGCGGCTGCCTGCCCGGCCGGGAGCCGCTCTGCCGCGTGAATCACTCTCCAAACACTYGCCCTTGCTCAACGAAGCGCCCGCCTTGCCCAAGCTGCCGTGCTAATTGCAGAGCACGCCGGACCTGCCCCATCAGACACCGAGATAACGAGCCGCGTTTCGTTAGCATCTGCCGGCTGACGAAGCGGCTCCCAGACGCTGCCCTAGTTTCCTCACGCTCCTGCCCGGCTCAGTACCAGCCCGGCAGTCGCCTGTGACGAGCAACACGCGGCAAATCACAACTTTGGGAGAGTTGCCGAGCTCGGCAGATGCTCTCCTGCTTTTCCGGTCCTGCCACCGGGCTCCCCATCCATTAAAACGCTGGCGTGCGTCAGCTCTGGCTTTTCAGGTCTCGGAGCAGCAGCAGGCTGGAAGGGAGCAGGATCTGGGGGGAGTTTGGATGCATGGGGAAGCACGGCTCTGTTTTAAGGGTTGGGAGCAGCATTTTAGGCTGGTTGGGGGAAGATGCGAAGGGAGGAGCTGGGATGCCGGATGGATCCGCARTCCTGCTCCGGTTGCATGTTCCGGGAGCTGCGCTGCATCCTGTCCAGCGCCCCTGTTGACACTTGTAACGTGGCTCATACGTGTTGCTGCCCRGCCCCGTGTTTGCCTCACCGTAAGCAAATCCAGGGAGCGTGTCCGGGCACGGAGCTCCCCGYGAGCCCTTTGGCAGCCAGCGCCACACGGCTGGGTGACATCAGGGGAAGAAACATCGCCTTTGCGGAGCAACGGGAGAGGCGGAGGCGCCTGGAGCCTCCGCAGGGAGAGGTGTCTGCGGGCCTAAAAGTGAAACTGCTGGGTCCCGCGGGCTGTTTCTGCCCGGGCCGCCGGCGCTACGGGCGTTACGCCCAGCAGGGGCCCGCGCCGTCGTGCCGCGGGACGAGGACGCCGGAGCGTCCTGCGCTGGCCGCTGCTCCCGGGACAGCGCTGCTTCCCAGCCCTGCTCCCCGCCCGTCGTCTCCCTCTGCTTTCTGCAGCTCCCGGTTATTTCTTAAGAATTGGGGTACACGCGGAGCAGAGGGGAAGCCGCTGAGCTCTTCCTTGTCCCCAACCGGAGCCTCTCTCTGCCCGGCTCTGGGACACGTCGTGCAGGGCGAGCTGGGCACTGTTGCCAGCCGTTCCCAGGCTGTTTTCCCTTCCCTGCTTCAACACGGGCTCCGTGCAGCAGTGCGTGGTCACGTGCGGCCGCCCCTGGCGCGGGTGAACGCGGCGTGTGCCGGCACATCCGCACTGGGCTCGGCCATGCGGCGCCACCGGCCTGGGCTGCACCGTGGAGGCGACGGCCGCTGCCTCCCGGGTTTCCCAATGGGACCTTCCGCAGGAGCAGGGACCAGCATTTCCACGTCCTGCAGCCAAGGCGCCCTGGGAAGAGGCAGTGGTTTGCCCAGACTGTGTTTCAGGAGCCTCCTCATGGGGCTCATGGTTCATGGATGATCCCAGGGGAGCAGAGGAACTAAAGGCTCCCCTGGATGTGAGCTCGTTGGCTGTCTCCCTTTCCTCGACTCCTCGCCCAGGCCCTTGATCTCAAATTGCTGCCCCAGCTCTCAGGGCTGTCCCTTCCCAAGGGGCTTGTGTTGGGCCCTTGACCCATTCCAGCATTCCAGACTTGCACAAGGCAGGTAATTAGCRGATTAATGAACAAGATGCCACCAGCCCCTGAGCACAGGAGAGTTGTTTCCRTGGGTGTGGAGAGCCAGTGTGGACGTATGAGTGATTCCCCTAAAGACGGGAGGGCATCAGGCCCCACGTCTCTGCTCTTCTTCTGGTTAGAGGAGGGTACGTGGCCCCGGACCCCCCGTGCCGGCCTTACCTTCAAGTGCCCCGTGTGCATCTGGGCCCGCTCGCACATCTGGAGGAAGTGCTTCACGTTGGTCTCATCCAGAATGATGTAGACTCCCACTTTCCTCTTGAAGCCTGCGTCCAGGAGGTCCTTGAAGATGTCCACGTCRGTGAACATGTCCATGACCACCGCGATGACCTGCGGGAAGGAACGGAGGGTGAGCGGAGGCAGCACCTCAGCCCTGGTCCGTGCAGRACCGGAGCGAAGCGCGCTCTCCCTGGGACATCAGGGCTGGGTCGTTGTGTTTTGAGCTTCAATACTGGGAGATTTCTTCCAGACCCCATCAGCGCTTCCCAAAATGTTGGCAGAGAGGCCAGCAGGGCTGAGGCCGGTCTGCAGCGCCCGCTCCCCGCGCGCATTCCTGCCTCCGAGGACAAAACCTGCCACGCCAACGAGATCCTTTGATCTCGCAGGAAAAGCTGTCGCCGTGACCCTAAGGCCAGCGCACACGTAGCTGTGCAAGCAGCCGGGGATGAGTCACTGCCACATCCCAAGCACCCGCTGTCCTCGCGCCCGGGGCCGGCCCGACGGGTCCTGTCCCCTGCGAGAGCCTCCGCGGGGACGTGCGGGACCCGGGCGCGAAGCCCCGCGGAGCAGAGGTGCCAAACCGGGGTCACCGCTAGGAAGCGGCTGGGGTTTTGGCTAAGGAACCTTCCTGTGTTTCAGAGCTTTGCATTTCTGTGTGTGTTTTTGAGAAGTTGATGTTTTGGCAAGGGAGCAAGTGCGACGTTCKTGCTTTTCCAAGCACTGTAAATCTCCAAGTCCTGATTCCTGAGAAGCTTCGCCTGCCTTTGCTAGGGCTAGTGCCCCAGCACATTTGATGGGGAATTTGGGAGAGAAATCCTTCCTTACTGCTCCAGTGCTGTGCCAACCTGCATGGGCCAGATCCGCCACCGCTGCCCTCCCCGGGGATCCCTTGCATTCTTGTGTTCAGAGAATCTCTACAAACGAGAGCTAAAAGCAGCTCTAAGCTTGGTTAGAAAGTCCCAAGAGCCCCCCGAGGCACATCCAGGAGCTGGTGTGGCTTTGGATGCCTCTGTGGAAACCAGCCTGCAAGCCGACAAGGTTGCTCGGAAGCAGCCGGTTGCGGCGGTCGCAACCAGATGTTCGTTTGAATCCGCTCTGTTGATGCAGGAGCGCTGCTGCTTGGTTCGTGTTCAGCTACGAGTGGTGCCTGGTGGCCCGGCTGGCGCTTCTGCCACCAGGGAGGCCGTGCCGGGTCCCTCCGGCTCGGTCTCGTGGTGTTGCCTYGTCCTTCTGCTGCTCGGAGCCCTCCCAGGCTGCTTCGGATGCAGCTTCGATGCTGTGGCCAGGGCTCAGAAACCCTGCAATGCTCCCGTTTCTGCAGCAATTCCAGAGGTGCTGCTGTGACCAGGGCAAGAGGAGCCTTTGCTTTGCATCCGTGCGGTCCTTGKCCTCCCTGCATGGGACGTTGCAGGGAGATGTCGCAGACACCCTTCCCGCGGGAGCGATGCCTGGCCCTCGAACGCCCYGGATCCAGGCATGTCAAAGCACCGAGGTGCCTTTTAATTATTTAGGAGCCCTGGGAGGGAGGTGGCGAGCTCTAATTAGGAAGGGCGCTGAGCGCTGTGACACAGCCGGCTCTTCCCGGCCTTTCCGAAGGGCCGAGGAGTCAGACAGGCCGGGAGCCTGCGYGCTCCTCCCGTCTGCGCCGCCTCGAGCCCCTCGCCCGGCCAGCTCGTCCTGCCTCTCCTCATGGGTGCCGATGTGGGAGCTCGGCGAGAGGGGGTGTTTGGTGCCGCTCGGGGATGCTCCGATTCATTCCTAGCAGGAGCTCTGCCCATGCCAGGGAGGAGAGCGAGGCCAGCACCGGCTGCTCGAGGAACCGAGGACGAAGCTCTTGCAGCTCGGCCCGTGTTCCCCTCGTGCCAATYTGAGCCTCTGCAGAGGCGCCGAGAGGCTCCTCGGTGCCCAGTCAGGCTGAGGAAAGCCAGGCAGGACGAGCAGCCCCTGGGCTTGCTGCACGGTTTGCTTTGCTGGCTCCTTTGCACCAAAAGCTTTCACCAAGAYGAGCTTTGCCAAAGCTTTCACCAAAGCTCTGCCCCTTCCCTCCTCCGCCGGGTTTTGCCTGCGGTGCTGATGAGGGAGGGTGGGACAGGGTCCTGTCGCCTCCGAGGTGACAGCCCCGAGCCTGGTCCAGCCCCTGGCTCTGCACCCCGCCAGCCAAGGCAGATYTGTGGCTGGAGGTCGCGCTCCTTATCTTGAAGAACAGGTTTACCAAAAAGGAGCATCTTCTAGGTACCTTTTAACTGGATTTGCATCTGTCATCMCCTGAAAGCTTTTCAGCAGTTTTTATGATGAAAGGACAAATTCTTATGCTATCCCAAACTGGCCAAGCAGTTTTCATGTCCTCAGCTTACTGATGGGGAAGTTGAGGCAGGAAAATAGATGCCCTTGTTGCRTTGGGCTTGTACTGGTCTGGAGGGGCCAGCAAAGCCTGCAATCATCTCACTGAAGATGTGAAGTGAGACRAGTTCAAAGCGAATCTTGGAATTCAGGGCTTGGTTCCTGTTTTCATTTGCAGCAGGAAATTCAGGAGAAACTTCTCTGTCTGCTGTGAATCTTGGGTGAAGGACATCTGAACCGGGACCCAGGACGTCGCATCTCCCTGGCTTGAGCTACCGGAGCAGGTCACGGTGGTGGACGGAGTTTTGCTCCCATCTCTGGCACGGATGCGCTGTGGTCACGTCCCTTAACCTGCGTGTCCCATTTTCTCCAAGCGGAAACGCAGGATTCATGCAATGGAGATGGCAGGAGTCATCAGCTGCATAGCTGGACGTTAATTGCAAGGCTCCCAATGGAAGGAATGCAAAGCAACGATACCGCACGGGAGGTCTTAGTGGGATGAAAGCTTTGAAGGAAAAATAAAGGTGGTGTGAGCCCCTCTGAATCCATGCCTATCCCAAGGGAGCTTTCCCTGGGGTTTTCAGCAAGGCTCTGCTTCCCTCCCCGCTGCATCGGGCCTGCTGGATTGTCAGGTTGTCACCGGACACGAGGGCATCCCTGGCAGCGCTCCAGAGCCCCGGGGTAAGCGCTGCTCCTGGCTGTGCCCCCCTGAACCCCGCCTGGAACAGCCTGAGTCAAGGCCAAAACTCAGGTGCAGGGTTTAATCTGCAAAGAATGGAGCTCTGTGTGCTCCGGAGAAACGCGATCCTCCGCGCTGCCTGCTCCCCTTCGCGGGGAATGGGAGCGTCTGGAGCAAAGTCCTGGCATCCCTGCTCTCCAGAGCCAATGTGGCAGAGCTCATCCCTTGTCACCTCCGGCAGAGCCCCGTGCGCTTGCTCTGTGTTTGGAAAAAATGACGRTGTGAGATCCCAGGCAGCAGGACCTCTTCCCAAGGCACCTTCCCACAGCGTCATCCCGGGAATCCTTGCCATGGATCTTTGCCATTTGGCCAAAGAGAGCCATTGCGGAGGTGATGGAGTCTGGATGTACAGCCAGGTGATCCCAGCTCCCTGATGGGCGACAGTTTTCTTCCCAGAGTCACAGGAGCTGCTGAGATTTGCTGGACGTGGAGGATGCACCGAGCAGCGGATGCAGAGGAGGCCACAGCGCAGGGATGCGAGGGATGCCGAGACCCCGACGAGCAGCGAGGCTTGCACCCCCTGCGACACTGGGGAAATGATTTTGGGATCCTCCTGCCCTGCTTCGATGGGCGCATAAGCTGCAGGATCAYGTTTTATAGAGGAAATTGCAGCTCGGTATTAAGTCCTTGTGACTCATCAGATACTAACTTTTGGGGCACACCACGTGTGCGTTGGATAAATGAGGCAGGCACCAACGCGCAATTAGAGGAAGCAKGTTGGGGAGAGATGGGACAAGTAACATTAATAATTGCTCTCTCCTGTTGACCCTTTCATCCAGGAACGGCAGAAGGTTTTGTAAACAGTAATTAATAGGGCCTCATAACCCTTGCTGGAAGTTGCTACGGTTAATTATATCACCGCARTCTCAACCTGGAACCTCAAATCCAAACTGGGAGGGAAGAGGTCAGACTTGCTACTGTCTCCATTGTCCGAAGACCCAATTTTTGGTCTGTTCTACTTTCTGGTCTGACAGAGGTTTGGGGAGCGCAGCCCAGGTCCTGGGAATGTCTCCAACCTGAAGCCTTCCCGTGCTCCGAACTTCCCTYGGCCCGGCGCTCGTCAGGCGGACTTTGCTTTCCTCTCTCCCCGCGACATAACAACGCTTGTGTTTGTTTCAGTGTTTGGCTTCCGAGGGCATTTTGAGAGCGGGTGTCCTCAGCAGCCTCCGGGAGCAAGGGTCATCGTGCGGGATGCGATACTGAAAGCAGGAGAGACCTGTGCTCCGTGAGCCGCGCGAGGAGCGCTGCCCTTTCCAYGACGGGACAGGAGGCAGCGAGCTGGGGCTGGACACCGGGGGACACTTGGAATGATATGRATGCTATGGAAGTAACACAAGGTCTGACCAGGTGTCTCCGGAGGATGTCCCAGGGGACAGGCCGGGTACATGAGATGGCCCTACCATGGCACAACGCCTGATGCAGTGTCAGCTGGCCCGGCCCTCCCCGTGCTCCTTTGGCTTCTTCAGCCCGGCGGTGTCACCTCCACGCTGCYCCGAGGACCTCGAGGTGCAGGAGAAGTTCCACCTCAGCCTCTCCACGAGCACGGGCGTGCGGAGCAGAGCAGAGCAGCGGTGACCCCGGCTCTGCTGCTGTGTGATTGCGGGTAACCTGAGTCCTCGTGTCAAGGGTGGAGGGCCTGGAAGAGCCCCGCTTGTCCAAGCCTGGTAACTTCTGCTTATTAACTCCCGACCTCAGGCTGGAAGCAAGCACCCAGACGGAGTCCCTTACATATTCTAATGCAATGCAAAGCCTCGCTCAGATCACCGGAGACGCATGGCAGAGCTGCCACCCGTGTTTCTTAGTTTTCCAGGCTCCTCTTTAACAACCTTACCCCATTTCTTGTCCTCCCTGCCTCTGCAGGTAGGCTCTGCACTCTGCCAGTTCACTCCGGGGCAGCTAAATGTCACAGAGCTGCTGACGGATTTCCCCCCGCTTCCCARTCCCACGTGAGCAGAGCAGCAGTGTCGGCCGCGGGCGCATCCGGGAGCCTTGGAGAGGATCCCAGCGGAGGTGGGGATGGTGGAGGCACCCAGGCCGGCAGCTGCCTGACTCAGCCGCCCGGCTCCACGGAGCAGGAGGAGGCCGAGGGGAAGGGATGAGTCAGGAGATGCTGTTTGTGTGGGGGTAGGGAAGCAACGAGCAGGCAAAGCMGGGCAGGAGCTGCAACCTGGTCAGAGGCAGCTGGAAAGACCCGAGGATGAGACACTCTTAGTAATGGGAAAATTCTCCCCGTGCCGCATCCTGCCAGCTCAGTCCTCGCAAGAATCAGCCTGGAAGCGGCCTGGAGCAAAGCCTTTGGGAGCGGGAAGCAGCGCGGGCGAGGATGGCAGGAGAGCTGGCGCCTCGAGAGGGTCCCTGCCCTGGCGCAGACCCGTCCCCTGCACCCCTGGGAGCAGAGCTGGCCCTCCCTGCCAGCCCGTGTTGGGGCACGTCTGCAGAGCAGCTCTCCTGCCTCCGCACGGCCACCGCGGGAACCCGCCGTGTCCTTTCGAACACGCGGCCCTCTGGCTGCCACGTCTTGGAAACTCGGGCTGTAACCTGCTGCTGGGAAAAGGCTTCTTGCCTTTCCCACCGGGATCCAAAGGCTCTCTGTGAGCGCCAGCACTGGCCAAGGCTCCGGTGAGGCCGATGGGATTCTCCCTCCCTCACGGCTGAATTTCTGTAGGAACCGAGCACGGAGAGCTTGCTGGGCACCAACCACGGTGACACCAGCAGCTGCCAGATCCTCGTCCCGTTCTCAGCAGGCGCCGGGTCCCTGGGAGATACCAGCGACCATTCCCCGCCGCGGGCGGCCCTCAGGAGGTCCTGCCCTATCTGCTCGCACGCTCCCCGCTCCTGGCGCCGTGGCGGTGACATCAGTGTGACGTGGCCACTGATCCTCCCCAGCGCTCCGCTCCCGGGCCTGCTGCCACGGAGAGGAGCAGCCTCCTCGTCCCAGCCCGCAGCAGATGGGCAGCCATTAGTTGTGCTTCTCCCTCGGCATCTCCCCGGCTTGTGCTGCCCATTAGCTGGGTTTCCTCTCCTAGAGCCGGCACGGAGCTGACTTGGAGCAATAGGGCAGCCGTGGGGCAAACCTGACCCTCGGCACAGGGGCAGTGGCTTTGCTGGCCTTGCTCTAGGGCTGAGCTTGGCCGCTCTGCTCCCCACTGGTGCCCCTCTGGAAATAACAATGGGGCACCTGGGACTGGGGACGTGCAGGGACAGTCACGGGAAGCTCACGCTGTCCCCAGGCCCTATTAGACCAGGCTAACAACCTCTCTTTAGCAAAAACCTATCCCAGATTATTGGTTACTCGGAGTTAACAGGAAAACCAGAGCGATTTACCCTGATGCCTTTGCTCGGGCAGGGGATCCCAGGGGACGCGCATTACTCGGCTGGGCAAAACTTTAGGACCAGAAGAGCCCAGACCAACTCCTGCCCCCGCACGCGGGGAGCTCCTCACCTTCTGAGCCTGGCAGATCATCTTCCTCACCACCTCCTTGATGTGAGCCTGCCCTTCGATGGGCGGCTGCATGTACACGGTGGCGCGGGTGACGCCGCGGTAGGCGATGGTCTCGGGCCAGCCGAGGTCCAGCTGGGGGATGGAGCGGTCCGACCGCTGCGGCCAGTACTCCAGGGACGGCGCCACGTCCTGCTCGTCCCCTTGGCTGTTGTGGTCGTCCTCGCTGCCCCCAGTGCTGCTGCCGTGGCGTGGGATGTATTCAGAGCCGGGGTCGTACGTCTCAAGGGTATCCAGGATCTTCTTCAGCTCCAGCTCGGAGAGGAAGTCCCTGATATTCTCCTTCTTCAAGACCTCGTAGAAGGCGTCTGGCCCCTGGGAGGCCAGCGCCTCCAAGGCCAGGCGTTGCTCCTCGCTGTAGAAGAACTCGGGCTTGGACTCGCTGGACCGCCAGTTGACGTGGCTGTCGTCCAGACACTGCACCTGGGAGAAAGCCATGGCGAGCGCCGACGCCGGCACGGGACGAGCGGGCACCGGCTACGGACGATAAATAAGGAATTAATGATTTCCCGGTCCTTAAATATAGGATTGTTCTGTTTCTCCCTCCCTGAGCTCAACGCTATAGAGACGTGTCTCTGCGGCTGCCCGCTCCCTTGGCTCCTGGGGCTCCAACGGCTCCTCCGCCGAGGAGGACTCGGCTCCTTGTTCGCTCCCAGGTCCGAAGGAGGCAAATCCCACGGGAGCGGGAGGAGGGAGYGACCCCTCTCACGCCTGGGCACGCATGGACTCCGGAGGGGTGGCCCAGCCTGGTGAGTCTTCTACCGTCAGCTCCACGCCGCTCTCATCTTCCTCTCTTTGAATTGAGTGATAGCATGGAATAAAATAGAGCCAAATGCTACGGAAAACAACAGCAAAAAATAACTTAAAAAAGGATCCAGGAAAGCAGGGTTTCTCAGCAGGAGCTCTCAGGCCCAAGGTTGTCCCCAGGTGCTGATGGTGCCGGGTTGGGTCAGCTGGTTGGTTTCGCCACGACGAGTTTCCCTGCCAGCCTCTTCGGCATCTCCGTGGCCGCCGAGGAGATTCCTTGGGGCTCCTGCCCGCGTGCGGCGCCCGGGCCGACAGGTAAGAGCAAGAAGTGAAAAGAGGAAAAGCAAAAGAGTGAATCATCGCTCCGCCCTGCCCCACCTGAGGTCACGTGCAGCATCCTGCATTCCCCGGCCCGGCCGGGACGTTAACTCTTTCGGCCGACGTGTCCGTGCGGGAGCCGCGTTCGCTGCTCCGAGCTGCTCCGTCTGAGCGCCCCATGAGCCTGGCCGGGGGTCCGAGGTTGTCCCCCTGCTCCTCCAAAACACATCCCAGGGCAGGAGGGTCACTGGGAAGCAGGGAGGGATTTGCGTGGTAAAAAGGAAAACAAAAACGCAGCGATCTCCCCAAATCGCTTTGTGTGCGTGCGGCTAAGTCAATATTTTCCAGGCGAGTTTATCTCTATGTCTCCTTAACCCTCGCAATGCCAAGGATGACAGATCCCTGTGCTCCGGTCAGAGGTGGGAGCCCAGAGGGATCCCAACGAGCAGCTCCGGGCRCCGGGGCCGTCCTTGACGCCGCTGGCGTCGGTGGCGGGTTTGGAGCAGGGCCGCSGTCTCGTGCCGCGGTAGCGCTCGCCCTGGCACCCTGCGCTCCTAACTGGCACACGGCCCAGAAACACCACCCGGAGCYGCCCGCACGGGAGCACCGGCTGGAAAAGCGGAGGGTGGTTCTGCTTGGGAGCTTGGCGCGAGAGTTTCAGGAATCAGGGTCAGATTCTTGCGCTAAGGCAGCGACAGAAGAGCCATGGGCTGTGTCTAGCGCCCTGCGCTTCGTGCAATTAATCTGGATTTGCAGCCGTGTAAATAAGAGCCCAGCTTGAGTCAGCGTCCTAAGGCGAAGCCGGGGCGCCCGCAGCTTCAAAGCCGCCGTGTTTGAGTTTCATCTTCCGGACCCGTCTCAGCAAGGCGCAAAACCCAGAATGGATCTGGGAGGAAGCGCACAGAAAAGGCGAATTTCCAGCGTGGCCTTCTCAAAAACAGCTTATAGCAGCCTGAGCTAGTATCTTTTCATGTTTAAGCTGCAAAAATGCCCTTCTGAGGAGAAACAGAGTGGCTTCTCTTGCCTTAAATTGRAGCAGCAAACTTGATTTGAGGCAAGGATGGCTGTGGAAGGTGGGGTAGGAGCAGGGAGAAGGGGACGATGCGAGAGGGATCACTAGGGCAATGGGGGGGCTTGGAGAAGGGATCCTGGTGGAGAGAGCAGTTTGCTGGTATCACTGAGCCGGGATGAGACCTCGACTGCGAATTTGGGGCCAAATCCTGGGGAGCTGCTGCTGATAGCGAGGAGATGTCCCTCTCTGATGGAGAGAGGAGCAGATGCTGGTGCTGGTCATCGTGACGACTGAATACGAGAAAAGGGAAAGGGCAAAGCACGGCACACGCTTGTGCGGTGGGAGGTGACGGGGCCGGAGGGAGCTGAGCACTCGCTGGGGACCCACGTCCCCATAACCTGGGGGTGTTTCTGAGSAGATGTTTTGGTGGCGCCAGGCAGGACCAGCCCTTGCAAATGCCCTGGGTGAGAAAATGCTCACTGCCTTGAGCCCAGGGCCAGCCCGTGGTGCTCGAGGAGGGAGAACAGAGACGGGATGTGCAGCAAAGACCAAGGGTGCAGGAGAGCAAGCAGGACGCCCCTTCCCGGCCTCCAGTGCTGCGGGGCTTTCCTTCAGCTCCTCCACCCCTCTCCGTTCCCAGCTCATGGTTTGCCTTGTGGGGCTGACAGTTTCCTTGTAGGCGATGGTTGTGCCACGTGGACACTGGGGTCCTGCTCGTGCCGTGGTCCGGCCGGGGGGGTCCCTGCCGTTGGGGCAGTCCACGTGCAGCACCGTGCACGCGGGCGGCCCACGTGCAGGACAGGCGCGTGACGGGGCCACCAGAGCCCCGGAGCGAAGCCGGAGCTGGGCCGTGGTGCGTGGGCGTCCTGCCCGCTGCGCCCGGCCCCGTGTCCACCGTGGCTGGGGCTGTTGTGCAAGGAGGCTCCTCGTGCACGCTCGGGCCCTGTGCTGTGACCGGCTGTGCACAGGGCTCGTGTGGGTGCGGGTGGGGAAGCCGCGTGCTCGGTGTCATGGACTAAGCGATGCTGTCGCCTCCGGGCTGCGTCCTGCATCCCACCAGCGGTGCCCAGGCTGCAAACGGGGCTCGGGGTGCTGGACAGGACGGCAGGACCGGGTGCCACATCCCCGGCTCCCTACAGCAGCCCCAGGACACGGACTCGGGGCAAGGAGCCCATCCTAAGGGCCACCACTAAGGACACCTCGTCGCGCCGCCGGCCGGGCCTTTGGGAGTGTTGTCCTGCGCAGCCACCACTCACCCTGGCTCCGGGCACAGGGACACGGGAGCCCAGCAGGTCCCGCCGTGCCGGCAGGGCCGGGTCCCCGTCTGGCTCCCGCGCGGCGCCGCTGGCCCCGGGCAACRCGGAGCCCGGCCCTGCGCCCCGGCTCCGTCCCGCCGCCYGCAGCAGCAGCGCCCTCYGAGCGGCGCAGGGAGGGGGTAATTACAGGCTGAAGCTGCTAATTAATTTCCCATCCTGWGCAAAGGGTGTAATGACAAAGGGTGGCACCGTGGCGCAAAGGGCTCCGGGATGCAGGGCCTGGGCACCTATCTGGACCTCTCATTCCAGCCGGCTTGGGGGCCACTGCAGGGCTTGTTAGCTGGTCCGAGCCCTTGGCTAGTCCTTTTTTCATTGCTAGGCCTGGGTTATAACACCCAGACCCAGCTTTGTCCTCTGGAGCATCTTTCACCCACAGGTCTCCTGGCGTTTGCATGGAGCCTCTCCCAGCATTCCCATTCGGAGAGGGAAGCGGGGGCGGGAGCGGTGACAGCRGCTTCACTCCCAGCTCCCACCAATGCTCCCGGAGCCGGGGCCGTGCCAGGCCATTAATATTTACACCTGCCATTAACTGCCACCCATTTCAATATTTTATGAGCGTGACAATAAACGAGGGCTCAGCACCCGCCGGGACGCCCACGCGCTGGGGCGTTGTGGAGAGCTGCCCCGTGCRTTGCAGCGAGTGCCCTGGGTGCTCCTGCACCGAGAGGGCTGCCCTGGGAGTGGGTGCCCGAACCTGGGTACTGGGCAGAGCCCCCCGGCTCCGCGAGCCCCCCGGGCACAGCGGGGGCACCCACTGCCCATCCATACCCATAGGGCAGCCCCAGYCTCTGCCCGTCACTCCGAACCGGGCGGGATGGAGGCAGCTCCGGGCCCGGGCGATGCTCCAGGTGCTCCGAGCCCAGCTCAGCCCTCGTGTCGCCCCAGATGCCGTGGCCTGCGTGGACCCCCGGGAGTGCGAACGCGTGTGCGGCGCCGCCGTGGGCTGCTCCAACGTCGCCTACCCCAAGCTCGTGGTGGAGCTGATGCCCAGTGGTAGGTGCCTGTGGGAAGGGGGCGGCCCCGGGGGCGGCTGGGGACCGAGAGCACCCTGTTCACGGCCCCTCTGCTCCGCAGGGCTGCGAGGGCTGATGGTCGCCGTGATGATGGCGGCTCTCATGTCGTCCCTCACCTCCGTGTTCAACAGCAGCAGCACCCTCTTCACCATGGACATCTGGAGGCGGCTGCGGCCGGCGGCCGGCGAGCGAGAGCTGCTCTTGGTGGGCAGGTACCGGCCGGGGAGACACGGGGATCTGCCCGGGAGCCGGGCTGGAAAACGCCACGGGAAAAGCAAAGAAGCCCTTGGGTTATTCCAGGCACAAAAGTGCTGGAAACGCAGCTGGGGCTTTCAGTGCACTTGGCATCCCCGGGCTGGATCCTGCCCCACGGCCGCCTTGCGCCCGCTTCCCGGGAAGCCGCGGCTGCTTTTCCGAGATCGGGGCATCCATTCCCAGCAAACCGCCCGGGATCAGCTCGGCCCCTGCCCCGCTCGCGGTAGAAAAGAGCCGCGGCTGGCAGGGGAGCTGCAGGGAATCTGGGTCAGGGCTTGGCCGGGCCGGTTTCGCGCCTCGTGGAGGTTTCGCCGGGTCAGTGGCCCTGCAAGCTCGGGCTTTCTTGGCCTCCTTCGCTCCGCAGCTGCAAACAGCCCAGAGGGAGCAGGACCTGGAGGAGGCAGCGGCACCGCCTCGGCTTGGTGCCCATCAAACCGGGACAAACAACCCCGCGGAGCGGTCGTGGGAGCAGATAATGAGTGTTTGCAGAGGCCTTTGCCCGCTCGGGGTGGGCGTCGCTGCTGCAATCTATCGTGGGCAATTCATTACCGTGTGGGGTGGGCAATTCATTAGC
Source organism: Eudromia elegans (assembly GCA_003342815.1). Taxonomy (NCBI): domain Eukaryota; kingdom Metazoa; phylum Chordata; class Aves; order Tinamiformes; family Tinamidae; genus Eudromia; species Eudromia elegans. The sequence goes on from PTEX01000029.1 coordinate 4,424,788, forward strand.
GTGTGGGGCAATTTGCAGCAGCCCCGTGGGCAATTCATTAGCGCGTGGGGCAATTTGCAGCAGCCCCGTGGGCAATTCATTAGCGCGTGGGGCAATTTGCAGCGGCCCCGTGTGCTGGTTAACGCCTCGGCCGGGCCGGCAGCCGGAGCAGCAGCTGCTTCCATGGGGCCCAAAACTCGTACCAAGCTCCGTGAAGAGCCAAGGTGCTCCCGGAGGAGCTCCGGAAAACCCTCCCTGGGCTCTTTYCCCTTTGCCTCCTGCCAGGCAGGGGGTAGCAACAAGGCTCCAAGGGCTGGGAGCTGCTTTGCTGCTCTCTTTGTTGACGTTGATACTGCCTGGGTTTTTGGGTACTTTTGCACTTCTGCTTTCCGAGAGGAGCAGCTGGTGGTTTAGGGAGCTCTGCGGAGCTGTGAACAAGCGGGGCTGAGCTATAAATACTGCAGTGCTCACTGCCCCRGCCCCAGGGCTCTGCTTGTCCCCGCATGGCCCCTTTTCCCTTTCTCACCCCTAGCAAGGCCTGCACGGGGCTTCAAGAGC